>OX101814.2:31028609-31398609 GCA_944452925.2 Chrysolina oricalcia | reverse complement strand
AATTCTTCAAATTTTTTTTTTCAAAATTTTTAAAAAATCTTTCTTTGAAAATTTTTTTTTTCAGTTTTTTTTTCAAAATTTCATTGCCAATTTTTTTTAAAATTTTTTTTGAATTTTTTGAATTTTTTTTGATTTTTTTTTTGAAATTTTTTTTGAATTTTTATTTCAAATCTCTTTATTTTTATTTTCTTAGATTTTTTTATTTGAAATTTTCTTTAAAATTTTTTTGTGCCAATTCATTTTGCAAATTTTTTCTGAAATTTTTTTTTCAATCTTCATAAATTTTTTTTCGAAATGTTTTTTTGAATATTTTTTTAAAATTTTTTTTCAAAATTTTTTTCTTATTTTTTTGACAATTTTTTTCAATTTTTTTTTGTCAATTATTTTTTTAATTTTTTTTAAAATTTTTTTTGAAATTTTTTATTTTCGAAATTTTCTTCAAAATTTTTTTCTTTAAAAACTTTTTTTTGAAAAATTATTTTTGAAATTTTTTTAAATTTTTTTTTGAATCTATTTGAAAAAATAATTTTAGAAAATTTTTTTAAGAAAATAAAAAAAAATATTTAAAAAAATTCAAAAAAAATGTAAAAAAAATTGAGAAAAAAAAATTTTGAAAAAAAAATTGGCATAAATAAATTTTTGAAAAAAAAAACTGAAGAAAATTTCAAAAGAAAATTTTCAAAAAAAGATTTTAAAAATTTTCAAAAAAAAATATTTCAAAAAAATATTTTTGAAAATTTCAAAAATAAAAAAATTTTGAAATTTTCTTCAAAATTTTTTTCTTCAAAAATTTTTTTTTGAAAAATTTGTTTTTGAAATTTTTTTAAATCTTTTTTTGAAAATTGTTTTTTTGAAATTTTTTCAAATCTTTTTTTGAAAATTGTTTTTTTGAAATATCCTCCAAAATTTTTATTTTGCCAATTTTTTTGAAATTTTTTTTTTGAAATTTTTTTCAAATTTTTTTTTGCAAATTTTTTTTCAAATTTCAAATTTTTTGAAATTTTCTTCAAAATTTGTTTCTTTGAAATTTTTTTTTTGAAATTTTTTTTGAAATTTTTTTTTTTGAAATTTTTTTTGAAATTTTTTTTTGAATTTTTTTTCAAAATTTTTTTCAAAATTTTTTTTTCTTTGAAAATATTTTTTTGAATTTTTTTTTTAATTTAAAAAAAAATTTAAAAAAATTTAAAAAAAATTGGAAAAAAAATTTTGAAAAAAAATCTTCAAAAGAAAATTTTCATAAAAAATTAAAAACAAAAATTCAAAAAAAAATTCCAAAAAATTGGCAAAATAAAATTGGTAAAAAAAATTGGCCAAAAAATGTTTTAAGAAATTTAAAAAAATCAGAAAAATAAATTAAAAAAAAATTTCAAAGAAAAAAATTTCAAAAAAAAAAAAAAAAATTTCAAAGAAAAAAATTTAAAAAAAATTTAAAAAAAAATTCGTAAAATTAAAAAAAAATCAAAAATGAAAAAAAATTTGTTAAAAAAATTTGAAAAAATAATTTTGGAAAAAAAAATTTAAATAAAATTTGGCAAAAAAAAAATTTGAAAAATTATTTTGAAAAAAAATTTCAAAAAGAAATAAAAAAAAAATTCAAATAAAAATTAGCAAAAAAAATTTTTTGAAAAAATAAAAAAAAAATCGAAAATAAAATTGCCAAAAAATATTTTGAAAAAAAAAAAATTGAAAAAAAAATTGAAAAAAAAAATTTTTTAAAAATTGAAAAAAAATTCAAATAAAAATTGGCAAAAAAAATTTTTTGAAAAAAGAACTGAAGAAAATTTCAAAAAAAAAATTTCAAAAAAAGATTTTGAAAAAATTATTTTCAATGAAAAAAATTTTGAAAAAAAAGATTTTCAAAAAAATGAAAAAAAAATCAAAAGAAAAATAATGAAAAAAAAAATTGGTTAAAAAAAAATTTAAAAAAAATTAGCAAAAAAAATTTTTGAATAAAAACCCGGCAAAAAAAATTTCAAAATAAATTGTCAAAAAAAAAAATTTGAAAGAAAAATTTGCAAAAAAAATTTTGATGGAAAAATTGCAAAAAAAATTTTCAAAAAAGATTTAAAAATTCTTTTTTTCGAAAACTTTTTTGAAATTTTTTTTGAAATTTTTTTTTTTGAAAATTTTTTTTTTTTATTTTTTTTTAAATTTTTTTTTTGAAATTTTTTTTAAAATTTTTTTTTGAATTTTTTTTTTTAATTTTTTTTTTGAAAATTTTTTTGAAATTTTTTTTTTTTGAAAATTTTTTTGAAATTTTTTTTTTGAAAATTTTTTTTTAATTTTTTTTTTTAAATTTTTTTAAAATTTATTTTTATGGAATTTTTTTTTTATTTTTTTTTGAAAAATTTTTTTTTAAAATTTTTTTTTCGAAGTTTTTTTGAGAATTTTTTTTTTTATTTTTTTTTTTGAAATTTTTTTTTTGATTTTTTTTAAATTTTTTTTTGAAATTTTTTTTTTTGAAAATCTTTTTTTTTATTTTTTTTTTTATTTTTTTTAAATTTTTTTTTTTGGAATTTTTTTTTTTGAAATTTTTTTTAAATTTTTTTTTTAATTTTTTTGAGATTTTTTATTAATTTTTTTTTTCGAAATTTTTTTTAAATTTTTTTTTTGAAAATTTTTTTTTTTAATTTTTTTTTTGAATTTTTTTTAAAATTTTTTTTTGAAACTTTTTTTTTTAAATTTTTTTTCGAAATTATTTTTTTAATTTTTTAAAATTTTTTTGAAATTTTTTTTAAATTTTTGTTTAAATTTATTTTAAATTTTTTTTTGGAAATTTTTTTTTTTAAATTTTTTTAAATTTTTTTTTAAATTTTTTTTTTTGAATTTTTTTTTTATTTTTTTGAGATTTTTTATTTTATTTTTTTTTTGAAATTTTTTTTAAATTTTTTTTTAAATTTTTTTTTGAAATTTTTTTTTTTAATTTTTTTTTTGAAAATTTTTTTGAAATTTTTTTTTTTTGAAAATTTTTTTGAAATTTTTTTTTTTGAAAACTTTTTTTTAATTTTTTTTTTTATTTTTTTTAAATTTATTTTTTATTTTTTTGAAATTTTTTTTTTATTTTTTTTTTTCGAAATTTTTTTTAAATTTTTTTTTTTGAAAATTTTTTTTTTCGAAAACTTTTTTGAAATTTTTTTTGAAATTTTTTTATTTGAAAATTTTTTTTTAATTTTTTTTTTAATTTTTTTTAAATTTTTTTTTGGAAATTTTTTTTTTTGAAATTTTTTTTAATTTTTTTTTATTTTTTTGAGATTTTTTTTTAAATTTTTTTTTTTCGCAATTTTTTTTTAATTTTTTTTTTGAAAATTTTTTTTTTTTATTTTTTTTTTTAATTTTTTTTTTAATTTTTTTTTGAAACTTTTTTTTTTTAATTTTTTTTCGAAATTATTTTTTTAATTTTTTAAAATTTTTTTGAAATTTTTTTTAAATTTTTTTTAAAATTTATTTTAAATTTTTTTTTTGAAATTTTTTTTAATTTTTTTTTATTTTTTTTTGAATTTTTTTTTTATTTTTTTGAGATTTTTTTTTTAATTTTTTTTTTTGAAATTTTTTTTAAATTTTTTTTTGAAATTTTTTTTTAAATTTTTTTTTGAAATTTTTTTTTTAAATTTTTTTTTTGAAAATTTTTTTGAAATTTTTTTTTTTTGAAAATTTTTTTGAAATTTTTTTTTTTGAAAATTTTTTTGAAATTTTTTTTTTGAAATTCTTTTTTTCGAAAACTTTTTTGAAATTTTTTTTGAAATTTTTTTTTTTGAAAATTTTTTTTTTTTATTTTTTTTTAAATTTTTTTTTTTGGAAATTTTTTTTTTTAAATTTTTTTTTAAATTTTTTTTTTATTTTTTTGAGATTTTTTTTTATAATTGTTTTTTATCGAAATTTTTTTAAAATTTTTTTTTAATTTTCTTCTTTCAAGATTTTTGTTCAAAACTTTTTTTTGATTTTTTTTATTTTATTGAAATTTTTATATTTGAAATTTTCTTCAAATTTTTTTTCTTTAAAAATTTTTCTTTGAAAAATTTTTTATTTTCTTTTGAAATTTTCTTTTTTTTAAAATTTTATTTGCCAATTTTTTTTCTCAATTTTTATAAAAAATTTTTTTTTGAAGATTTTTTTTTTTTTTTTTTTTGAAATTTTTTTTTAATTTTTTTTTTAAATTTTTTTTTTGAAATTTCTTTTTTGAAATTTTTTTTCGAAAATTTTTTTGAATTTTTTTTTTTTGAAATTTTTTAAAAAAATTTTTTTAAATTTTTTTATATTTTTTTAAAATTTTTTTTTGGAATTTTTTTTTTTTTTATTTTTTTTTTTATTTTTATTTTATTTTTTTGAGATTTTTTTTTTTATTTTTTTTGAAATTTTTTTTTTTGAAATTTTTTTTTTATTTTTTTTTTATTTTTTTAAAATTTTTTATTTTTTTTTTTATTTTTTTTTTTTTCGAAATTTCAATTTTTTTTTTAATTTTTTTTTTGAAAATTTTTTTTTTAATTTTTTTTTTTGAAAATTTTTTTGAAATTTTTTTTAAATTTTTTTTTTGAAATTTTTTTTTCGAAATTTTTTTTTAATTTTTTTTTTGGAAATTTTTTTTTTTGAAATTTTTTTTAAATTTTTTTTTTATATTTTTGAGAATTTTTTTTGAAATTTTTTTTTTGAAATTTTTTTTTAATTTTTTTTTTGAAAATTTTTTTTCGAATTTTTTTTTTTATTTATTTTTTAAAATTTTTTTTTTTGAAATTTTTTTTAAATTTTTTTCTTTTGAATTTTTTTTTTTATTTTTTTTTATTTTTTTGAGATTTTTTTAAAATTTTTTTTGAATTTTTTTTGAAATTTTTTTTTTATTTTTTTTATGAAATTTTTTTAAAATTTTTTATTTTTTATTTTTTTTTTAATTTTTTTTTTTCGAAATTTTTTTGAGATTTTTTTTTTTAATTTTTTTTTTGAAAATTTTTTTGAAATTTTTTTTTAATTTTTTTTTTTGAAAATTTTTTTGAAATTTTTTTTGAAATTTTTTTATTTGAAAATTTTTTTTTAAATTTTTTTTTTAATTTTTTTTAAATTTTTTTTTGGAAATTTTTTTTTTTGAAATTTTTTTTAAATTTTTTTTTTATTTTTTTGAGATTTTATTATAAAATTTTTTTTTCGCAATTTTTTTTAAATTTTTTTTTTGAAAATTTTTTTTTTTAATTTTTTTTTTGAATTTTTTTTTTAATTTTTTTTTGAAATTTTTTTTGAAATTTTTTTTTTCGAAAACTTTCTTGAAATTTTTTTTGAAATTTTTTTTTTTGAAAATTTTTTTTTTTATTTTTTTTTAAATTTTTTTTTTTGGAAATTTTTTTTTTGAAATTTTTTTTAAATTTTTTTTTTATTTTTTTGAGATTTTTTTTTTAAATTGTTTTTTATCGAAATTTTTTTTAAATTTTTTTTTTGAAAATTTTTTTTTTAAATTTTTTTTTTTGAATTTTTGTTTTAAATTTTTTTTTGAAAAATTTTTTTTTTAATTTTTTTAAATTTATTTTCATGGAAATTTTTTTTTTTTTTTTTTGAAAATTTTTTTTAAAATTTTTTTTTCGAAATTTTTTTGAGAATTTTTTTTTTTTATTTGAAATTTTTTTTTTGATTTTTTTGAAATTTTTTTTAAATTTTTTTTTTATTTTTTTGAGATTTTTTTTAAAATTGTTTTTTATCGAAATTTTTTTTAAATTTTTTTTTTGAAAATTTTTTTTTTTAATTTTTTTTTTGAAAATTTTTTTGAAATTTTTTTTTTGAAAATTTTTTTTCGAATTTTTTTTTTTTATTTATTTTTTAAAATTTTTTTTTTTGAAATTTTTTTTAAATTTTTTTCTTTTGAATTTTTTTTTTATTTTTTTTTATTTTTTTGAGATTTTTTTAAAATTTTTTTTGAATTTTTTTTGAAATTTTTTTTTTATTTTTTTTATGAAATTTTTTTAAAATTTTTTATTTTTTATTTTTTTTTTAATTTTTTTTGTTTCGAAATTTTTTTGAGATTTTTTTTTTTAATTTTTTTTTTGAAAATTTTTTTGAAATTTTTTTTTAATTTTTTTTTTTGAAAATTTTTTTGAAATTTTTTTTGAAATTTTTTTATTTGAAAATTTTTTTTTTAATTTTTTTTTTAATTTTTTTTAAATTTTTTTTTTATTTTTTTGAGATTTTATTATAAAATTTTTTTTTCGCAATTTTTTTTTAATTTTTTTTTTGAAAATTTTTTTTTTTAATTTTTTTTTTGAATTTTTTTTTGAAATTTTTTTTGAAATTTTTTTTTGAAATTTTTTTTTAAAATTTTTTTTTTGAAAATTTTTTTGAAATTTTTTTTTTGAAATTTTTTTTGAAATTTTTTTTTTCGAAAACTTTCTTGAAATTTTTTTTGAAATTTTTTTTTTTGAAAATTTTTTTTTTTATTTTTTTTTAAATTTTTTTTTTTGGAAATTTTTTTTTTGAAATTTTTTTAAAATTTTTTTTTTATTTTTTTGAGATTTTTTTTTTAAATTGTTTTTTATCGAAATTTTTTTTAAATTTTTTTTTTGAAAATTTTTTTTTTAAATTTTTTTTTTTGAATTTTTGTTTTAAATTTTTTTTTGAAAAATTTTTTTTAAAATTTTTTTAAATTTATTTTCATGGAAATTTTTTTTTTTTTTTTTTGAAAATTTTTTTTTAAATTTTTTTTTCGAAATTTTTTTGAGAATTTTTTTTTTTTATTTGAAATTTTTTTTTTGATTTTTTTGAAATTTTTTTTTTATTTTTTTGAGATTTTTTTTTAAATTGTTTTTTATCGAAATTTTTTTTAAATTTTTTTTTTGAAAATTTTTTTTTAAAATTTTTTTTTTGAAAATTTTTTTGAAATTTTTTTTTTTTGAAATTTTTTTTTTTATTTTTTTTAAATTTATTTTCATGGAATTTTTTTTTTTTTTTTGAAATTTTTTTTTTTTTCAATTTTTTTTTCGAAATTTTTTTGAGAATTTTTTTTTTTTTTTTTGAAATTTTTTTTTTGATTTTTTTGAAATTTTTTTTAATTTTTTTTTTTTGAAATTTTTTTTTCGAAATTTTTTTTAAATTTTTTTTTTAATTTTTTTGAGAATTTTTTTTTATTTTTTTTTTTTGAAATTTTTTTTTTGATTTTTTTGAAATTTTTTTTACATTTTTTTTGGAAATTTTTTTTTTTGAAATTTTTTTTAAATTTTTTTTTTTATTTTTTTGAGAATTTTTTTTTTGAATTTTTTTTTTCGAAATTATTTTTTTAATTTTTTAAAATTTTTTTGAAATTTTTTTTTTGAATTTTTTTTTAAATTTTTTTTTTGGAATTTTTTTTTTTTTAATTTTTTTTAATTTTTTTTTTATTTTTTTTTTGAATTTTTTTTTAATTTTTTTGAAATTTTTTTTTTAAATTTTTTTTTCGAAATTTTTTTGAGATTTTTTTTTATTTTTTTGAAATTTTTTTTTTGATTTTTTTGAAATTTTTTTAAATTTTTTTTTGAAATTTTTTTTTTTGAAAGTTTTTTTAAATTTTTTTTTTGAAATTTTTTTTAAAATTTTTTTTTTAAATTTTTTTTTTAATTTTTTTTTTGAAAATTTTTTTGAAATTTTTTTTTTTGAAAATTTTTTTGAAATTTTTTTTTTTGAAAATTTTTTTTTAATTTTTTTTTTTAAATTTTTTTTAAATTTATTTTTATGGAATTTTTTTTTTATTTTTTTTTGAAAAATTTTTTTTTAAAATTTTTTTTTCGAAATTTTTTTGAGAATTTTTTTTTTATTTTTTTTTTTTGAAATTTTTTTTTTGATTTTTTTTAAATTTTTTTTTGAAATTTTTTTTTTTGAAAATCTTTTTTTTTATTTTTTTTTTTATTTTTTTTAAATTTTTTTTTTGGAAATTTTTTTTTTGAAATTTTTTTTAAATTTTTTTTTTAATTTTTTTGAGATTTTTTTTTAATTTTTTTTTTTCGAAATTTTTTTTAAATTTTTTTTTTGAAAATTTTTTTTTTTAATTTTTTCTTTGAATTTTTTTTTAAATTTTTTTTTGAAACTTTTTTTTTAAAATTTTTTTTCGAAATTATTTTTTTAATTTTTTTAAATTTTTTTGAAATTTTTTTTAAATTTTTTTTAAAATTTATTTTAAATTTTTTTTTGGAAATTTTTTTTTTGAAATTTTTTTAAATTTTTTTTTAAATTTTTTTTTTTGAATTTTTTTTTTATTTTTTTGAAATTTTTTTTTTTAATTTTTTTTTTGAAAATTTTTTTGAAATTTTTTTTTTTTGAAAATTTTTTTGAAATTTTTTTTTTTGAAAACTTTTTTTTAATTTTTTTTTTATTTTTTTTAAATTTATTTTTTATTTTTTTGAAATTTTTTTTTTTATTTTTTTTTTTCGAAATTTTTTTTAAATTTTTTTTTTTGAAAATTTTTTTTTTCGAAAACTTTTTTGAAATTTTTTTTGAAATTTTTTTATTTGAAAATTTTTTTTAAATTTTTTTTTAAATTTTTTTAAAATTTTTTTTTGGAAATTTTTTTTTTGAAATTTTTTTTTATTTTTTTTTTATTTTTTTGAGATTTTTTTTTTAAATTTTTTTTTTTCGCAATTTTTTTTTAATTTTTTTTTTGAAAATTTTTTTTTTTAATTTTTTTTTTGAATTTTTTTTTAAATTTTTTTTTGAAACTTTTTTTTTTTAATTTTTTTTCGAAATTATTTTTTTAATTTTTTAAAATTTTTTTGAAATTTTTTTTAAATTTTTTTTAAAATTTATTTTAAATTTTTTTTTTGAAATTTTTTTAAATTTTTTTTTATTTTTTTTTGAAATTTTTTTTTTATTTTTTTGAGATTTTTTTTTAATTTTTTTTTTTGAAATTTTTTTTAAATTTTTTTTTTGAAATTTTTTTTTAAATTTTTTTTTGAAATTTTTTTTTTAAATTTTTTTTTTGAAAATTTTTTTGAAATTTTTTTTTTTTGAAAATTTTTTTGAAATTTTTTTTTTTTGAAAATTTTTTTGAAATTTTTTTTTTGAAATTCTTTTTTTCGAAAACTTTTTTGAAATTTTTTTTGAAATTTTTTTTTTTGAAAATTTTTTTTTTTTATTTTTTTTTTAATTTTTTTTTTGAAATTTTTTTTAAAATTTTTTTTTGAATTTTTTTTTTTAATTTTTTTTTTGAAAATTTTTTTGAAATTTTTTTTTTTTGAAAATTTTTTTGAAATTTTTTTTTTGAAAATTTTTTTTTAATTTTTTTTTTAAAATTTTTTTAAAATTTATTTTTATGGAATTTTTTTTTTATTTTTTTTTGAAAAATTTTTTTTTTAAATTTTTTTTTCGAAATTTTTTTGAGAATTTTTTTTTTTATTTTTTTTTTTTGAAATTTTTTTTTTGATTTTTTTTAAATTTTTTTTTGAAATTTTTTTTTTTGAAAATCTTTTTTTTTATTTTTTTTTTTATTTTTTTTAAATTTTTTTTTTGGAAATTTTTTTTTTTGAAATTTTTTTTAAATTTTTTTTTTAATTTTTTTGAGATTTTTTATTAATTTTTTTTTTCGAAATTTTTTTTAAATTTTTTTTTTGAAAATTTTTTTTTTTAATTTTTTTTTTGAATTTTTTTTTTAAATTTTTTTTTGAAACTTTTTTTTTTAAATTTTTTTTCGAAATTATTTTTTTAATTTTTTTAAATTTTTTTGAAATTTTTTTTAAATTTTTGTTTAAATTTATTTTAAATTTTTTTTTGGAAATTTTTTTTTTGAAATTTTTTTAAATTTTTTTTTAAATTTTTTTTTTTGAATTTTTTTTTTATTTTTTTGAGATTTTTTTTTTATTTTTTTTTTGAAATTTTTTTTAAATTTTTTTTTAAATTTTTTTTTGAAATTTTTTTTTTAAATTTTTTTTTTGAAAATTTTTTTGAAATTTTTTTTTTTTGAAAATTTTTTTGAAATTTTTTTTTTTGAAAACTTTTTTTTAATTTTTTTTTTTATTTTTTTTAAATTTATTTTTTATTTTTTTGAAATTTTTTTTTTATTTTTTTTTTTCGAAATTTTTTTTAAATTTTTTTTTTTGAAAATTTTTTTTTTCGAAAACTTTTTTGAAATTTTTTTTGAAATTTTTTTATTTGAAAATTTTTTTTAAATTTTTTTTTTAATTTTTTTTAAATTTTTTTTTGGAAATTTTTTTTTTGAAATTTTTTTTAATTTATTTTTTATTTTTTTGAGATTTTTTTTTTTAATTTTTTTTTTTCGCAATTTTTTTTTAATTTTTTTTTTGAAAATTTTTTTTTTTATTTTTTTTTTGAATTTTTTTTTTAATTTTTTTTTGAAACTTTTTTTTTTAAATTTTTTTTCGAAATTATTTTTTTAATTTTTTAAAATTTTTTTGAAATTTTTTTTAAATTTTTTTTAAAATTTATTTTAAATTTTTTTTTTGAAATTTTTTTTTATTTTTTTTTATTTTTTTTTGAATTTTTTTTTTATTTTTTTGAGATTTTTTTTTTAATTTTTTTTTTTGAAATTTTTTTTAAATTTTTTTTTTGAAATTTTTTTTTAAATTTTTTTTGAAATTTTTTTTTTAAATTTTTTTTTTGAAAATTTTTTTGAAATTTTTTTTTTTTTGAAAATTTTTTTGAAATTTTTTTTTTTGAAAATTTTTTTGAAATTTTTTTTTTGAAATTCTTTTTTTCGAAAACTTTTTTGAAATTTTTTTTGAAATTTTTTTTTTTGAAAATTTTTTTTTTTTATTTTTTTTTAAATTTTTTTTTTTGGAATTTTTTTTTTTTTAATTTTTTTTTAAATTTTTTTTTTATTTTTTTGAGATTTTTTTTATAATTGTTTTTTATCGAAATTTTTTTAAAATTTTTTTTTAATTTTCTTCTTTCAAGATTTTTGTTCAAAACTTTTTTTTGATTTTTTTTATTTTATTGAAATTTTTATATTTGAAATTTTCTTCAAATTTTTTTTCTTTAAAAATTTTTCTTTGAAAAATTTTTTATTTTCTTTTGAAATTTTCTTTTTTTTTAAATTTTATTTGCCAATTTTTTTTCTCAATTTTTTTAAAAAATTTTTTGAATTTTGAAAAAAAGAATTTAAAAAAAATTTCCAAAAAAATTATAAAATAAAAAAATTTTGAAAAAAAAAATTGGTAAAAAAAATGTTGGAAAAATAATTGGCAAAAAAAAATTGAAGAATATAAAAAAAAATCAAAAAAAAATAAACCAAATTTCAAAATAAAATAAAACAAAAAACTTCAAAAAAAAATTAAAAAAATTCAAAAAAATCAAAAATAAAATTGGCAACAAAAATTTTTGAAAATTAAAAAAAATATATTGTGAAAGTGAAATTTGGAAAAAAGAAAAAAATTTAAAAAAAATTCAAATAAAAATTGACAAAAAGAAATTTTTGAAAAAATTCAAAAATAAAATTGGCATAAAAATTTTGAAAACAATTTTGAAAAAATAAATTGAAAAAACAATTTAAAAAAAAAAATTTAAAAAAAATTTCAAAAAAAAAAAAAAATTCAATTAAAAATTGGCATAAAAAAATATTTGAAAAAAAAAACTGAAGAAAATTTCAAATGAAAATTTTCGAAAAAAGATTTAAAAAATTTCAAAAAAATATTTTCAAAGAAAAAAATTTCAAAAAAAAATTCAAAGAAAAAATTTTGGAGAAAAATCTTCAAAGAAGAAAATTAAAAAAAAAAATTTCAAAAGAAAATTTTCATAAAAAATTTTCATAAAAAATTTTCAAAAAAAATTTCCAAAAAAATTGGCAAAATAAAATTGTTAAAAAAAATTGGCAAAAAAAATTTTGAAAAAAATAAAAAAAAACAGAAAAAAAAATTTAAAAAAAAATTCAAAGAAAAAAATTTCAAAAAAAAAAGAAAAAAAAATTCGTAAAATTAAAAAAATTAAAAAAATTTTAAAGAAAATTTCAAATAAAAAAATCTAAGAAAATAAAAATAAAGAGATTTGAAATAAAAATTCAAAAAAAATTCAAAAAAAAATTTAAAAAAATTCAAAAAATTCAAAAAACTAAAAAAAAAATTAAAAAAAATTGGCAATGAAATTTTGAAAAAAAACTGAATAAAAAAATTTTCAAAAAAGGTTTTAAAAAAATTTTGAAAAAAAAAATTTCAAAAAATAATTTTGGAAATTTTTTTAAAGAAAATAAAAAAAAATTCCAATAAAAAATTGAAAAAAAAATTTTGTTGAAAATTGAAAAAAAATTGGCAAAAAAAATTTCAAAAATCATTTGGCAAAAAAAAAATTTTGAAGAAAATAAAAAAAAATATTTAAAAAAAATTCAAAAAAAAAAAATTATTTTTGAAATTTTCAAAAATATTTTTTTGAAATTTTTTAAAATCATTTTTTGAACATTTTCTTTTGAAACTTTCTTCAGTTTTTTTTTCAAAAATTTATTTATGCCAATTTTTTTTCAAAATTTTTTTTTCTCAATTTTTTGTAATTTATTTTATTTTTTTTTTTATTTTCTTCAAAAAAATTTTTTTTGAAAATTTTTTTTGCCAATTTTTTTTTCAATTTTCCTCAATTTTTTTTTCAATTTTTTTTTGGAATTTTTTTTATTTTCTTAAAAATTTTTTTCCAAAATTCTTCAAATTTTTTTTTTCAAAATTTTTAAAAAATCTTTCTTTGAAAATTTTTTTTTCAGTTTTTTTTTCAAAATTTCATTGCCAATTTTTTTTAAATTTTTTTTTGAATTTTTTGAATTTTTTTTGATTTTTTTTTTGAAATTTTTTTTGAATTTTTATTTCAAATCTCTTTATTTTTATTTTCTTAGATTTTTTTATTTGAAATTTTCTTTAAAATTTTTTTGTGCCAATTCATTTTGCAAATTTTTTCTGAAATTTTTTTTTCAATCTTCATAAATTTTTTTTCGAAATGTTTTTTTGAATATTTTTTTAAAATTTTTTTTCAAAATTTTTTTCTTATTTTTTTGACAATTTTTTTCAATTTTTTTTTGTCAATTATTTTTTTAATTTTTTTTAAAATTTTTTTTGAAATTTTTTATTTTCGAAATTTTCTTCAAAATTTTTTTCTTTAAAAACTTTTTTTTGAAAAATTATTTTTGAAATTTTTTTAAATTTTTTTTTGAATCTATTTGAAAAAATAATTTTAGAAAATTTTTTTAAGAAAATAAAAAAAAATATTTAAAAAAATTCAAAAAAAATGTAAAAAAAATTGAGAAAAAAAAATTTTGAAAAAAAAATTGGCATAAATAAATTTTTGAAAAAAAAAACTGAAGAAAATTTCAAAAGAAAATTTTCAAAAAAAGATTTTAAAAATTTTCAAAAAAAAATATTTCAAAAAAATATTTTTGAAAATTTCAAAAATAAAAAAATTTTGAAATTTTCTTCAAAATTTTTTTCTTCAAAAATTTTTTTTTGAAAAATTTGTTTTTGAAATTTTTTTAAATCTTTTTTTGAAAATTGTTTTTTTGAAATTTTTTCAAATCTTTTTTTGAAAATTGTTTTTTTGAAATATCCTCCAAAATTTTTATTTTGCCAATTTTTTTGAAATTTTTTTTTTGAAATTTTTTTCAAATTTTTTTTTGCAAATTTTTTTTCAAATTTCAAATTTTTTGAAATTTTCTTCAAAATTTGTTTCTTTGAAATTTTTTTTTTGAAATTTTTTTTGAAATTTTTTTTTTTGAAATTTTTTTTGAAATTTTTTTTTGAATTTTTTTTCAAAATTTTTTTCAAAATTTTTTTTTCTTTGAAAATATTTTTTTGAATTTTTTTTTTAATTTAAAAAAAAATTTAAAAAAATTTAAAAAAAATTGGAAAAAAAATTTTGAAAAAAAATCTTCAAAAGAAAATTTTCATAAAAAATTAAAAACAAAAATTCAAAAAAAAATTCCAAAAAATTGGCAAAATAAAATTGGTAAAAAAAATTGGCCAAAAAATGTTTTAAGAAATTTAAAAAAATCAGAAAAATAAATTTAAAAAAAATTTCAAAGAAAAAAATTTCAAAAAAAAAAAAAAAAATTTCAAAGAAAAAAATTTAAAAAAAATTTAAAAAAAAATTCGTAAAATTAAAAAAAAATCAAAAATGAAAAAAAATTTGTTAAAAAAATTTGAAAAAATAATTTTGGAAAAAAAAATTTAAATAAAATTTGGCAAAAAAAAAATTTGAAAAATTATTTTGAAAAAAAATTTCAAAAAGAAATAAAAAAAAAATTCAAATAAAAATTAGCAAAAAAAATTTTTTGAAAAAATAAAAAAAAAATCGAAAATAAAATTGCCAAAAAATATTTTGAAAAAAAAAAAATTGAAAAAAAAATTGAAAAAAAAAATTTTTTAAAAATTGAAAAAAAATTCAAATAAAAATTGGCAAAAAAAATTTTTTGAAAAAAGAACTGAAGAAAATTTCAAAAAAAAAATTTCAAAAAAAGATTTTGAAAAAATTATTTTCAATGAAAAAAATTTTGAAAAAAAAGATTTTCAAAAAAATGAAAAAAAAATCAAAAGAAAAATAATGAAAAAAAAAATTGGTGAAAAAAAATTTAAAAAAAATTAGCAAAAAAAATTTTTGAATAAAAACCCGGCAAAAAAAATTTCAAAATAAATTGTCAAAAAAAAAAATTTGAAAGAAAAATTTGCAAAAAAAATTTTGATGGAAAAATTGCAAAAAAAATTTTCAAAAAAGATTTAAAAAAATTTCAAAAAAAATTTTTCAAAAAAAAATTTTAAAGAAAAAAATTTTGAAGAAAATTTCGAAAATAAAAAATTTCAAAAATTATTTTGAAAAAAAATTTCAAAAAGAAATACAAAAAAAATTCAAATAAAAATTCGCAAAAAATTTTTTTTGAAAAAATAAAAAAAAAATCGAAAATAAAATTGCCAAAAAATATTTTGAAAAAAAAAATTGAAAAAAAAATTGCAAAAAAAAATTTAAAAAAAAATTGAAAAAAAATTCAAATAAAAATTGGCAAAAAAAAATTTTTGAAAAAACAACTGAATAAAATTTCAAAAAAAAAAATTTCAAAAAAAGATTTAGAAAAATTTCAAAGAAAAAATTTTGAAAAAATTATTTTCAATGAAAAAAATTTTGAAAAAAAAGAGATTTTCAAAAAAATGAAAAAAAAATCAAAAGAAAAATTATGAAAAAAAAAATTGGTGAAAAAAAATTTAAAAAAAATTAGCAAAAAAAATTTTTGAATAAAAACCCGGCAAAAAAAATTTCAAAATAAATTGTCAAAAAAAAAAAATTTGAAAGAAAAATTTGCAAAAAAAATTTTGATGGAAAACTTGCAAAAAAAAATTTTCAAAAAAGATTTTAAAAAATTTCAAAAAAAAATTTTTCAAAAAAAAATTTTTAAAGAAAAAAATTTTGAAGAAAATTTCGAAAATAAAAAATTTCAAAAATTATTTTGAAAAAAAATTTCAAAAAGAAATACAAAAAAAATTCAAATGAAAATTCGCAAAAAATTTTTTTTGAAAAAATAAAAAAAAAATCGAAAATAAAATTGCCAAAAAATATTTTGAAAAAAAAAATTGAAAAAAAAATTGCAAAAAAAATTTTTAAAAAAAATTGAAAAAAAATTCAAATAAAAATTGGCAAAAAAAAATTTTTGAAAAAACAACTGAATAAAATTTCAAAAAAAAAAATTCAAAAAAAGATTTAGAAAAATTTAAAAGAAAAAATTTTGAAAAAAATATTTTCAAGGAAAAAAATTTTGAAAAAAAAGAGATTTTCAAAAAAAATGAAAAAAAAATGAAAAGAAAAATTTTGAAAAAAACAATTTGAAAAAATAATTTTGGAAAAATTTTTGTAAGAAAATAAAAAAACATTCCAAAAAAAATTTTGAAGAAAATTGAAAAAAAAATTGTCAAAAAAAAATTTCAAAAAAAATTTGGCAGAAAAAAATGTTTGAAGAAAATAAAAAAAAATAACAAAAAAATTTAAAAAATATGTAAAAAAAATTGAGAAAAAAAAATTTGACAAAAAAATTGGCATAAATAAATTTTTGAAAAAAACTGAAGAAAATTTCAAATGAAAATTTTCAAAAAAAAAATTTAAAAAATTTCAAAAAAAAAATGTAAGAAAATAAAAATAAGAGATTTGAAATAAAAATTCAAAAAAAATTTCAAAAAAAAATTCAAAAAATTCAAAAAAAAAATAAAAAAAAAAATTGGCAATGAAAATTTGAAAAAAAAACTGAATAAAAAATTTTCAAAAAAGATTTTAAAAAAATTTTGAAAAAAACAATTTGAAAAAATAATTTTGGAAAAATTTTTGTAAGAAAATAAAAAAACATTCCAAAAAAAATTTTGAAGAAAATTGAAAAAAAAATTGGTAAAAAAAATTTTCAAAAAAAATTTGGCAGAAAAAAATTTTTGAAGAAAATGAAAAAAAATATCAAAAAAATTAAAAAATATGTAAAAAAAATTAGAAAAAAATATTTTGAAAAAAAAATTGGCATAAATAAATTTTTGAAAAAAAAACTGAAGAAAATTTCAAAAGAAAATTTTCAAAAAAAAAATTTAAAAAATTTCAAAAAAAAAATTTCAAAAAAATATTTTCAAAGAAAAAAATTTCAAAAAAAATTTCAAAAAAAATTCAAAAAAATAAATTTTGAAGAAAATCTCAAAATGAAATTTGAAAAAAAAATTGGCACAAAATAATTTTTGAAAGAATTCAAAAAAAAATTCAAAAATAAAATTGGCAAAAAAAAATGAAAAAAAATTTGTTAAAAAAATTTGAAAAAATAATTTTGGAAAAAAAATTAAAAAAAAAATAAAAAAAAATTTAAATAAAATTTGGCAAAAAAAATTTGAAAAACTATTTTGAAAAAAAATTTCAAAAAGAAATAAAAAAAAAAATTCAAATAAAAATTCGCAAAACAATTTTTTTGAAAAAATAAAAAAAAAATCGAAAATAAAATTGCCAAAAAATATTTTGAAAAAAAAATTGAAAAAAAATTGCAAAAAAAAATTTAAAAAAAAATTGAAAAAAAATTCAAATAAAAATTGGCAAAAAAAAATTTTTGAAAAAAGAACTGAAGAAAATTTCAAAAAAAAAAATTCAAAAAAAAGATTTAGAAAAATTTCAAAGAAAAGATTTTCAAGGAAAAAAATGTTGAAAAAAAAGAGATTTTCAAAAAAATTAAAAAAAAATCAAGAGAAAAATTATGAAAAAAAAATTGGCGAAAAAAAAATTAGCAAAAAAATTTTTGAATAAAAACCCGGCAAAAAAAATTTCAAAATAAATTGTCAAAAAAAATTTGAAAGAAAAATTTGCAAAAAAAATTTTGATGGAAAATTTGCAAAAAAAAAAATTTCAAAAAAAGATTTAAAAAAATTTCAAAAAAAATTTTTCAAAAAAAAAATTTTTGAAGAAAAAAATTTTGAAGAAAATTTCGAAAATAAAAAATTTCAAAAATTATTTTGAAAAAAAATTTCAAAAAAAATTTTTTGAAAAAATAAAAAAAAAATCGAAAATAAAATTGCCAAAAAATATTTTGAAAAAAAAAAATGAAAAAAAAATTGCAAAAAAAAATTTAAAAAATTTTTGAAAAAAAATTCAAATAAAAATTGGCAAAAAAAAATTTTTGAAAAAAGAACTGAAGAAAATTTCAAAAAAAAAAATTTCAAAAAAAGATTTAGAAAAATTTCAAAGAAAAAATTTTGAAAAAAATATTTTCAAGGAAAAAAATTTTGAAAAATAAGAGATTTTCAAAAAAATTAAAAAAAAATCAAAAGAAAAATTATGAAAAAAAAATTGGCGAAAAAAAAATTAAAAAAAATTAGCAAAAAAAATTTTTGAATAAAAACCCGGCAAAAAAAAATTCAAAATAAATTGTCAAAAAAAAAAATTTGAAAGAAAAATTTGCAAAAAAAATTTTGATGGAAGAATTGCAAAAAAAAAATTTTTAAAAAAAGATTTAAAAAAATTTCAAAAAAAATTTTTCAAAAAAAAATTTTTAAAGAAAAAAATATTGAAGAAAATTTCAAAAAAAATTTTAAAAAAATTTCAAAAAATAATTGACAAAAAAAAATAAAAAAAAAATTGGCAAAAAAATTAGAAAAAAATTGGCAAAAAATTTAGAAAAAACATTTCGAAAAAAAAATTTATGAAAATTGAAAAAAAAATTTCAGAAAAAATTTGGCAAAAAAAATTTGCAAAATAAATTGGCACAAAAAAATTTTAAAGAAAATTTCAAATAAAAAAATCTAAGAAAATAAAAATAAAGAGATTTGAAATAAAAATTCAAAAAAAATTTCGAAAAAAAAATCAAAAAAATTAAAAAAATTCAAAAAAAAAATTTAAAAAAAATTGGCAATGAAATTTTGAAAAAAACTGAATAAAAAAATTTTCAAAAAAAGATTTTAAAAAAATTTTCAAAAAAAGATTTTAAAAAAATTTTGAAAAAAAAATTTGATAAAATAATTTTGGATAAAATTTTTTAAGAAAATAAAAAAACATTCCAAAAAAAATTAAAAAAAAATTTTGATGAAAATAAAAAAAAAATTAAAAAAAAATCAAAAAAAATGTAAAAAAAATTTTGAAAAAAAATTGGCATAAATAAATTTTTGAAAAAAAAACTGAAGAAAATTTCAAGAGAAAATTTTCAAAAAAAAATTTTAAAAAATTTCAAAAAAATATTTTTGAAAATTTCAAAAATAAAATATTTTTGAAATTTTCTTCAAAATTTTTTTCTTTAAAAATTTTTTTTTGAAATTTTTCTAAATCTTTTTTTGAAAATTGTTTTTTTTTTAATTTTTTCATATCTTTTTTTGAAAATTGTTTTTTTGAAATTTCCTTAAAAATTTTTATTTTGCCAATTTTTTTGAAATTTTTTTTTTTATTTTTTTTCAAACATTTGATTTGCTATTTTTTTTTTAATTTTTCTTAAATTTTTTTTTGAAATTTTTTTCTTGCAGTTTTTCAAAAATTTTTCTTGATAATTTTTTTAAATTTTTCTTTTTATATTTTTTTCAAATTTTTTTTGGCCAATTTTCTTTCAACATTTTTTTTTGGCATTTTTTGAAATTTTTTTGTTTTGAATTTTTTTTGAATTTTTTTTTTGAAAATATTATTTTGAAATTCTTTTCTTTGAAAATTTTTTCTTTGAATTTTTTTTCATTTTTTTTTCTCCAATTTTTTTTTCATAATTTTTCTATTGATTTTTTAAAATTTTTTTTGAATTTTTCTTCAAAATTTTTTTTGAAATTTTTTTTTTGAATTTTTTTTTTCAAACTTTTTTTCCTTGAAAATATTTTTTTGAAATTTTTTTTTTTAAATCTTTTTTTGAATTTTTTTAAAAATTTTCTTCAGTTCTTATTTCAAAAATTTTTTTATGCCAATTTTTATTTGAATTTTTATAAATTTTTTTTAAATTTTTTATTCAAAATTTTTTTTGAAATTTTTTTTCAAAATTTTTTTCCAATTTTTTTTGGCCAATTTTTATTTGAATTTTTTTTTGCCAATTTTATTTTGATTTATTTTTTAATTTTACGAAATTTTTTTTATTTTTTTTTTGAAATTTTTTTCTATGAAATTTTTTTTTATTTTTTTTTTGAAATCTTTTTCTTTGAAATTTTTTTTAAATTTAATTTTCTGATTTTTTTTTATTTTCTACAAAATTTTTTTGGCCAATTTTTCTTGATTTTTTAAAAAAAATTTTATGAAAATTTCCTTTTGAAATTTTTTTTTTAAATTTTCTTTGAAGATTTTTGTTCAAAACTTTTTTTTGATTTTTTTTATTTTATTGAAATTTTTATATTTGAAATTTTCTTCAAATTTTTTTTCTTTAAAAATTTTTCTTTGAAAAATTTTTTATTTTCTTTTGAAATTTTCTTTTTTTTCAAAATTTTATTTGCCAATTTTTTTTCTCAATTTTTTTAAAAATTTTTTTGAATTTTTTTGATATTTGATGAAAACATCAAATTTTTTTTTAAATTTTTTTTTGAAATTTTTTTTTCGATTTTTTTTTGATTTTTTTCAAATTTTTTTTTGCCAATTTTTTTCAAATTTTTTTTTCGTCAATTATTTTTTGAAATTTTTTTAAAAATTTTATTGATTTTTTTAAAAAAAAAATTTTTGAAATTTTTTTGAATCTTTTTTTGAAAATTTTTTAAAATTTTTTTGAAATTTTTATTTTTGAAATTTTTTCTGAAAAACTTTTTTTTAAATTTTTTTAAATCTTTTTTTCAAATTTTTTTTTGAAATTTTTTCAAACATTTTTTGCTAATTTTTTTAAAATTTTTAAAAAAATTTCTTTTTTATATTTTCTTCAAAACTTTTTTTGCCAATTTTTTTTTTCAAAAATTTTTTTTCCTGTTTTTTTTTTTGAATTTTTCTTAAATTTTTTTTTTTAATTTTTTTTGAATTTTTTTTGGAATTTTTTTTATTTTCTTAAAATTTTTTTTACAAAATTATTTTTTCAATTTTTTTTTTCAAAATTTTTTTAAAATCTTTTTTTGAAAATTTTTTTATTCCGTTTTTTTTCAAAATTTTATTGCCAATTTTTTTTATTAATTTTTTTTTGAATTTTTTGAATTTTTTTGATTTTTTTTTGAAAATTTTTTGAATTTTTTTTTCAAATCTCTTTATTTTTATTTTTTTAGATTTTTTTATTTGAAATTTTCTTTAAAATTTTTTTTGTGCCAATTTATTTTAAATTTTTTTTAAAAAATTTTTTTCTATATTTTTTTCAATTTTTTTTGGCAATTTTTTTTCAAAATTTGTTTTTGCCATTTTTTTTGAAAAATTTTTTTTTGAACTTTTTATTGATTTTTTTTGTTGAAAATATTATTTTGAAATTTTTTTCTTTGAAAATTTTTTCTTTGAATTTTTTTTAAAATTTTTTTTTGCCAATGTTTTTTCATAATTTTTTTTTTCATTTTTTTGAAAATTTCTTCAAAATTTTTTTTAAAACTTTTTTTTTGAATTTTTTTAAAAATTTTTTTCCATGAAAATATTTTTTTCAAAATTTTTTCTTTGAAATTTTTCTAAATCTTTTTTTGAATTTTTTTTTTTGAAATTTTCTTCAGTTCTTTTTTCAAAATTTTTTTTTGCCAATTTTTATTTGAATTTTTTTTCAATTTTTTTTGAAATTTTTTATTCAAAATTTTTTTTTCAAATTTTTTTTTCTAAATATTTTTTGGCAATTTTATTTTTGATTTTTTTTTATTTTTTCAAAAATTTTTTTTTGCGAATTTTTATTTGATTTTTTTTTATTTTTTTAAATTTTTTTTCGAAATTTTTTTCAAAATATTTTTTCCAAATATTTTTTCAATATATTTTTTCAATATTTTTTTTGCCAATTTTTATTTATTTTTTTTTGTATTTTTTTTTAAATTTTTTTTTCCAAAATCATTTTTTCAAATTTTTTTTACAAAATTTTTTTCAATTTTTCTTTGCCAATTTTATTTTTGAATTTTTTTTTTGAATTCTTTCAAAAATTATTTTTTGCCAATTTTTATTTGATTTTTTTAAAAAAATTTTTTTGCCAATTTTATTTTTGAATTATTTCAAAAATTTTTTTTTGCTAATTTTATTTTTGATTTTTTTTTAATTTTTTGAAATTTGGAAAAATTTTATTGAAAATTTTCTTTTGAAATATTTTTTTTATTTTCTTTGAAGATTTTTTTCAAATTTTTTTTTCCAATTTTTTTTCCAATTTTTTAAAATTTTTTTTGCAAATTTTTTAAATTTTTTTTTTATTTAAAAAAAAAAAAATTTCAAAAAATATTTTCAAAGAAAATTTTGAAAAAAATTTCAAAAAAATAAAAAAAAAAATTTCAAAGAAAAAAATTTTGAAGAAATTTTCAAATTGAAATTTGAAAAAAAAATTGAAAAATATTTCAAAACAAAAATTCTTAAAAAGGTTCAAAAGAATTTCAAAAAAAATTACTATTATTATTTTTTTGAAATTCTTTTCTTTGAAATTTTTTTAATTTTTTTAAAATTTTTTTTATATTCTTCAAATTTATTTTTTCAATTTTTTTTTATAATTTTTTTTTTCAAAATATTTTCATTTGCCAATTTTTTAGAATTTTTTTTTGAATTTTTTTAAAAAATTTTTATTGAAAATTTTTATTTTGAAAATTTTCTTTTGGTGTTTGAAAAACACGATTTTTCTGTCACGTTCACATTTCAATTTTTTTTTTCGAGATATGGAAAAATGTCATAAGAATTTTTTGTAGATATGTTGGAGTACAGTGAAAGTGTTCATATAAATTTTTTCGGTAGCTCGTTTCTTTTCCGAGTTTTCAGTGTTTAAAAAAACGAAAAAAGCTGAAAATACAACCAAGTCCGAATCTCAAATTTTTTTTTCAAGATATGGAAAAAATTCATTCGAACTTTTTGTTGATCCGTTCAAGGGCAATAAAATTGTAACAATGAATTTTTTGATATCTTTCAATTTTTTATTTTTGTTCAAAATTTTTTCTAAGTCCCGTCAAAAAATGGTAATTTTTTTAGGTTCATTCGGTTTTTACGAGCTTATTTATCGGATTATGGAAAAAATGTAACTGGCTTTTTTGTAGAAATTTTGAAGTAGAATAAAACTTTATGATACATTTTTGTGATATCCAGTTCCGTTTTCGAGTTTTTGGCGATTTTAAACACAAAATACACACTTTGTAAATTTTTTTCAGTTTTTCCATCATTTTTCCACTTTCTAATGGAGTCGGAGAAAAACGCTCTGGAGCGTCAGTAGAGTTCGTAAAGACGTATTCGAGGCAAATTTTAGAATTTTACGGTCAATATATCGATTTTTCCGTTTTTTTGAAATATTTCTTGGGCCATTGATTTTTCCGGAAAAGTTTTGGGACATTTGTTGTAGATTTTATTAAGGCGGTTAAAAGAGTATTCCTGGTAAATTGTGATGGTATCAACCGTTCGTTGTTTATTTCGTTTTTTCAAAACGCAAGTTTTTTCAGTCAGTTTTCTCAAGTTTTCCGATCATTTTATCGAAAACTTCAAAGAGGGAGGATTTGTTTATATATTTGAGCCCTATCTATTGTGACCTTTAAAATTTAGTTAAAAAATCAGTTCAACTTCCGAGCATCTCAAATTCCGAGCTCCTCAACTTCCGAGCTCTTCAACTTCCGAGCTCCTCAACTTCCGAGCTCCTCAACTTCCGAGCTCCTCTACTTCCGAGCTCCTCAACTTCCGAGCAGTTAGCTTGTTTTTCTCTTAACTGATGTGCGATTCATAACTTGGCAGCCGCCATGTTTTTTTCTCTTAAACGATGCGTTTTGAGACACCCTTTATGCGTTTGTGAGGGAATCGCACAACGCACCTTTCTTAAATGCCGTCCTGTATATACGTTCAATATTTTTTTCTCTAAAATGTTAAGTTGACACTCCCTGTATACCAATTTTCATAGCTGCCATGTTTTTTTTGTTAGAAATACATCCAGTATTTGATATCGACAAAATGTTGAGAGTAGTAGTCAGTCAGACAGTTGTCAACATATACTTCATGTAATTACATATTCAGTTTATAGTTTTTGCTGTTTGTATTCTTTGTTCATTAAAGCAATATACATAAGTCTTTTCATTGAAGAGTCTTCCTGCCAAAGCTCTAACAGGTTACGGGCCCAGGAACTGTGAGAAGAATTTTTTTTGGAATCATTTTGCGAAGATGAACACCAACCTATCGAGAATTGAGTGTCTGAATAAAGATAATTTCGATACGTGGAAGATGCAAATGGAAGCATTACTTGTTAAAAACGATGCATGGAACTATGTGAATGGTGAATGTATGAAACCAATACTGGTAGAAGGTTATGAAGCATCTGGAAAAGCCGTGACTGCTTGGATGCGTAATGATAATAAAGCCAAGTCTGACATCATCCTCTCAATAAGTCCATCAGAACTGAAGCAAATAAAAGGATGTGCAACTTCTCGAGATGTCTGGGTGAAATTAGAGAGTATTTATCAATCGAAGGGACCAGCTCGAAAGGCGACACTTCTCAAGCAACTCACTCTTCAACGTATGGAAAAAGGAAGCGACATACGTGAATACATCAATAGATTTTTTGATACAGTTGATAAGTTGCAAGAGATGGAAGTGGAAATCAACCCCGATTTGCTGGCGATTATGTTGCTCTACAGTTTGCCATCAACTTTCGAGAATTTCAGGTGTGCGATAGAGTCCCGAGATGCACTGCCTTCACCTGATGTTCTTCGTGTAAAGATCATCGAAGAAGAAGATGCGCGGAAAAACGAATCCCGAAGTCCTGTGCAAAATGTTATGTATGCCAATAAAAAACTCAATTTTCACTATCGAAGTAAGAAAAGTTTTCAAATTTCGATGCCATAAATGTATACTAGTTGGACATAAATCTTCAGAGTGTACGAAAAAGAACAGAAATCGTTCTCCTTCTGCAAAATACGCTGAAGACATTAGTCTCTATGCCTCAAGTGCTTTTAAAGCTAGTTCTTGCGATCATGATATGAAGTGGTGCTTGGACAGTGGTGCGACATCTCACTTATGTAAAGAACTTGATAAAATCGCGAATATCAAAGACAATGAACATTTGAAATTGAATTTGGCGAACAATTCATCTACAGATATCGTGGCTAAAGGAAGTGTTTCATTTTTTGCCGATGTGTTTGGTGAAATTAAGAACGTTTCTTTGAAACAAGCTCTGCATGTACCAGACTTACGAACTAATCTATTATCGGTAGGCAAAATAACCACGAACAATCTTGAAGTGTTATTTCGAAAAGACAATGCTTTTATCCTTGATACGGACGGGGACGTTAAACTCATCGCTGATCGAATCGGAGATCTATATTATGTACGTGAAAGTGAACGTGAAACATGTCAAATGATTTCAGACTCTGCATATGCCACAGAATGTCAATCTGACACTTTGGAATTATGGCACCGCCGTCTAGGACATTTGAATGTGAAAGACATGATAGAAGCTGATCGTAAGGGATTTATACAGGGTATAAAAATTGGTAATAATAGTTCTGAACTGAAATGTAAAATTTGTTACTAAGGAAAGATGACCAGAACACCATTCCCGAAGAAATCCGAGAGAAAAACTGAAATATTACAACTCATTCACTCTGATGTGTGTGGACCTATGCGGTACGAGTCCAAAAGTAGAGCTAAATATTTCATTGAATTTATTGACGACCATTCGAAATGGTGTGAAGTAAGATTTCTCAGATCCAAAGATGAAGTTTTCCAAAAAACCAAGGATTTTATAGCTCTTGTTGAAAACCAGAGAAATCTGAAAGTAAAATGCTTGCAGACAGATAATGGAGGAGAGTACACGAGCAAAGAGTTTGACGATTTTCTCAGGAAGCATGGTATTACTAGAAGATTAAGCATACCATATACCCCGGAACAAAACGGCATTGCTGAAAGGAAGAATCGTACTCTACTAGACACTGCTAGATGTCTTCTGATGCAGTCAAATCTACCTCCATCTTTCTGGGCAGAAGCTGTCAATACAGCAAACTACATACGGAATCGCAGCCCAACCAAAAGCCTGAATGGAATGACTCCGTTTCAAGCATGGACTGGAGAAAAACCGGATGTGAGTCACTTCAGATCTTTCGGTAGTAACGTTTTTTGCCTGAATAGAGAACCTGGACGAGGAAAATTTGACTCAAGATGCAGGGATGGAATATTTCTTGGTTATTCGGAACAATCCAAAGGTTACAGATTTCAAATTCAGAATTTGGTTAACCAATGAAAAGAAGATTGAGATAACCAGAGATGTGAAGTTTTTGGATGAATCACCGAAAAATGAAAATTACATCGATTTTGTTCCAGAAGATGACATTCCAGAGGAAAATCAAAGAGAACAATTTTTTATAAATATGAATTTGGAGCCGGTAGAAAGGGAAGAGGAAGAAATTCAACTTGAAAACGAAATTCAACTTGAAAACCTTGAAGATGAAAACGATCCTGTAGTAGAGGAGCCCGAGGATAATTTTGAACGGAGGGGTGTACCTAACACTACTGGAGGACGTGGCAGACCAACAATTGTCAGAACTGGTTCGAGGGGAAGACCTCGAAAATTATATCAAGGCGCAACTGAAATGGCGAACACATCAGAAGATTTAGAGAACTGGATTCAAGAACCGAGTACAGTTTTCTTTCAGAAGTTCCCATGAAATTAGCATTGTCTACCCCTGAAGCAAATGAGTGGTATGATGCAATGGCGTCTGAGATAGAATCAATTCTAAAAAATGACACTTGGCAGCTGGTTGAACGTCCTGAACATCGTGAAGTCATCGGAAGCCGCATGATACTGAGGAACAAATATAAATCGGATGGTTCTCTGCATAAAAGGAAAGCCCGCTTGGTAGTTCAAGGTTTCAATCAACTGCCGGGAATCCATTTCAATCAGACATATGCACCATTAGCTCGTATGAGTTCCATTCGACTACTAATTGCACTTGCTGTTCATTTTGGGATGGAGGTGCATCAATTCGATGTTGCTACTGCGTACCTCAATGGCAACCTCGAGGAGGAGATATTTATGGAACCTCCGAAAAATCTCAGCCAAATATTAGAGAGAGTTATCCAAATGACAAACTCTTCTAATTGTACAAGATTAAAAGCAAAGAAAATGATCCAAGACTTGACGAAAGGAGAAATGGTTTGCATGCTGAGAAAATCTTTGTATGGTTTGCGACAAGCTGGGAGAAATTGGTACAATACTTTGGACATGACCCTGAAAGAACTAGGAGCAAAACCCACTCATTCTGATCCGTGTTTTTATTATATCAAGAAATCGGAAGATCTGATCCTCATCGCAGTTTATGTGGATGATATCCTCGTTGCATCACGTGATCCAGAATCAGTAAACAGTTTCAACTCCAAACTTTCGACTAAATTCGAAATCAAACACTTGGGAGAAATTGGTTATTGTCTAGGCATCGAAGTTGTCGAAGCAAATCCTGTCAGTACTCCAATGGATATTCATGTCAAGTTGACAAAAAAGCTCAACATGATTGAAGAAGATCAAAAACTTCCATATAAGGAGTTGATTGGCTGTTTGACTTATTTATCTGTCACGACAAGGCCCGATATAAGTTTTGCAGTGAAGTTGCCTTGGACAATTTAACAACTCGTATGGAAAATTACATTGGACCGCAGCAAAACGAGTATTACGGTATTTGAAGGGAACAATGAATTTGGGAATAACATTCAAACCCGATTCTGTGAAATTTCGAGGTTTTGTTGACGCGGACTGGGGAAGCTGTCCAGAAGATCGAAAGTCATACACTGGCTACGTTTTTGTATTGAATGGTGGACCCATATCGTGGGAATCCAGGAAACAGAAAACCGTAGCGCTTTCATCAACTGAAGCGGAGTACATGGGTATGACGGAAGCCGCTAAGGAGGCAATATACCTTCGTCGATTCCTGACGGAATTAGGTTTGAATCATTTGACTGACCTTGTTGTATACAATGATAATATGTCAGCTAAGAAACTTGCTGAAAATCCAGTATTTCACGCAAGGAGCACGCATATTGATATCAAGAGTCATTTCATTCGAGAAGCAATGAGCAGTAATGAACTGAAAGTCGAATACCTATCCACCAATGAAATGCCTGCTGATATTTTGACCAAAGGTTCGCCGAGACCGAAACATCTACATTGCGTCCAAATGCTAGGACTTGAACATATATCAAAAGAAGGAGATTGGACATTCGTCGAGGGGAAGTGTTAGAAATACATCCAGTATTTGATATCGACAAAATGTTGAGAGTAGTAGTCAGTCAGACAGTTGTCAACATATACTTCATGTAATTACATATTCAGTTTATAGTTTATGCTGTTTGTATTCTTTGTTCATTAAAGCAATATACATAAGTCTTTTCATTGAAGAGTCTTCCTACCAAAGCTCTAACATTTTTCTCTTAAATGTCGAGTTGGTACACCCTGTATGGCAGCAGCCATGTTTTTTTCTCTTAAATGCCAAGTTGGTACACCCTGTATGGCAGCAGCCATGTTTTTTCTCCAAAATGTCATGTTGACACTCTCTGTATAACAATTTTCATAACGTCTGTCGTCACTCTATATAACCAACATTTAAATCCTCACTCACTACAACCTTCATAGCCTGAGCTGTTACACGTTCGCTCCGTAAAAGAATGTCATCTTGATTTGGCAATTTCATCTGCAATTGCAGAAATCACGGCTCAATAGTTGTGATGATATAGATTGCTGGTTTGTGTTTAGTATTATATGATATTTGACAACATCTAGAAAAACTTGGAGTTGCTCAGACATTTCTTGAATAATTAGTGGAGACATATGAACTGACAAAAAATTATGAGACGGCGCGCGGTAGAAAACATTAGTATTCTATCGATAAATGGTATTGAAAGGCGCAG
This sequence comes from Chrysolina oricalcia, assembly GCA_944452925.2. NCBI lineage: Eukaryota > Metazoa > Arthropoda > Insecta > Coleoptera > Chrysomelidae > Chrysolina > Chrysolina oricalcia. Next base: position 31,370,298 of record OX101814.2, on the reverse strand, counting down.
GGGTAAAATATGGGTATTTTATCGATGTTATACGGTGCGTTGAAAGGGTGCGGGATGGATATATTATACAGTGTTGAATGATGGAAGGCATACAGTTATGAAGACTGAGATGACTTGCAGGTAAATAGGTCATACGTCCTGCTCATGCTTTATTTGATATAATTCAGGCCTCACCGGGAATAATTATTTGAGGTTATGATGTAGTTGGAGTGAACGAAACAACATAGATATATGTAAATATTATATTGTGGTCGTTTAGAATCCCGCTTCACCTTGGAGATAGATATACTCACAAGCTGCTATAAGATGGAAAACATTATTTAGTATGCGAGTATGAGAAGGAGTTCACACTGAAATTCAAAGTATCTTTTGGCTCGATGAAAATGAATAGCTGGAATTTGTGTGCAGTACTTTGTACAGCATCATGGTCCTTATCAATATATTAGGGAATCTCATATCCATTACTGGAGGAAAATAGTCACTTATCACGATGAATATTCGTGTACTTATGAGAGACCTTAGCTGAATCATCATGCCTGAATATACCTTTCTTACACACCAATATGATTTTCACAATTTGTGATTTTCAACTTTTTTTTTCACAACAAAAAATAGACCGAAAAATATAATTCATACACAACTCCGTCCGCCTGTCCATTCATACAAATAGCAGCTTTCTTATGATTTCACTACGTGTGTACTAGCACCACATAAAATACCTGTAAATCCATCATTTATACATTTATATTTCAAGGTAATGGGGAGAAATGAATAGGTTGTTTGAAAAAAAATAGAAGTCTTATGGAATTTTCGACATTTCGGTACTTTCAGGATATTAGTCAGAATGAATGAAATATGAATCATGACTTAGCCAGATTATGTTTTAAATATAAAATACTGAAGGATATGTGAAACTACCGCTATGATTTTTCATGAGGAAATAAGAATTTTCATTCATTCTCAAATGAAAAAACCTGTATTATATTGATATAAAAACATATTTTATACTGACCTTCAATTGTCGACTATCAAGAGAAGAGACTCTTTCAAGAATTATTCAGTGACTTCGAGCAGCATATCAATGTTGGATACAGCATATTGTGGAATTTTCTCAGCATTTTTCGACTTGGGTATAAGTCTTCATGACAATCAAATAGCCTAGCAGAGATTCAACTCTTCAGCTATCTTCGTAAGTTGACCAGCTTTGAACAATCATATTGAATGACTTTCTACCTGAGAGTCTGTTCAGCTCTGTATTTGTGCAGCTGAATGTCTGTTCAAACCGTCCATTGTCAGCCTTTCCAGATCCCTATCTTGTAAGACTTCGGACAAGCCCTCTCTCTAGATATCCATCCAATTATGCTGAGTTCCTGGCCGTCTGACTACACGGCAAGCTTGCTTTCATCTGCACCTACCCGGCCGTTAGGTGTCATAGCTGTTTGCATGCCTTAATGCCACTACCTGACCATCCAGCTGGTTGGTCTCTTGGCTGTCCAATCATTACGCTGATCTGATCTATCTATCTCCACCATTGTGGAGTTGTCATGGTTAGCTAATTAATTCTAAGACTTATGAATTCATTTTCCACACCACTCAAGATTAAAAATATCAATCTAGAAGTATGAGTCGCAGGCGCGTTGTCTTTTTTTTATTGTTTCATAGTGAAAGACTCCCCTGTAGGCCTATCAAAACCACTTTTTTTTCATATCTTGATTTGTTTCGAAATGATAGATTGTTTAGTTGTTCACTACATCATTTTCATCCAGATCATCCCAGTCCATATATCCTTGTTCATTTTTGGTTGATACGGAATAGTAACCCCAGGGTAGTGTTTCATGTGTTTCTGGTAACAGTCCGAAAATGAAAAAACGTTGATTCAAGGATATTTATACAAGTGTGGAAGGTTACATTTATCAATTTGATCCAATAAGTTACTGAGTTTACAAAACTGTTGTATTCAGTGAAAGGTTCAATTTCAACAGTAATTAATCGGATGTTTGATAATGCTATCGATTTGTTGATGAATGTTATCGATTTGTCATCAATATATTTAGTGTCTGTTCAAAATCTAACAATTATTTTCAGTCAAATACCAGTTTAGTTGAATTTATCGAAGGAGAAGTGAGCTTCAAAAGGGTTTGATGATTTTTTAAAATACAAAGGAAATAAATTGTTATCTTATGTGACAGAACACCTACGAAGAAGAATGTATTTATTCTAGTAATAATTTTCGCCAGCAGACATCACCCGAGAACTGCCATTTCGAAAGCTGCTGAGATGATCTTGTTAGACATGTAGGAAAGCTCCCGCTTTCCATTTAAAGCAATGGAAAATAATAACATTTCAAGAAGATCGTTTTGAACAATTCGAAACGTCTTGGGAAAAGTCGACGTTTGAACAGAAAAAGTCCATGGTATGATTTTCAGGCTCATTTTTATTATTGTGCCATTATTACGTTACACATATCTAGAGCTATTAAGAGTCGACCAGTTCCATTCAGCGTTGACAGTGCTGTTCTCCGATTGATCTTTTCAATCGGAGATGAGATCTTTCTCATCCCAAATAAAACACTTGGAATGTGAGTACAAGTGAGAAAAATTTATTGTGATTCTGATTGTTTTCAGAACTGACAAAAAACAAACCATTAACAGGAGTGAAATATTGATACGAAGTTTGATTCAATGGAAGAAATTCGTTACTTGTCTTGACATTTTGGGGTTTCAACCTTCCTTATTAAAAAAAAACAGATAATTCAAGAAAATCAATACAAATGAAGATAGATACATCAATCTTTTTTCCCCGATTGGTTACTGAAAGACTGCTTGAGAAAAAATATTCAATTTTGTCAGTAACTAATGAAAAAAATTGTATCTTTTGTGTTTTCAAAAAAAACATTAATAACAATTGGAAGTTTGATAATGTTGTCGATTAGTCAGCAATTGCTTTGCTCTATTCGGTGTTTCATCAAAATACTACAATTACTGGTAGTCAGATACCAGTTCAGTTCGACTAATCACAATAAAAGTGTTTTTCAAATCTGTTCGACAGGTTTCGGAGGCAGAAAGAATATGAATTGTTATAACAGGTGGCAAAATACCTACGAAGAAGTGCGAATTTATTTCAATAATAATTATCCACCAACATAACCTCTTCTTGAAATGTTTGGTAGTGAAATCCTAAGGAAATTTAAAGAAGATGGGGTATGCTAGAGATCCACCGAGGACTGGATATCCTGCAATTCCGGAAGTTGTTAACATGAACTTGTTGTTAAAGTTGTAGGAAAACCCTCATCTTCATTTGAAACTGATGCAGCAAATGATAGAATTTCAAAAAAAAATATCTGTTTTGAACAAATTGAAACGTTGCAGAAAAAGTCAACGTTTAGACACGAATAGCAGATCACAGGATTGTCAGGCTTATTTTTGTTGAACATCTGTTGACAATATCCCGAACTATTGAGATACGACCTTCTCTATCCAGCTTTTATAGTGATGTTCGCAAATCAAAGAGATCTATGAATCTCAATTAAAAACTTGTGATTGCAGTACAATCTAATTTTAGTTAAATGGTCCCGCCAAAGTTTTCCAAATCAGGTGTACTGACTGTGCAGTTTTTTCAATGGCCATCACATTGAATCTGCCACTTTCACAGTGAAAATAGTTCCGTGTCGTGACCAGCCCTGGCACTCTTCAAATTGAATGAATTATTTTCAATTGAATATCTTTTCAATGAATTGTCTCACCAAATTAGGCTCGAGTCGTTCATTATTTCACAGCTACCAATAAAAAATCACTCACATTTCTCTGAAACGCAGATCTATCTAATTTGCTAAGTAATTGAATCATTACCATCATGTGCAGTTACCCTTGAGCTTTCGTGTAATTATAGGTAAAAAACGAGAAAAAAAAGTGAATTTTCGTTTGAGAAAGAGATGGAATATTTGTTATGTTACAATCAACTTTTGCATAACCTTTAATTGGGAGTTTGATAATGATAAAAATACAATAACAACCTGTAGTCAGATTCGCTTTGACCGATTTATCATATCGAAAGTGAATTTCAAAATGGTTTAAAGTTTTTAAGAGACGGAAATCTTACATTGCAGAACACCTACGAGATGTGCGAATTTATTTAAATAATTATTATCCGCCTACAAAACCTTTTTCTAAAATTACTTTTAGTATGAAATCATAAAGAAATTTGAAGAGATGAGTTGTTAGAAATCACCCAAGAACTGGAAAGAAGCATTCAAAACTGTTACGGCAAATGATCTGATTAAAAATAAATATCTGTCTGGATCAAGTTGAAACGTCATAGTAAAAGTCAACATTTTGACAGGAAGAGTCGGCGATTGGATTTTTCGGCTCAATATTCATTAGAGATGTTGACAGGGCAAATATTTGTTGAAAAAAAAATTGTTCAAAATTTGTTCTGCACCCAAAACCAAAACCCTCAGAAGTATTCGAGAAACTTGTGTGATATTTAAGGAAATCCTGTTGATGTTCTTTGATAGTTCAGTTTACAAATCAAAGAGACCTCGGAATCCCAAATAAAAACTCGTGATTTCAACAAGGTAATGGTGCAGTACTATCTCACACTTTGACAACTGGAGGAGAAAATACATGATGATATTATTTCTGTAACGAGTTTTATTTTTCATTCAACTATTTTGGAAACTATTTGCCAAAACTGATATACATATACATATTACTGAAATCAAAATACCAAAACATAATTTTACATATTACTGAAATCAAAATGAGATGTATTGTAAAACATTTATGTGACATGGAGAGAGGTAAAAAAATAATTGAATGACGAAGTGATTTTCAATGCAGATGACTCCACAATAATAGGAATATTAAAAACGCAAGGGGAGTTTTGGAATCGGAATTTTCATCGCAAATCAAAAATTGGTATCTTCGATATTGAAAGTTCAAGAATTTGTGGTATAAAATCGGTGTTATTCCATAGGCTGAAAGGTTTAATTATCAATAGCCCTGCAGCATCTCAAAACCACAGCAAGCAATGTTGGTTTAGCATGATTCACATTGAATCACATTGATAGAAATCTCATAAGTACTGTTATGTTTTATATCCGATACATTTATGATAGCAGAACGAACCATATTGCTCATACTGGAATAATGCTCCCAAAAAGTATCAAGGATTGTTCAATTCAATTCAGATCTAGAAATAGTCTTAAGCTTGACCAAGAAGCAAAACTAAATAAAAGTACTGTACAGCAACTTTACTGTCACTTTCGTTTGAGAAAACTAAGATACCAGCAATTTTCTGTAGAACAAAGGTAAAAACAATGCTTATTAGTGTTCCTGAAATCAGAATTCTTAAATGAGAAGTCAGAAACTATAAAAGTAATTTATCTTTTTCGATAATTTTTAGGTAGTTTTCAAGATTTTTTTTTTGCCCACTCAGGAATGATTTATCGAGATTAGACTTCTTAACAAGCACCGTTTGAAACTTCAACAACGTGGAAATCATTTTTGATGCTCAAAATATTCTGTGATTTTGCCAAACGAATGAACGAGCCAGAGACTATAGCTTTATCGATCAAAAACTACTCAAAATCATCACCGTTTCACGGTGCCCTCCGGTGAAACACGTCCTCTCCTATTCCTGATTCATTTTGATGATTATTTATTGCTATTTTGATACCGCCACGACCCATTTAATCTCCTCGACAATTTCGAGCGCCTTGTACACTCTTAAATTATTTTTATGTATAACGTGTTTTACCTACCCCAATCAAGACTTATTCGACTACCTACAATTCAATTTTAAATTGAATGTTCTTGTTAATAGTTGTTGATACTTGTTGAAAAATCATAATTACTGCTTCCTTGTTTTCAATTCAAAAGCAACTAGGTATATCTATAACACACACCATCCGTAGACTAAGAGAATAGTATTTCATGGAATATACTGGGACGGATCATTTACAGATCGACAAACATTGCTGAAATTATGAAATTCCCACTTCTTTCGCGAACGTTTGGTGCTATGTCCCTTATCTCAGGATATATCTTGACAAATGCGCATCATGGGCTTGCATATTTTCACAGTTTCAGCTGTTTGATGAAGTGTAACTTCGAATGAGATTCTGCTCACAATCCATAGACTTCATGAGTCTTTTGAATTCAAATTACGCTTTATAGGTGAAATTGTTTACCTGAAACCATACAATCACAATGAATGAAAAGCAGAAGTATTGAATAGGGTTTTAGTGATTTTTTGATATAAGTAGGTATATTACATGAAAATTAGTTGAGCTTATCTTTATTAAAAGAGTTAATATCGATTTTCATCAAATATCAGTATGAATTCAAACAGGCCTAGTAAATAGGTTTCTCGTCTATGCTATTTCCTGTCAAACATGCAACGTTATTGCTAATAATAAAAGGAATGTATTCTTTTTACGCACTGATAAATTCTCTAACAAAAGTTACGAATAAAAAAATTGTGCTGTTTCTTACGGGTACTCAGTATAGCCGTTAATTTATCATATACGTTTCGTCTATTGAATTGTGAATCACCATGACCTGTGTGATATATTTCGTACGTTTTCAGCATATTTTTCAATATATGAAACCCACAAATTCTCAGAAAAGATATTCCTATACCCATATATTATGTCCTATACGGTTGACATAAAATTCGTACTAAAGTTATTATACGCATTTTTACTTTCCAAAATCCGTTTTGCAAGAACAAGTGAATTCCGAGCAAGGCTTTGGTACCCTAGTAGTAAAATGAGGAATATGGATACTGAAATCAAGAAAAACAGAAGCATATTTGTATACATAGCTTTCCAATTATCACTGTCTATATATCAATGGAATTACCTACTACTCCAAATACAAGTAGAAAATAAAAGGACTTTTTTATCAGTCATTCGGTATGAATTCAAAAATGATTCATAGAAAATTATAAAACTACGTTATTATTCAATATGTCCCCTAAAAACTGATTATTTATATTGAGAAATGATGTTTTACTGTTTTTCTGAGTGAGCGTTTCATATTCATATGCAAGTAAAATATAAAGAACTTTTAGACACCTACCGTAAAAATCTAATCGATCAGCCGAAACACTATCAACCACCATCGCCTAATGGGAATAATGAAATGGGGTTGATTTTTTAACGCGTTTCTTTGTACCTACCTAAGAACATCTTGCCACGCATTGTGTGTGATATGAGTAGGAGGAGGGCCACCTGCATTATTTCGTTCGTTTCATTCCTGTTCAGACCTGCATGAATCCGAGTATGAGATTAAATGGGTGGGTTGCATTCCACTAAAATGAATGGTAACGATAATGATATATTCAATTTAATTTCGAGAAAAATGAATAAGGTGTATTCAAGTTTCTGATATGTGTGACTTTCATAACTTTTCTGTTCTACAGAGATATACTATACTCTTAGACAATGGACATACCTATAGTATGTAGTGAAGAATATGTAAAAAATATCTACTTCAATTTCAGGTAAAAGTATAAAGCTAGGTAAGATATTTTTTAACTTATTCTGTGTGTAATTTGTAATATGCAGTTAATATAGGCAATACCTATACAGTGTGTGTCCATTTAAGTAGGTATGGAAATCTTTTTTATTTCCCATTTCAAGAGAAAAATCATTCTTCATAAAACGTCCAACATGTTGTTGAACCTAATTCTGAATGATAAAATCCTGAAATTTATCAGTCTTATACCCACGTGTAGTGAGAAAAATACGAATTTTGGGTAATTTAGGGTAATTTAGGGCAATTTATGGCAATTTAGGGCAATTTATGGCAATTTAGGGCAATTTAGTGTAATTTAAGGAATTTAGGGGAATTTGGGGTAATTTAGGGGAGTACCTCATTTACTACGGGCTACGAAAAGAATACACATATTCATTGACACCACTTTATGACAACAATATACTAACAGAGTTTCTATCAGCAGCAATAATGAACATTTTTATTAAAAACTAGCTGAGCTGTGTTCTCTTTCTCTTTACTGCCTGCGAGAGTCTTTATTTGAATGGGTAAATTTATATATTTATGAACGATTTTTCAACGTATGCCATGTGGTTTTTTCGGACCTGAAATTGGTAATCCAATTTGGTATGTTTCTTGAAATTATTATTGATATGTTCGATGTCAGTAATTATCTATTAGTCAGTGTTCATAATACTACATTTATCAACAGTAAAAATATTGATTTTTTTTAAAGAAAAAATTTCGTTTTCTAACGAAATAATTTTGCCAATCAGTAATTTCTAGAGGAAAGCCGACATGAAAAAATTGTGATAACAGGATGAGAAGTCTGACTTGTGTCAGTTTTTCGAGTGAAGTTACTGAAAAATTTTGAGTTGGAATGCGATAAAAGAAAAGTTTGAGTGTTTTTTTTTGCAACATAAATCAACAACAGGCATATAAATGCGCTACAATAATAATCATCTTCATTGTAGCAATTATATGAAGGAGCAGTTATTAAAAACATGTTTGTTTTCATTTTTTTTGAGATCTATTCAGACGAAACTTGCCCAAAACGACTCATATTGTGTTAACAAAACTGAACAATCATATCTGACAGGACAGAAATAAAAGTGACGGACGCTGACTAGATAGGGTCTAAGAAAACAGAGTTCTTTGGGAGATCGTATAATAACGAACAGTCGTTACCGACCGATGATGAACCCTTTACTCCCATAAACACCTACTACGTAGGCTTATTATGGCAAGTACCTGTCAGAAAACAACTACTCCCCTGGCTAAGACCAATTAGCTAACCTTGACAACTCCACAATGGTGGAGATAGATAGATCAGATCGGCGTAATGATTAGACAGCCAAGAGACCAACCAGCTGGATGGTCAGGTAGTGGTATTAAGACATGCAAACAGCTATGACACCTAACAGCTATGACACCTAACGGCCAGGTAGGTGCAGATGAAAGCAAGCTTGCCATGTAGTCAGATGGCCAGGAAGTCAGCATAATTGGATGGATATCTAGAGAGAGGGCTTGTCCGAAGTCTTACAAGATGGGGATCTGGAAAGGCTGACAATGGACGGTTTGAACAGACATTCAGCTGCACAAATACAGAGCTGAACAGACTCTCAGGTAGAAAGTCATTCAATATGATTGTTCAAAGCTGGTCAACTTACCAAGATAGCAGAAGAGTCGGCTTGCCAGAATGTTGAATCTCTCCCAGGCTATTTGATTGTCATGAAGACTTCTACCCAAGTCGAAAAATGCTGAAAAAATTCCACAATATGCTGTATCCAACATTGATATGCTGCTCGAAGCCACTGAATAATTCTTGAAATAGTCTCTTCTCTTGATAGTCGACAATTGAAGGACAGTATAAAATATATTTTCATATCAATATAAAGTTTTTTCATTTGAGAAGTGATGCCTTGAATGAAAATTCTTATTTCCTCATGAAAAATCATAGCGGTAGTTTCACATATCTTTCAGTATTTTATATTTAAAACATAATCTGGCTAGCTCATGATTCATATTTCATTCATTCTGACGAATGTCCTGAAAGTACCGAAATGTCGAAAATTCCATAAGACTTCTATTTTTTTTCAAACAACCTATTCATTTCTCTCCATCACCTTGAAATATAAATGTATAAATGATGGATTTACAGGTATTTTATGTGGTGCTAGTACACACGTAGTGAAATCATAAGGAAGCTGCTATTTGTATGAATGGACAGGCGGACGGAGTGTGGTGTATGAATTATATTTTTCGGTCTATTTTTTGATGTGAAAAAAAAGTTGGAAATCACAAATTGTGAAAATCATATTGGTGTGTAAGTCTCTCATAAGTACACGAATATTCATGGTGATAAGAGACTATTATCGTCCAGTAATGGATATGAGATACCCTAATATATTGATAAGGACCATGATGCTGTACAAAGTATTGCACACAAATTCCAGCTATTCATTTTTATCGAGCCAAAAGATACTTTGAATTTCAGTGTGAACTCCTTCTCATACTCGCATACTAAATAATGTTTTTTATCTTATAGCAGCTTGTGAGTATATCTATTCCCAAGGTGAAGCGGGATTCTGAACGACCACAATATAATATTTACATTTATCTATGTTGTTTCGTTCACTCCAACTACATCATAACCTCAAATAATTATTCCCGGTGAGGCCTGAATCATATCAGATAAAGTATGAGCAGAACGTATGACCTATTTACCTGCAAGTCATCTCAGTCTTCATAACTGTATGCCCTCCATCATTCAACACCACGGGCGTAGCTAGGTTTTAGTATCGGGGGGGTTCAAGATAAGTATGAAATAAAAATTAAAGATGAAAAAAAACAGAAGGTTCATTCATTTATTATTGATAATCTCTTAACTTTTCGGGGGGGGGGTTTGAACCCCCAAAACCCTCCCCCTGGCTACGTCCGTGTTCAACACTCTATAATATATCCATCCCACACCCTTTCAACGCACCGTATAACATCGATAAAACACCTCTGCGCCTTTCAATACCATTTATCGATAGAATACTAATGTTTTCTACCGCGAGCCGTCTCATAATTTTTTGTCAGTTCATATGTCTCCACTAATTATTCAAGAAATGTCTGAGCAACTCCAAGTTTTTCTAGATGTTGTCAAATATCATATAATACTAAACACAAACCAGCAATCTATATTGTGGCGAAGCTGTGGGCGATGCCGGGCCTGAACACTCACGCAGGCTGCATATGACCTTCGATACGCTATGCACCAACAAGAATCTGGATGATTCGATGGATCCGGACAATTCGATGAAGAATTCCAGAGCATTCGGAGAAGTCAACAATTAATATAAAAAGAACGACGCAGCAGACAGACAGTCAGTCAGTGAAGTGAAAGTCGAATATAAATACCGAGTTCCGTGATTGTTATGTAAATTAGAGTATTGTGTTATTGTATCATTGTATTTCGTTAAATAAATTATTTTAGAGTTAATTGGACTATAAATATATTACATCTGGTGTTAGAAGTGCGATTTTTAAATACAGAGTGTTCGTGTGAGTAGAAAGTTTGTGTATTTCGGACAATTATTTTCGCGTGTGAAATAGACAATAATAATAATAATAGACTGGTGGCCGTGGAATAGACTGTGTGAAATAGACAATAATAATAGTAATAGACTAGTGTCCGGGAAATAGACTGTGTGAGATAGACAATAACAATAGAGTGGTGACCCGTGAAATAGTCTGTGAGACATAGACTAAGACAAAATGTGTTCGAGGAAAGTTCGCCTGGTTGAATTGAAGGTTGCGGAATTGAAGCAAGAACTGGAGGAGAGGGAACTTGACACAAGTGGTAAAAAGGCCGTGCTTCAGGCAAGACTTTCTGAGGGATTACTCCAAGAGGGCGAAGATACAGAAACATTTTTCTTCGAAGTTTCTGGAATTGATTTGGGTTCCATAATGAATAAACTCGATGAAAATTCCAAATCAATGAAAGAAGAACTGCAACAAAATTCAAGAAACCTGGAAGAAAAACTTCAAGAAAGTTCGAAAAATCTGGAAGAAAAGCTGCTAGAAAATTCGAATGGTCTGAAAGAAGAATTTCTAGAAAGTTCGAGGAATTTGAGAGAAGAGATTCTAGAAAATTCGAAAGGTTTGAGGGAAGAGCTTCTAGAAAATTCGAAGAACATGAAAGAAGAACTTTGTGGCGTGGCGAACCGGTTAGAAGAAAGAATAGGGACTGTCGAGGAAGAGATGGGAAAATTGAAGGAAACAATCAGCGATGAAATCAGAGGCGGAATCGAGGAAGAAATCAACAAATTGAAGAAGAAAATCAGTAAGTTGGAAAACCAGAATGACACTACCCACACCACAGAATCTGTCAATGAAAATTCAATGCTGGAACTGAGTTTGAACTTAGATGATGTTCAAAAGGATTTGAAAGATGTAAAAATCAGTCCGGAAACAGGAAAACTCTCTATGAAACCACCTCAGTTTGATGGAAAAACACCATGGGTAAATTACCGCCGACAATTTGAAGCTGCAGCAAAAGCGAATGGATGGAATGCAGGAGAAAGAGCTGTAGCATTAACACTGGCGTTGCGTGGAGAAGCCACAAATATCTTACAAACCCTCACGGCCCAAGATCAAGAGGACTACGAGCAGCTGATCAAACATCTGGAATTACGGTATGGACAGACCCATCTAGAACATGTATACCACTCACAGCTGAAAAACCGCTGCCAGAAATCAAGCGAATCCCTACAGGAATTTGAAGCCGACATTGCACGCTTGGTTCGCCTTGCATACCCAGCTACACCGGAAAAGGTAATGGAGCGACTAGCAGTTCAGGCCTTCTTAGATGGACTTCGTGATCAGGAAACCAGACAAGCATTGACACATCTCGTGGATGCACTGGCACGCGCTTTGGAATTTGAGGCGGCGAAGCAATCCTGCAGAAGCCAGAGTAAAGTCCGAGTTATTGAAGAAGACCCACAGGAGCCTACTAACCTGGAAGCTGCTATAAGGAAGGTGGTGAAGGAAATGTTGCCCGAGAGAAGACAGATAAGATGCTGGAATTATGGCAAAATTGGGCATGTGCGCAACAAATGTCCAACATTCTCTGAATCGACACCGATGCAGGAAAACTAAAGAAGGTCGATGAGGAGGGGCAATCGTCGACCTGTATCCAGCAAGCCCCCGTTAACAATGCATATGTCGCTATCCTCCAACATCAAAACAATGGTGTCTTTGTAGACGGTCACATCAACAACGAGCCTTGCACCATGCTGCTAGATACAGGTGCGACTAGGACAATCCTTGGACCTGCTTTTACTAAAACACCAGAGAGAATGGAACCATCATCCTGGAAGCTACGCACAGCAACAGGAGAGCCGGCCACTGTACATGGTGAGCTACCGATTGAACTGATTTTAGGCAACACAAAAGTGAAACATCGGGCATTAGTAGCTGACATTGAGGACGATGCAATTATTGGAATGGACATCATGAATTCCAGAGGGTTTGAATTGAACTTCAAAGATGGCGTCCTACGTGTGAACGGAGAAGAGCTGGTGCTACATGGAAAAAGTGAGGAGATGATTTGTGTTCTGCTGGCTGAAGATGTAAGTGTACCCGAGAGGGCTGAGACCATACTGGAGGCTCGCTTGGATGGAGGTGCGAGCAATGGAAGCGTGGTTATGTTCGAGCCCAAGCTTCATGATGAGAAAATTGGACGAGGAATTGCACTAGGCAAGACTTTGTTGCGTGCTGATAAAATTGTGCCAGTAAGGGTAATGAATGTCAATTATTACCCAGTGACTTTGAAGAAAGGAACTGTTTTGGGGTACTTCTCGTCAATTTCCTCTGTGACCAGGAGTGTACACGGTACTGTTAGTCAAGACAACAACCTGACAGCGGAACTGGAAAAATTGGTTACACTCTCTTCCAAGGGCATTAAACCAGCCCAACAGCCCAGATTGAGAAAATTAGTCAAGAAGTACCAAGACATCTTCGATACCGGACAAGGAAAAGGGGGTCGAACAAATGTAGTTCAACATAAAATTGATACTGGGGATGCTCGACCAATCCGACAATCAGCTAGAAGACTTCCTCTTGCCAAGAAGGAAGAGGCTGACAAAATAGTCAGTGATATGGGGAAAGATGGAGTTATTGAACCATCCGACAGTCCATGGTCCTCTCCAGTCGTGCTGGTGAAGAAGAAAGACGGATCAACACGCTTTTGCGTAGACTATCGTCAACTGAACAACGTGACGAAGAAAGACAGTTACCCTCTTCCGAGAATAGACACGTTGGCCTGCTCCACGATTTTCTTGACCCTTGATCTGAAGAGTGGATACTGGCAGGTAGAACTTGCTCGAAAAGATAGAGAAAAGACAGCCTTCACCATCGGCTCAGGACTGTGGCATTTCACCGATATGCCATTCGGGCTTTGTAGTGCTCCAGCCACATTCGAGAGATTAATGGAGACGGTTCTGAAAGGGCTTTCATGGAGGACGTGTCTGGTATATCTCGATGACATTATTGTAGTTGGCAAATCGTTCGAAGACCACGTTAAAAACCTGGAGGAGGTGTTCCTGCGACTGAGAAATTCTGGATTGAAGCTGAGCCCCAAGAAATGCCACATGTTCCAAAAAGAAGTACGTTACCTTGGCCATGTTGTCTCTGGGCACGGAGTAGCAGTGGATGACGAGAAGATCAGAGCAGTGAAGGAGTGGCCTATTCCGAGAGACATACACCAACTACGTAGTTTCCTTGGTTTGTGCACATACTATCGCCGATATGTGCTGGGGTTCGCCAACATCGCTAAACCACTGACCAGGCTCACGGATGGACAAACAAAGTTTCAGTGTTCCGAAGAATGCCAAGACTCGTTCAGGAAGCTGAAGGGGGCATTGATCAACGCACCGATTCTGAGTTATCCCCTTCCGAGTGGAAAATTCATTTTGGACACGGACGCCAGCAACGTGGGACTTGGAGCTGTCTTGTCCCAGATCCAGGATGGGCAAGAGAAGGTGATCGGAAACTTAAGTAAAACTCTCAGTAAACCGGAGCGTAACTACTGCGTCACCAGACGAGAACTGTTGGCTGTTGTCAAGGGAGTAGAACACTTTTATAAATACGTGTACGGGAGAAGATTCCTGTTAAGAACCGACCACGCAGCCCTTAAATGGCTTCTACAGTTCAAAAACCCCGAGGGCCAAGTAGCACGTTGGATCGAAAGACACCAAGAATTCGACTTCGAAATCGAACATCGAGCAGGAAGTGGCCACAAGAACGCAGATGCTCTGTCAAGGAGACCATGCCCAGACGACTGCTCACACTGCCGACGAGCAGAAGAGAAGGAAGCAGCGATTTGTAGAACCACGGCAGTTGACAACAACTGGAATGACAACGAGGTCCAGAAAGACCAAGAAAGCGATCCAGATTTTGGTTTAGTCGTCGGCTGGAAAAAGAGTAATAAAAGACCGACATGGCAGGAAATCGCAAGATATTCCCCAGCAGTCAAATCTTACTGGGCCCAATGGAATTCCCTTACCCTGGACAATGGGGTCCTGAAACGTGTATTGGAGTCCGAAGATGGTGGGGAAGACAGACGTCAGATAGTGGTGCCCAAGAACAGAAGGCAGGAAGTACTCCGAGAGATCCATGATGGAGTTGCTGGAGGACATCTGGGTGTGACGAAGACCCTGCAGAAAGTGAGGCAACGGTTTTACTGGGTCAATTGTCAAGTTGATGTCAATGACTGGTGCAGAAAGTGTGCTGTTTGCGCTGCCAGCAATGGACCTCGGACACGACCCAAGGCCCCGATGCGTCAGCCTATGCCCTGCCCAACCAGGAAGCCATCACCGTCGCGGACGTCTTAGTGAAAGAGTGGATATGTCAATTCGGCGTTCCCTTGTAGCTGCACTCGGACCAAGGCAGAAATTTTGAATCCAATTTGTTCCAAGAAATGTGCCAGATGCTGAACATCCGAAAGACGAGAACCACAGCTCTACATCCACAGTCCGATGGAATGGTTGAGAGGATGAACAGGACTATCAATCGCCACTTGTCCAAGGTAGTCTCTGACCATCAAAAAGACTGGGACCAGTATCTCCATTTGTTCCTGATGGCCTACCGTTCCGCAGTACACGAGTCGACCGGCCAAACCCCTGCAAGTATCATAATGGGCCGAGAGCTGCGACTTCCCTGTGACCTAAAGTTTGGGATGCCACCAGGACAGGATACCGCGGAAGAGGACTACGTCAGCAAACTCTGGCAGCGAATGGAGGACATCCACGAACGAGTCCGTTTGAACATCCAGAGTGCCAGCGACCGAATGAAAGCGACTTATGACATCAATGCCGATGCTGGAGGATTTCAGGTTGGTGACCTAGTTTGGCTGTACAACCCGATGCGTCGCCGTGGCCTGTCACCAAAATTACGGAATTCATGGGAAGGTCCGTATAAGATCGTCAAGAGGATAAATGACCTGCTTTACCGAATCCATAAACCACCCAGAGGTAAACCCAGGGTCGTGCATTTCAACAGGTTGGCTCCTTACGCTGGAAACCATGACCAAGTCCGCACCCTCAGACCACCAGAGGATGCGATGACGTTCCAGAAATTCATGTCCTTATACTCAAATGGACAGAAAGTGTCACACGGGGTAACTCGAGAGGAGCCACGGGACCTTTTCAAAGTGCCAGTCGATTACGCCCTAGCACACTGCGTTGCAGAAGATCTTCGAATGTCCAGGGGCATCGCTGTGGTGTTCTCCAAGAAATTTGGCCAACTCCAAACACTACGAAAACAGAATCCAGAAATTGGAGGTGTGCTACAGCTGAAGAAGGGCCAGAGGAACATCTACTACCTGGTGACCAAGAAGCATTCTCAAGATAAACCGTCTCATGAAGATGTCTGGAGGAGCCTCACCCAACTGAGAGATACGATGGTGGACCAGAATCTGGTGGACTTGGCAATCCCAAAATTATCCTGTGGTATTGATGGGTTGGATTGGAGAGTTATAAGAAGTATGTTGGAGACGATATTCCGATCCAGCGGCATCCAGATTTTGGTTTGCTGTAATCCTATTCCACGACCTAACCTGAAGACTGTGGAGTGTTATTTCAATCGAACTTCACGATGCAGATATGGGGAGTCCTGCAAATATCGACACACTCCAAGGATGACATTTCGGGACGTAATATCTCTAAGAAGGGGGCAATGTGGCGAAGCTGTGGGCGATGCCGGGCCTGAACATTCACGCAGGCTGCATATGACCTTCGATACGCTATGCACCAAGAAGAATCTGGATGATTCCATGGATCCGGACAATTCGATGGAGAATTCCACAGCATTCGGAGAAGTCAACAATTAATATAAAAAGAACGACGCAGCAGACAGACAGTCAGTCAGTGAAGTGAAAGTCGAATATAAATACCGAGTTCCGTGATTGTTATGTAAATTAGAGTATTGTGTTATTGTATCATTGTATTTCGTTAAATAAATTATTTTAGAGTTAATTGGACTATAAACATATTACAATATTATCACAACTATTGAGCCGTGATTTCTGCAATTGCAGATGAAATGGCCAAATCAAGATGACATTCGTTTGTTCCATGTTCAGAATATGAATATATGAACTGAAGACATACATCCCACTAGTCTACGATTAATTTCAATCCGAAAAACAACACAAAAACATCTTACATATATGCCATACACGGATGAGTTCCATTTAAAAGCCACAAATAACGCTCGACGTGTCCGCATATGCGCTAGGGGCTCGGGAACAAAAATGACCAGCATGGATCTTAAAATTTTGAAATTCTGTACCTAGATCTAGGGAAAAATCTTCATATATTCACATGTATTTATAGGTATAATTCTTGAGATTTGCTCTGTTTTTTCCGGAGATCTAGGTAAAACGGACTTAGAAAATTTGAAGGTGTGCTGGATCCGGTGTAGCACCTTTACTTACGTTGATGATCTAACAATCTTCTACTCGGCATCATCTATGGACCACATTGAGCGAACTCTCCAGGAAGCCATATATAGCCTTTGTAACCGAGCGAAGACTTTGGGGTTCACTTTCTCTGCTACGAAAACCAAATGTGTCCACTTCTGTCGACTTAGATCAGTTCAAAATTATCCGAAACTGAAACTGTCTGAACATGAACTAGTATGCAGCGATTCTGTCAAATTTCTAGGAATGATATTCGATAGAAAACTAAAATGGGACTTACATATAAACGATCTAATACTGAGATGCAAGAAAGCACTCGATCCACTGAAAGCATTAGCTAGTATTAATTGTGGATGTGACAGAGAAATTCTTCTGAGGTTTACAAATCATTTATATTATCCAAGATGGACTATGGTTGCTTCATATATGGGTCAGCACGAAAATCGAGAATGAAAAAATTGGACAGTATGCAGTGTCAGGATTTGAGGATCGCACTAGGGGCATTTCGCACGAGCCCATATCTATCACTCTGTTGTGAAGCTGGGATTCCCCCTCATTGAGATATAGAAGACTGCAACTACTCACGAGCCATAGCTCCAAATTATGTGCACTCCCAACCCACCCTAACCACCATCCGATAATTACAGAAGAAGAGTATGACAACTATGAACGATGGCCATCTATCACCCGTCCTGCTGGAATCAGACTTGTAGAATTCATGAATAAGATTGACTATTCCTTTTCAAGGAGTTATACCGTAAGTATGTCTGAAGTACCTCCCTGGGACATGGCACCCCTCGAAATATGTGGTGATCTCCAGAAATATAAAAAAGGTGAATGCAACAGAATCATTATTCTAATGGATTTCCACCGAATTATTGAAAAATATTCGGACTGTCACATCATCTATACAGACGGATCCAAGACCGATAACGGATCTGGATGCGCCATATCAAGCTTGGGAATTTGCCATTCATGGGCATTACCATGTTTACCATGTTTACACAACAGAACTCTTCGCTATTTTACAAAGTACAGGATTTATAGAATTCAACACGAATAAGAAGTTCGTAGTTTGTACCGACTCTCTGTAGGAATAATACTTGCCCGTATAAATTGGCTAAGATCTCAAAATGAATCAATAACGTTTCTTTGGATACCCAGTCACTATGGAATAGCTGGCAATGAACTATCGAGCTGCCAAGGAAGCTGCTCAAGCACCTGTTGTTGGGGACATGTATACCAGGGTTGATGACATAAGAACACATTTGAAACACGCTATTCTAGAACAATGGCAGATGGAGTGGGACAGAACTGAGTCAGATTGAAAGAGATAAAGCAGAAAGTTCATCCATATACACCGCTATCATACTCATGCAGAAGAGATCAAGTCGTTATTACCCAAACACGGATAGGACATAAGTAGTTAGTCTATGCCGGTTCTGCCTCATCGATAATAAAAAAGATTTTGCCGTGCTGATGGATTGAAGTGGGGTCGACCAGCCATGTATGGATTACGGAGCGAACGTGTAACAGCTCATGAAGGTCGTAGTAAGTGAGGATTTAAATGTTGGTTATACAGAGTGACGATAGACGTTATAAAAATTGGTATACAGGGAGTGTCAACTTGGCATTTGGGAAAAAACATGGCTGCTGCCATACAGGGTGTACCAACTTGGCATTTAAGAGAAAAAAACATGGTTGCTGCCATACAGGGTGTACCATCTCGACATTTAAGAGAAAAAACATGGCAGCTATGAAAACTGGTATACAGGGAGTGTCAACTTAATATTTAAGAGAAAAAAATATGGAATGTATATACAGGGCGGCATTTAACAAAGGTGAGTTGTGCGACTTTCTCACGAACGTATACAGGGTGTCTCAAAACGCATCGTTTAAGAGAAAAAAAACATGGCGGCTGCCAAGTCATGAATCGCACATCAGTTGAGAGAAAAAACGACAGGGTGTGTCAAATTACATTAAGAGAGAGAGAGAGAGAGAAAACAGCTCAGATTGTTTGAAAAATCTTTTAAGAAAAAAAAACATGGCGTTTGCCTGTCAGATACTATACCAGGTGTAACAACACATATAATTGGAGAGAAAAAACATAGCTTTTGCTTGTCGCGCTGTTTTGAAACAAGAATATGACAGCGGCATGTAAATTTCAGATCGGTTTATGTCATGAAGTCAGAGCACGCTATGTTAATCCTGAAGACTGGTTGGAAGTCAGAATATAACAGCGGTATGTATATTTCAGATCGGTTTGTGTCATGAACTGTGTGTGTGTAGAGTAAAAGATTAGATCTTGCCGGTTGTAAAATCAAGTCTAGAGTTGGGGGAGAAAGAGAGTGAGAGTGTTGCCGCATAGTGAAATTTATTTTGGACTTTCTGTTTGCATCTTTCTGACGTTTTGAAAATGATCTTTGCTGTAGACTCTTCTTGTAAGGAATTCGTTTTACCATTTCCATTTGATAATTTTTTTTTGACTTGCACCGGGTGATACAAAACGAGTTAATTATCTGTCACCAGATATTTCACTTTAAGATTGATTATGCCATTCTTTTGCTCGTTTTTAAATCTCAGTAAGAGTGACTAGAGTTTCATGTTTTTTTAAGGTTGTTTTGTGTACCATTTGCCCATTTTATAGTTTAAAACAAATATTGTATTGATACACTGTATACCTTTGCAATGAGATTTGCATGTTGTTCACTCGTTTAACGGTCTGTTTATATACAAAGTGAGATCCTGTGATTTCACACCAAGAATTTAAACCGATATTTTTGTTTTATCTTTGATAAAATCAGTTTTAGTTATATCAATGTTTGACTTTTCTTTCTCCTCTCATATTAACAAGCAATCTATACTACGTGTTGTGATGAACCATGAATAAATCAGTGAAACTTTCTCTCGCCGCTCGAAGGAGATTTCCCGGTACTGCGACATGACAGCTCTCTTCTTTTGTTTTCGACACCCGATTAGTCTAGTGTCAAAAGTAGGAGTGCGCTGTCTCGTCAACGTATCTTTTCGTGTGTAGCACCATATACAGGGTGTTCCACATAAATGGTGTCAGATGTCAAGGGTATTTTTTCTGTTACCTGATATTATGCAAAAATGTTGTTGAATGACATAGGTCTAATGTTCTAGAATTTTTGTAATATCAGTTATTCGGAATTTTCACGACACGAAAACAAAATTACCCTTTTGTTAAGTTAATGCTTGTGTAATTTGGGAGAGTCAGAAATTCAAAAATGACTCAAACTCTTCCAGTAACGCCACCGTTGAGGCCGGTTCAGTCTGATATAACGTCACCATTAAATTTGAGTTTAGACAATCTGCCGATTTTTAATGGCAGTTCTGACGTGATTGATTTTGTCAGAACCATCGATGATACGATTTCTCTGGCTGGTTGGTCAGAGAATCGAGTTACAGCCTTAGTCCGTCTAAGATTAGGAGGGATAGCGAAATACCTCATGGAATCAGACATAATTTTGAAATCGACCGAACAGTGGGATATTTTGAAACAGGGATTACTCGATCAATTTGGAGTATTGAAAATCCCAGGACAGAACCAGCGTAAATTTTCAGAATGCAAGCAACAAAAAGGTGAAAAATGTAGACAATTTTTAGCTAGGCTAAAAGTTTTAGCAGCAAAAATAACAGTGTGGACAGGAGATGACGCTGTAGATGCAGTTTTAAAACAAAGACAAGAAAGCGAATTAATTACTCAATTCTCTATGGGTTTATTGGATCCCAGAAGAAGGAAGATTTTGTCATCCAGTCGGACAATAATTACGGAAGCGATTGAATCCGCTGAGAAGGAAGAAACAATAGAAGGATTGAATAACCCAGTAAATTAGCATTTTCGCCAAAGCCAAGAATATACAAGAGAACGTCGAACTCAAGTAAGATGCGAAGGGTGTAAACGTTTCGGACACTCTAGAAACCAGTTTTTGCCATATAAAAGGGCACACAGTAGAGAGTTGTTTTAAGAAGAAAACGACGTGTTTAAAGTGTGGGTCCATCGGACATTGGTCTCGAGAATGCCGGATGAGTAATCGATAATGCCGGATGAGTAATTCTCGAAAACGTCAAGATTCAGGTGGTAACAGTCGGCACCGTTTAAACGAAGAAGCGGCTTCTGGAAGTCCCCCAAAAGGAGCCGAAGAAATAGAAAATTAAGATTTGGGGAATGGGCTTCAGTATTTACATGTTCAGAGAATGAAGAGCAGAAAAATACTGTGATGTTAAAAGTTAATGGAACCCTAAGAAATTAATTAATAGATTCTGGAGCCCAGTTATCTCTAGTACAGAGAGGTGTAGTGAGAGAAGAGAAAATATACAGATGGAAAGATTATGCCCTCAAGGATGTTCAGGGAAAATTAATCCCTTATTTAGGATCTGTAGATTTGCGGATTAAGTTGAATAATAGGCAAGTAATCACACATACGTTTTTAGTAGTAGATACTGATGAATTCTCTACAGAATTTATTATTGGGATGGATTTTATCCGCCGTTTTCAGGTAGTGCTAAACTGGAAATACGACAAAATGTACTTCTTAGGCGAAGAAATTGATTTGATAAGTGAACCGGTTTGCGTTAGAAGTTCACAGCAGCAAGGAATATTCGACAAAAGGATGAATATCGTAGAAGAAAGTATACGGGAGGTCAAGGAGTTATTGAGGAAGATTTCGACAGGAAATTCTCTGACAAATTTGGTACCATCACTACCGAAAATGTCCGGGTTGGCAGAGTGTGATGGCTCTACTGATCCTATGGTTGTAGAATTACCTCCGATTGACTCTTCAAAGAAGTTTATCAGGAAACCTGATGGCCCACAGGATTTGGGAGGTACCAGGAATGTATTTTGTCCAGAGTTAGACAAAGAGTTTATTTTACCCCGTATACAGGATACTTTCTTACAGCACTTGGATACGCATTGTCCTCCTGCAATAGGAGCATGCGCCAGTGCATATTCGAGAAAAGACTTATGGCAGTCCCCAGAAGTGGACATGCCTAGGAACCGCTTGGAAACGCAGTGTTCTTCCTCAAAGGGAGCTTGCACAAGCGAGAGAAGTGGGAGAGGCTTAGGGAAGCCTCCAGGTTTTTTCCTCAAAGGGAGCTTGCACAAGCGAGAGAATTGGGAGAGGCGAAGGAAAGCCCCCAGGTTTTGAGAACCGCTTGGAAACGCAGTGTTCTTCCTCAAAGGGAGCTTGCACAAGCGAGAGAATTGGAAGAGGTTTAGGGAAGCTCCCAGGCTATAGGAACCGCTTGGAGTCGCAGTGTTTTTCCACAATGGAAGCTTGCGCCAGCGAGAGATTCGGGGAAAGCTCACAGAAGCCCACAGGAAATAAGGAGCGTTTGGTTTTGCATTGTAACCAGGCAATGGGGCCAAGCACCGGCGTGAATGTTGGCAAAGTTGGTAGTTTTATGGAAGAGCCTCCAACTAAAAATTTCCGCAGAAAGCATTTGTTCAAACATAGCCCCTCCGCAAGGGAAACATATACAAGTGTTAATGTAGACGAAATATCTTTTGAGAAACGTTCGGTTTTGCGTCGTCATCCCGCAATGGGACCGAGCACCGGCGTAAACGAAGAAGTTGAAATTGGCATGAAAATTCCCCCAACGGAGCAGTCCTTCAGAAATCATTTGTTCAAGCATTGTCCATCCGCAACGGGGTCACGCGCAAATGTTGATGTAGAAGAGATATAATTTGGGTTGAGAGAACCCCTAGGAAGCCGTTGCTGTATACCTCCTGAGGATATGAACGAAGGAGAGTTATTGTTGAAAGAAGTTGAAAGAAATAGCCCAAGCCTAAGTACAGGAAATGTTAGTAAAGAAAACGAGAATTCGAAAGTTGATAAAGCAGAAAGATGCGAGTACAACAAGAAACCAGGAAAAAATAAAGGAAGTATTGATTATAGAATTTTCGAGAATTTAAAAGTGAGAAAGTAGAAAAATGCATTTCCGCCAATCTTGAAGGCGAGAGAAAAATACAAGAAGGAATCATATTTGCTGAAGTTCAGCATACGAGGGAAGCAGAGAAGTACCTGAATTGTAAAGATGAAAATGCAGTAAAAATAAGAAGTGTACGAAATACGCAGGAGTTTGGTTAACTCAAGATTTGTTAATACCAGCCAGGACGAAAACCATATGTTTAGCGAGGATGAAATCGAAGTTATATTCAGAAAATGTAGTAATAATAGATGGAGAATGTGTTGCAGGGATTTTAATAGCACGTTCAGTGAGTAACAGCAAAGTTGAAGTGCCCATACAAATAACAAACGTGTTAGAAACAGTCATTTTCATACCGAAAAAAACACGTAATCGCCAAGATGTTTGAAACCGATACAAAAGTGGCAGAAATGAAAGAATGACACGACTACCGCATCAGGCATATACAGGGTGATAGCGAAAATGAAATTTTAAAATCATTGAAGTTAGACAAACCTGAAGACTCAGATCGAGAGAAATTAGCTCTGTTAGTTAAAGAATGCATAAATATTTTTCATGCACTGTCACAAAAGCTTTCGTGTACAAGTTTGGTGAAGCATAGAATTATTACGGAAGAAGTACCCCCTATAACTAAGAGGCCGTACAGAATACCTTATCAGAGGAAGCCTATAGTGGACAAAGAGATCGCAGATCTGTTGGACAATGGCATAATAAGAGAATCAACAAATCCGTGGAGTGCACCGGCGATTTTATTTATTCATTTATTTATTAACGAGTAACACCCAATTTGTATAATACGAGTTTTACATATCGTGAGATTGTCAACACTAGAATTAACCTAAAATTTGTAAGCTTACAATAATTACTAATATTAGTGAAGAAATTACAAAAAGTACAAGAAAGTACAATGAAGTAGAAGAAGATAAAAAACTGCTATGACTCACAATTTAACAACATTAAGAAGTAAATGAGCATATAAAGAAACGATTTGCAATTCAAAAATCAATCAATAAGCCTCAATTTATTTCGAAGCGTACCTTCAGTCTCGTTTAATAGATCAAATTTCACACCGTTACCATTAGAGATCATCCTTGATAAGGCTGAATGCTTGCCATAATTACACCTGTGAAAATCAGGTGAGAAAGTTTGCGTATTCCGTGTGTTACGTGAGGGGACATGAAAATTTACTTGAGAAAGAAGAGGACAATTTATCTTGGAATTGATTAACTTATGAAGAAATTTTATATCTGCGTGTACTCTTCGCGTTCTGAGTGTTTGTAATCCAGATGTCATACGAATTTCAGATAGTGAATGGTCGGCATTTTAGTTGAGAAGAAAAGCCAGCCAGATCAGGAGGCACAGTATAGGCTATGTATTGATTTCAGAGGTTTAAACGAGGTCACCAAAACAGATTTTTATCCCTTACCTATCATACAGGAGACGATCGACCAGATGAGTGGGACTAGTAAATATAGTGTGATGGATTTAGCCAGCGGGTATTATCAGATACCCATGGACCCGCGAGATATCGAGAAGGCGGCTTTCTCAACACCGTCTGGACATTACGAATTCCTGAGAATGCCTATGGGATTACGTAATTCATCTAGCTCCTGGATGAGACTGATGAACGCTATATTAACAGGTCTGACTGGAAAAGAATGTCTAGTTTATCTAGACAACATCATAATTTTTAGTGGGAGCGATATCAACGAACACTTGTTAAAATTGCGTCACGTATTTGAGCGCATGAGAGCCAGCAACTTAAAGTTCAAACCCGCTAAATGTTGATTTATGAAACCAGAAGTCAAATACCTAGGACATGTCATCTCTGCCAAAGGATGCGAAGCAGACCCCGAAAAGACAGAAGTAATCGAAAGATATCCTCGTCCTAGAAATGTAAAAGTCATCAGGTCTTTCCTCGGTTTGTTTGAATTTTACAGGAGATTTGTGCCGAACTACGCGCAGATATCTCGACCAATGACCCATCTAACTAAGAAGAATGTCAAGTTCTAATGGGAGGAACAACAAGAAACAGCATTCTTAAAATTTAAAGAAGCTCTAACAAAACCCCCAGTTTTGAGATATCCGGATTTAAACAAACCTTTTATCGTGTGTACCGACGCTTCAGGTACCGCCATTAGCGGTATTTTGAGTCAAGAAATTAATCGTTTTGAACACCCTACATGTTATGCGAGCAGAACTTTAAACCCTGCTGAAACCCGATATTCAACTATCGAACGAGAGTGCCTAGCAGTCGTATGGGCAATAAAGAAATTTAAAGTGTATCTGATCGGAAGTCATTTCACTATTATAACTGACCATCGACCACTGGTTTATTTGATATCAATCAAAGATCCGAGTTCACGACTAGCCAAATGGAGCATGTCTTTTATGGAATATTCTTTCACTATTAAACACAGGCCAGGAAAAATTAATGCAAATGCAGATGCTCTATCAAGGATTGAAATCGACAAAGGCCCTAATAACGAAACCGGAGTAGCCGCTCCAAAATCGGTCAACGCCGACCCTGTCCGCGACTCAGCGACGCCGCCGAGAAAAATGAAAATTGCACAAGTGAACCGAGCGCGCGCGCTAGTCGAAGAACCTTACATTATACCCGAAACCATATGTCAAATCGAGGAGTTGCGAAGATTACAGCATGGCGACCCCGAGATATCCGATATCGTGAAGCAGGTAGCAAATGACACAGATAATCCGAAATATTTTTGTAGGGATGGTGTCTTGTATGTGAAAAGGAATGCGACCGAGAGATCGGACAAGATTTATGCACCCGAAGCCATGAGGTCGAACTTATTAAAGCTTTATCATAACAGCCCTTATTTTGGACATGCTGGGCAAAAGAAGACGTTAGAAGCGATACGCCGCGATTTTATGTGGCCTGATATGAAGAAAGATGTGGCGGAATTTTGCAACAGCTGTCACACCTGTTATCTATACAAATTTCCAGTGCAGGTGCCCGTGGAATTACAACACGTACGAATTCCTTCTGCGGTTTCTGAACTGGTCGCTTTGGATATTGTCGGACCATTGAATGTAACTAAGAACGGAAATCGATACATACTTACGGTGATAGACCATTTGACTAGGTACCCGGAAGCATTTCCTATTCGTGATGTCACCGCTGTGACTATAGCAAAAGTTTATGTCTAACAGAGGCAGCCAGTTCCTTTGTCAAACGTTTTTGGAAATAAATAAATTATTGGGAACCCGGAAATTGAATACAACCGCGTACCATCCGGCATCGAACAGTGTCATTGAAAGATTTCACCGACATTTAAAAGGAACATTATCGCAATTAGTGTCGGAACAAAATTCCGATTGGAATGAACAATTGAAATTTGTTTTAATGGCCATAAGAAATCAAACACACAGTTCTACTAAAGTTTATCCTAATATATGGCCGAGATATGCTATTACCACATCAATTGTCACTTAGGTCCCAGCAAATAAAATATGATATAGACGACAATTATGTTTCCGAGTTTACGATTAGAATGCAGATGTCACACGAGTTGGCTAGGAGAGCTTTAGAAAAATCGACGGAATTTCGTAGGAATAGTTTTAACAAGAAGGCGAAATTAAGAGAGTTTGAAATAGGATCGAGAGTATATTTACAAGAACCTCCATTGTATAGAAGAAAACGAATTTTGGCAAGAAAGCTGTCCCCGCGTTGGACAGGCCCATACCGAGTGACCAAAATATTATCGCCGGTAAATTACGAGATACAAATGATAGGGAAGTTTAAGAAACAGATCGTACATTCAAGTAGGTTGAAAATGTTCAAAGGTACGAAGTATGATGTAAACAGAAAAAGGAATACGCTAGCAGAAAGCGAAAGCGGAATGGATGATGAAGTACAGTCAGAGGAAGAAGAATTACTCCAGGCGAGTGAAGAAAAAGTTGAGAATCATTTGCAGATTATTATACCGGGAAGGCCCCAAAAAGTGAATGAACGGCCACAGGCGGCCGAAAGAATACCGGAAAGAGAAATTATCCCGGAAGAAGACGGAGAACCAGGTAGAAATGACCCTGACTCCGGAAGTTCGGACGAAGCGGGCGTCGGCGAAGGATTAGAGATGCCGAGAGAACACCCGTATAGAACCAGGGCAAATGGTCCTGTGGAAGATTTACCGTGGATTTTACCCCGGAGTAAATAGAAAAGTTTAAGGATAAATTAAGTGTAAGTTGTGTAATACAGGTGGTATGGATATTAAGACATAATAATAATAATAGGAATTTAAGTTTAGTAGACAATACAGTAGATATTGTGGAATAAGGATTAAGAAACGATAGTAATTAAGAAGAAACTACGATTAGATGAAATAAGGCACGAAGAAAAGATTATATTTTACATCCTGAATGGACCGATGTGCAAATCGAAGTTGTTCATGGCTGACACAATCAATCATATTTCAAAATAAATTAGTTCGAGTTTTATAGAACAGAGTTTTAAGCGTAATTGCAACTCATTTTTAGCAGGAGCCATCCACTGGCGGTGTTTTACTGAGGAGAGAAATATTTAAAAAACAGTTTGTTTATGAGTCAAACAATCGTACAATACGATAAAAACCTTAATAAAAAATGAACCTGGTATATTGGCTAGACTTAGTGTCAATGTTGTTTATTTGTTGAAATGTACACCAATATTTATGGATAATAGGCATGGTGAAGATTGTCACCAAGAATTACCTGTTAGTTTTAACATTAGGTCATGTTGTTTGTTTACCCCATTATCCCGTCTATTTTATAAATGTAGACTGAAAATTTAAAAAGTGTTTTTGAACGTGCATTAAAATAGCGACGTGAGTGCGAGTATAACACAGTTCGAGTAATCACGGACTATAATAAAATAAAAAGTTGTACCACAGGGACGCGTTTTTGGACTCCACCTGCAAGACGGCGATAAGCAGCGATAGCTAGTTGGCGCCAGCCAATCTTGCTTACCGATGACATAGCTTGTCACGAGGGAATGTACCCTCCATCAGAATCACCGTCATCTGTCGATGACGAAGTTCACCGTTGTCGCAGGAACCTGTACGTCTCTGAAGTGAGACGAATTTTAAGCCTCAAGGCACGGAAGAAGATAGACAATAAGAAATGGTATTGTAAACCGTTTTATATGCGTGTATAAGTAGATTTTAAGTGTGCAAATATGTAAATGCACTATGATAAGGTTTAGTTTTATAATGATAGACATATTTAGATAAGTTTAGGAATTTTTGGAACTATAGTATAATTTCGGTACTGTAAAAAAAATCCTTTTAGAAATGTATCGATTTTTATAATAATTTGATAAACATCACGATTCGTATGTCATAAAAAACGGCCTAACCCAATTTTTTGATGACTTAGATGGGAGGTCTGTGGAGGCCAGCGAAGCCCCCAATAATGGATCTAATGATCAAAGCACGTTTGCACCTCAAAATATAAAGGAATTCGCGAAATCAAGATATTTCTAATAAAGCCAGTTTTGGTTTGAAAATGCGTGAGACAGCCAATGTATTACTCAGTTTGACCACATGTTGAAAATAATAATTGTCTACCATAAGCATATAAAAATCTTTTGTGTGCTCCTGTTAGTGTAATAAATAATCGAAATAATAGGAATAGTGTGAAGGCTAGACAGCGGTAAATTATGCACTGAGATCGCTAAACTGACACAAAAGCTATAAAAAAGTCGTAAATTACGGTGATTAGTGTCATATATGCTCATTACAATGATCGTTAAACGGAAAAAGTGTCCACGAAACGAGTATTTATGATAGCAATTAGCGTCATTGTGATCCGCGAGATGGGTAATAAAATAAGAATCATGCATTCCTATGGACTATAAAAAGCCCGCGATCATCCAAGATTATTCAGTATCCTTTCAGTATCAGTCCAGTATTCTTCGGTAGCTAGTTAGTTCCGAGCAAAAGACTGAATGGTTCTCGAATTTTAATCATCAGTTCGCAAGTCAGTTCCGAAGTTTTAATTCCTAGTCGTAGGAATGAATCGACAGTCTTCCATTGTAGTCGTCAACTAGGCGTTTCGTTCAGTGCTGTCTAGAAAAAAACATTTTTATTTCAATATCTAGTTTGAGACAGTTCGTTATGAAATGGCGTATTGTTGAGGCAAATCAAAGCCTGCAATAATTTTAAGTGAAGTAGCTACGGCCATATGGATCTGTGTACCCAAGTATATAGTTTGCAATCTGTTAGTTCCTGTGAAGAATAAACGTCGAGTTTTATATCGAAAACAAATCAAGTGCTCTTCGTACCAAAGTAAAGAAAGGTGAAGTTCTACGATCACAATATTAAATACAGTATTTCTACGCCCTTCAATGAAAATCCGCATCTCTCCGAGATACCTGAAGGCGTCGTCCCATCATAAATTGTGTTGAATCAGGTTTGACACGCAACGTTCCCCCTAACATCTAGTGCAGTGCGTTTCCCTGATGTTTATCTTATGTGAGTAGGTCAACGACCATATATTCCCGCGA
This sequence comes from Chrysolina oricalcia, assembly GCA_944452925.2. Classification (NCBI taxonomy): domain Eukaryota; kingdom Metazoa; phylum Arthropoda; class Insecta; order Coleoptera; family Chrysomelidae; genus Chrysolina; species Chrysolina oricalcia. The sequence continues at coordinate 31,340,378 of OX101814.2, read as the reverse complement.
AGAAATATTTGTCACAGCTGTTTGTACCCATTTTTACCTATATAATGAACTGAATATTCTTTTTATACTTGTCTCAGATATTTGTTTTTTTTGCTTAACAGTTTTTCTGGTTTTACAATTAATTCTGTTTGCGTCTTTCTGAGGTTTTGAAAATGATCTTTGCTGTAGACTCTTTTTGTAAGGAATTTGTTTTACCATTTTCTTTTAATAATTGTATTTTTGACTTGCACCGGGTGATACAAAACGAGTTTACAGTTATTTATCTGTCACCAGATATTTCACTTTAAGATTGATTATGCCATTCTTTTGCTCGTTTTTAAATCTCAGTAAGAGTGACTAGAGTTTCATGTTTTTTTAAGGTTGTTTTGTTTCCATTTGTCCATTTTATAGTTTAAAACAAATAGTGTATTGATACACTGTATACCTTTGCAGTGAGATTTGCATGTTGTTCACTCGTTTAACGGTCTGTCTATATACAAAGTGAGATCCTGTGATTTCACACCGAGAATTTAAACCGATATTTTTGTTTTATCTTTAAATAAATTAATTTTAGTTGTATAAATGTTTGACTTTTCTTTCTCCTCTCATATTAACAAGCAATCTATACTACGTGTTGTGACGAACCATGAATAAATCAGTAAAACTTTCTTTCGCCGCTCGAAGGAGGTTTCCCGGTACTGCGACATGACAGCTCTCTTCTTTTGTTTTCAACACCCGATTAGTCTAGTGTCAAAAGTAGGAGTGCGCTCTCTCGTCAACGTATCGTTTCGTGTGTAGCACTATATACAGTGTGTTCCACAATTTTTATTTCGGTTATATATAAAAAATATCTACGTTTCGGAGGCTGCAATTATAGAAGGCACAATTGGCTTTGTACACTTTGCTGCTTCGGATATGTTATGAAGAATGACCTTTCCTCCATCTCTGATATCACGTACGAGTTTTCCAGGCCGTCCGAGGGGGTGCAATTGGGGTGAGTTTTCGAAAATAAATCATAGAAGGCAGAAATGGCTTTGTACACCTTTCTGCTCAGAATATGTTATGGAAAATGCTATTTCCTTTATCCCTGATACCACGTACGACTTTTCCAGGCCGTCCGAGGAGGTGCAATTGGGGTGAGTTTTCGAAAAAATCTTATAGAAGGCACAATTAGCTTTCTACACTTTTCTGCTTCGGATATATTATGGAAAATTACCTTTACTTCATCCCTGATACCACGTACGAGTTTTCCAGGCCGTCCGAGAGGGTGCAATTGGGGTGAGTTTTCGAAAAAAAAATCATAGAAGGCACAAATGGCTTTGTACACCTTTCTGCTTGGGATATGTTATGAAAATGCTCTTTTCTCCATCCCTGATACCACGTACGAGTTTTCCAGGCCGTCCGAGGGGGTGCAATTGGGGTGAGTTTTCGAAAAAATCTTATAGAAGGCACAATTGGCTTTGTACACTTTTCTGCTTTGGATATAATATAAAGAATGACTTTTTCTTCATCCTTGATACGACGTACGAGTTTTCCAGGCCGTCCGAGGGAGTGCAATTGGGGTGAGTTTCCGAAAAAAATCATGGAATGCACAAATGGCTTTGTACACCTTTCTGCTCGGAATATGTTATGAAAAATGCTCTTTTCTTCATCCCTGATACCACGTTCGAGTTTTCCAGGCCGTCCAAGGGGGTGCAATTGGGGTGAGTTTTCGAAAAAATCTTATAGAAGGCACAATTGGCTTTGTACACTTTTCTGCTTCAGATGTGTTATGGAGAATGACCTTTCTTTCATCCCTGATACCACGTACGAGTTTTCGAGGCTGTCCGAGGGGTTGCAATTGGGGTGAGTTTTCAAAAAAAAATTATAGAAGGCACAAATGGCTTTGTGCACCTTTCTGCTCGGGATATGTTATGGAAAATGCTCTTTCCTTCATCTCTGATACCACGTTCGAGTTTTCCAGGCCGTCCGAGGGGGTGCAATTGGGGTGAGTTTTCGAAAAAATCTTATAGAAGGCACAATTGGCTTTGTACACTTTTCTGCTTCGGATATGTCATGGAGAATGACGTTTCTTTCATCCCTGATACCACGTACGAGTTTTCGAGGCTGTCCGAGGGGTTGCAATTGGGGTGAGTTTTCAAAAAAAAATCATAGAAGGCACAAATGGCTTTGTGCACCTTTCTGCTCGGGATATGTTATGGAAAATGCTCTTTCCTTCATCCCTGATACCACGTTCGAGTTTTCCAGGCCGTCCGAGGGGGTGCAATTGGGGTGAGTTTTCGAAAAAATCTTATAGAAGGCACAATTGGCTTTGTACACTTTTTGGCTTTGGATATGTTATGAAAAATGACCTTTTCTTTATTCCTGATACCACGTACGAGTTTTCCAGAACGTCCGAGGGGGTGCAATTGGGGTGAGTTTTCGAAAAAAAATCATAGAAGGCACAAATGGCTTTGTACACCTTTCTGCTCGGAATGTGTTATGAAAAATGCTCTTTCCTTCATCCCTGATACCACGTACGAGTTTTCCAGGCCGTCCGAGGGGGTGCAATTGGGGTGAGTTTTCGAAAAAATCTTATAGATGGCAGAATTGCCTTTGTACACTTTTCTGCTTTGGATATAATAATAATAATGATAATAATAATAATATCTCTCTTCTCTTCTGCATCTCACTATTGCCATGTGCATCCGGAAGGGAAAAAGCAACATTTTCCCTTCGGTGTCGGCCGTGGGTTTACTGGGTTAACCCCCCAGTAAACTCTACCACTCGGTTCCGAACGATCGAGGAAGAGGCCCCCACAACCGACCCCCTCGGATTAGGGGTCATAGGCAAGGTGGTGGGGCCAACGATGATTTGCCAAACGATGACGACCGCAATAACAACGGACGCTTTGAGTGAACGGACGAATTAAGGGACGGACTTCTGCATTGCTACGAGAGCAGTGAGCCCGCCCGGAGAGGATACAAGGCGAGAATGCACGCTCTGTGGTGTGAGAGACACCCAGAGCATGCAGCGTTTTCCGCACAAAATCTCAGGGATTATGTATCCCATCTTCATGCTCGAGGCTACGTTAGAGCTCCTCCTCAGCCAGTTATCGAAGTGGCAGATATGCCACTTGTCGGTTTGGCTGTGGAGGAGAATCGTTTTGTTCCACTGATGGAGGATATCAGAACCCGCAGGGTGCTTCACAATATGAAGCCCCTGAAGCCGCAAGAACTGGCACGGGTGGATGCGGAGATTGGCGATGTTCTTCCAGAAGAGGCTGACATCTGGCAGATCAATTCTGTCGTGTACGACGCCGCTCATGCTCTATCCCAAACGGAGAGGAGGGACACCACCGCTCTGGTAGGGAGGCATGAACGACGTGTACACAAGATGGAAGCCAAGATCAAGTCGGCGAGACAACACGCGTCTCGTATCCAGTGTGTGGTGGACTTCGTGGCGGCCAATAGGCCTTTCACGCTCGCAGTGCGGCGAATTGCCGCAAATTGAGACGAGATCACCACACATTAAATCAAGGTGTGCTGTTCACCATCAAACAGCACTGCCTTGATAGGATACGAATGCTAGTGGCTGCAAAGAAGTCACTAGTGAGGCGGGCGAGAGGTATCGCGGAAAACATAAAGTTCCGCGATAAACCTTCTCGCTTATTCCAAGAGCCTCCACGTGTTGTCGATAACCCGCCGGCTGCAGATCGGGTGGAAACATTCTGGAAGAATATCTATGAGTATCCGCAACCACTCAACGTAGATACTCCAGCCCTAGCGCAGTTCGAAGCATTTTGCAGGAGGCTTCGGCAGCCTGAGCTCAATGATCTGCGCATTCCGATAACCACGGAAGAAGTACGAAGGGCCCTAAAAGGCTCTAAGAATTTCGCTGCTCCAGGCCCTGATGGGTTGAATAACTATTGGTGGAAAAAGTTCCCAACAACCCACCGCCATCTGGCCAGAGTTTTCAACTCATGGCTAGATGGGGAGCAGCAGCTTCCGGAGTGGTTTGTCGAGGGGCGAACCGTGCTCATCCCTAAAAACGGAGATTTGTCTGATCCAAAGAATTACAGGCCGATAACATGCTTGAATGCGTGTTATAAGGTGTTTACGCGCATCTTCCCAAGTAGCACACCTATATTGGAAAAATATTGGTACAATATTGTGAACATATTGGCGAAATAATTGAAATGCAATATTGGCGAGAAAAAAAATGTGAACATTCGGCGATATTGGTCCAATATTACTTGAATAATATTGGCGAAATATTCTCGAACTAATATTGTTCTCAAAATATACGGCGATATCGGTACAATATCGCTGATACAATATTCTGACAATATTGGCACAATATTCAATAGTTATATTGCCGAGAAGTAAAATGTGAACATTTTGCGATATTGGTCGAATATTGTTTAAATATTTCACAAAAAATTTTAGTAAAATATTTTCAAAGCGATAATGGCCTCAAAATATTTATCGATATTGGTACAATATCATTTGGATATATTGGAGGATATCAATATACCTTGGTAAATTATTAAATGTCTTTTAGTTGATGAAGGTGGCACCAGAGTCTGCCTTCTGATCGCCATAACCACTGAGTGAGCTGTCTTGAAAACAAGTCAAGGGAAGTATTTAATATACTTTCGTAGGTTTTAGAAGACGTTCTATATGTAGAGCCATCTAGCGGATTTTTATCCAGGTTTGATCATGATATAATTTTAATATGTTTCTTTGAATATTCGGTCAATATTCAGATTTCATCTCAATCTAGATGTAGGAAACAATATGAAGACAATATTGTTTTAACGATATCGATAAATATTATTGAACCAATATTGACCCAATATTAATTAATAAGATTTGTTGAATATTGGCGGAATGATATTCAACCAATGTGTAATCACGCTTGGAGATACAATATAGATTTCATTCCTAGAATCGATATGAGGGGAATATTGGGAATGCAATATTTATTCTACATGTTGAAAACGATGTGAAGTCAATATTGTTTTATCGATATTGCTAAATATCATTTAACCAATATTGAGTCAATATGAGTTATTACAATTTGTCAAATAAAGTGGAAATGATATTCAACCAATATGCTATCAAACTTGGAAATACAATATAGTTATTTTTTCCTATAATCGATATGACTGGAATATTTGGATTGCAATATTTATTCTAGATGTGGAAAACAATATATAACCAATATTGTATTATCGATATTGGTAGAAATTATTTAACCAATATTGACCCAATATTTCATGTGATAATCTACATTCAAAACGAGTTCAACCAATATTCCACCAATATTATTAATATAATATTGTTTTTTGAATATTCACCCATATTGGACCAATATTGATTTTTCACTTACAAAATATCTATATTGGCCCAATATGGAACCAAGATTCAGCCAATATGATGTGCTACCTGGGTTATACACGCGCATTCTCTCCGCAGTTGATCCGGTGTACGAACGGATAAATGAGCAAAGAGGGTCAAAGGAGAACCTGCTCATCGATAGATATATCACGCAGGACTCCGTGCAGTATAAGCGTAACTTTTCGATGGCCTGGATCGATTACCGCAATGCATTTGATACAACATCACATGAGTTAATCATGCATTGGACAACTGATGCCGCTCTGGAGGACTCGCTTCACCATAAGATCTGGTATAGACATAGTCCAAACAGAGCAGGTCATCATTAGAAGAGGTGTGTTTCAGGGAGACTCCCTTAGCCCTCTTCTCTTCTGCATCTCACTATTGCCATTGCCCGTTGCACTCAGGAATGCCCGTGGATACAACTGCGGCACCCCCAGCAACCGGAGGCCTAATGTCACCCATCTATTTTACATGGATGACCTCAAATTGTATGCTTCTGGAGAAAGGGACCTACATCAGTCCCTTAGGGTGGTGGAAGAATATACGCATGCTATCGGTATGGAATTTGGGATCGACAAATTTGCCACGGTTCATCTCGAAAGAGGACGATGCGAGGAATACGGAGAGGATGTCCAGCTCGTAGACGGAAGCATCCTACATCATCTGGATGCCGGAGAGACTTATACCTACCTTGGGGTGGAACAACGCCACTCCCAAGAGGTATTTGCAGTTAAAAACTCTCTCCGCGGCAAGTATCAGCATAAACTCCGACAGAACTGTCGGGGAAGAACAAAGTTGCTGCAACTAATATGCTTGCCGTTCCGATCCTTCTTTACACTTTCGGAGTGATGAAGTGGACTAAGGAAGAGCTGCGACAACTTGACGTTAAGACTCGCAAAATGATGCATCTCAATAGGAGCTTGCATCCTAAATCGTCCGTTCCACGGTTATACTTTCCCAGACAGCGGGGAGGCCGTGGACTTTTGAGTTTGGAGTGTCTGCATAACAGAATGGTTCTGGATGGGGCCTGTAAAGTCATCAGGAGTTCAGATCCCCTTCTCTGCATGGTCCGCGACCATGAGAAAGCAGGGATTGGAGCATTCCTTTTTAAGGCAGCTACCCGTGCGGCCGATGAACTCGGTCTCGTTTTCGACACTGAACGGGCTAACCCAAACTCTGTCACCGAGTTGGGACCCGTTCAGCAAAAAGCTCACATAAAAGCTGCGGAGACAGAGGTCCTGCTACAGCTACATATGGATAAGCCAATGCATGGTGTCTTCTTTCATAACATCGAAGACCTTGGCTTATCCAAAAGCTTGACCTTTGCCTTCCTCAGGTCAAGTGAGCTAAAGTCGGAGACCGAGGGATTCATAATGGCCTGCCAGGATGGTGTTTTCAACACCCTTGTCTACCGTAGTCGCGTGATGGGTATAGACGTCCCTGACACCCGATGCAGGGCATGTCGTGGGGCACCTGAGACCGTAATGCATTTGCTATCAGCATGCCCATCTTATGCGGTCTCAGCCTATATCCACAGGCATAACGCGGCGCTACGAGTGTTGTACTACCACCTACGACACTCGTACGGTATAGACGAGACACCGGTGTTGCCTTATGCTCCGGGGGATATTGAGTCCGTGGTGGAGAATGAGAGATGCCGAATCTATTGGAACTACTCATTCCCCACCCTCAGGCAAATACAAGCCAATAAGCCTGATGTTGTCCTCCTCGACCACCAAAGTAGAACGATATTCGTCATGGAGTTTTCCGCTCCAGGCGAAATGAATATCGTTCGAAAAGAGGAGGAAAAACGGACTAAATATCAAGATCTTCTCTTTGAACTCCGCAGGTTATATCCGGACCATTCTGTCAAAATGGTGGTTCTGATTATAGGAGTCCTTGGTGGAATGATGGACACACTGCTCTCTAACTTGAAGATAATACCGGCTTGCCGTAATATGGCAGAAATCTTAGCAGCAAGAATGCAGAAGGCCGTTATACTTGGTTCGCTCCGTCTACTCAGGGCACACGATTCTCGGACCCAATAATCACTCACCCTACGGACGTAGGGAGTGGTTATTGGGGTTAACGACGCCAGCGCGCCCTCCGGATGGGTCAGAGCACCGGAGACAGGGCCTGACTGGTACACTCCTAAGGAGAAAAATAATAATAATAATAATAATAATAATAATAATAATAATAATAATAATAATAATAATAATAATAATAATAATAATAATAATAATAATAATAATAATAATAATAATAATAATAATAATAATAATAATAATAATAATAATAATAATAATAATAATAATATATATATAGGCAGGGAGGTCAACCAACACATAAGGCCCTGGTGAGTTGCGACACCACCTACCCGAGCAAAGGATGCAAAATCGGACCGGCAGCTCATGCGCATCCGGGAGGAAAAAGGCATCTTTCCCTCCGGTGTCGGCCGTGGGTTTACTGGGTTAACCCCCCAGTAAACCCTAATACTCGGTTCCAAACAATCGGGGAAGAGGCCCCCACAACCGACCCCCTCGGATTAGGGGTCAAAGGCAAGGTGGTGGGGCCAACAACGATGATTTGCCAAATGACAACCGCAATGACAACGGACGCTTTGAGTGGACGGACGAATTGAGAGACGGACTTCTGTATATCTACGAGAGCAGTGAGCCCGCCCGGAGAGGATACATGGCAAGGATGCATGCTCTCTGGTGTGAAAGACACCCAGAGCATGCCGCCGTTTCCGCCCAAAATCTCAGGGATTATGTTTCCTATCTCCGGGCTCGAGGCTATGTTAGAGCTCCTCCTCAGCCGATTAACGAAGTGGCAGAAGTGGCAGATATGCCACGTGTCGGTCTGGCTGTAGAGGAGGCTCGCATCATACCACCAATGGAGGACATCAGAACCCGCAGGGCGCTTCACAATATGAAGCCCCTGAAGCCGCAAGAACTGGCACGAGTGGATGCAGAGATTGGCGATGTTCTTTCAGAAGAGGCTACCATCTGGCAGATCAATTCTGTCGTGTACGACGCCGCTCGTGCTCTATCCCAGACGGAGAGGAAGGAAACCACCGCTCTTGTTGGGAGGCATGAGCGACGCGTTCACAAGATGGAAGCTAAGATCAAGTCGGCAAGACAACACGCGTCTCGTATCCAGTGTGTGGTGGACTACATGTCGGCCAATAGGCCTTTTACGCCGGCAGTGCGGCGAATTGCTGCAAAGCTAAGACGAGCTCACCACACATTGAATCAAGGCGTGCTGTTTACCATAAAACAGCACTGTCTTGATAGGATTCGAATGCTAGTGGCTGCAAAGAAGTCACTAGTGAGGCGGGCGAGAAGTATCGCGGAAAACATGAAGTTCCGCGATAAACCTTCTCGCTTATTCCAAGAGCCTCCACGTGTTGTCGATAACCCGCCGGCTGCTGATCGGGTAGAAATCTTCTGGAAGAACATCTATGAGTTTCCGCAACCACTCAATGTAGACACTCCAGCCCTAGCGCAGTTCGAAGCTTACTGCAGGACGCTTCGGCAGCATGAGCACAATGATCTGCGCAATCCGATAACCACGGAAGAAGTTCGAAGGGCCCTAAAAGGTTCTAAGAATTTCGCTGCTCCAGGCCCTGATGGGTTGAATAACTATTGGTGGAAAAAGTTTCCAACAACCCACCGCCATCTGGCTAGAGTTTTTAACTCATGGCTAGATGGGGAGCAGCAGATTCCGGAGTGGTTTGTCGAGGGGCGAACCGTGCTCATCCCCAAAAACGGAGATTTGTCTGATCCAAAGAATTACAGGCCGATAACATGCTTGAATGCGTGTTATAAGTTGTTTACACGCATCTTATACACGCGCATTCTCTCCGCAGTTGATCCGGTGTACGAACGGATATATGAGCAAAGAGGGTCAAAGAAAGGGGTCGCCGGCTGCAAGGAGAACCTGCTCATCGATAGATGTATCACGCAGGACTCCGTGCAGTATAAGCGTAACCTTTCGATGGCCTGGATCGATTACCGCAAGGCATTTGATACAACATCGCATGAGTTAATCATGCATTTGCTCAGATGTCTTGAGGTACCCGATCAAATAGTGGGATGTATTGGACAACTGATGCCACTCTGGAGGACTCGCTTCACCATAAGATCTGGTAGAGACACAGTCCAAACAGAGCAGGTAATCATTAGAAGAGGCGTGTTTCAGGGAGACTCCCTCAGCCCTCTTCTCTTCTGCATCTCACTATTGCCATTGTCCGTTGTACTTAGGAATACCCGTGGGTACAACTGCGGCACCCCCAGCAACCGGAGGCATAAAGTCACCCATTTGTTCTACATGGATGACCTAAAATTATATGCCTCTGGAGAAAGGGACCTACATCAGTCCCTTAGGGTGGTGGAAGAGTACACGCATGCTATCGGAATGGAATTTGGGATCGACAAATGTGCCACGGTTCATCTTAAAAGAGGACGATGCGAGGAATACGGAGAGGATGTCCAGCTCGTAGACGGAAGCATCCTACATCATCTGGATGCCGGAGAGACGTATACTTACCTAGGGGTGGAGCAACGCCACTCCCAAGAGGTACTCACAGTTAAGAACTCTCTCCGCGGCAAGTATCAGCACAAACTCCGACAGATCTGGTCATCAGAACTGTCGGGGAAGAACAAAGTTGCTGCAACCAATATGCTTGCCGTTCCGATCCTTCTCTACTCTTTCGGAGTAATGAAGTGGACTAAGGAAGAGCTGCGACAACTCGACGTTAAAACTCGCAAAGTGATGCATCTCAATAGGTGCTTGCATCCTAAATCGTCCGTTCCACGGTTATACTTTCCCAGACAACGGGGAGGCCGTGGACTTTTGAGTTTGGAGTGTATGCATAACAGAATGGTTCTGGATGGGGCCTGTAAAGTCATCAGGAGTTCAGATCCCCTTCTCTGCATGGTCCGCGACCATGAAAAAGCAGGGATTGGAGCATTTCTTTTTAAGGCAGCAACCCGTGCGGCCGATGAACTCGGTCTCGTATTCGACATTGAACGGGCTAACCCAAACTCTGTCACCGAGTTGGGACCCGTTCAGCAAAAAGCTCACATCAAAGCTGCGGAGACAGAGGTCATGCTACAGCTACATATGGATAAGCCAATGCATGGCGTCTTCTTTCACAACATCGAAGACCTTGGCTTATCCAAAAGCTTGACCTTTGCCTTCCTCAGGTCGAGTGAGCTAAAGTCGGAGACCGAGGGATTCATAATGGCCTGCCAGGATGGTGTCTTCAACACCCTCGTCTACCGTAGTCGCGTGATGGGTATAGACGTCCCTGACACCCGATGCAGGGCATGTCGTGGGGCACCTGAGACCGTAATGCATTTGCTATCAGCATGCCCATCTTATGCGGTCTCAGCCTATATCCACAGGCATAACGCGGCGCTACGAGTGTTATACTACCATCTACGACACTCGTACGGTATAGACGAGACACCGGTGTTGCCTTATGTTCCGGGGGATATTGAGTCCGTGGTGGAGAATGAGAGGTGCCGGATCTATTGGAACTACTCATTCCCCACCCTCAGGCAAATACAAGCCAATAAGCCTGATGTTGTCCTCCTCGACCACCAAAGTAGAACGATATTCGTCATGGAGTTTTCCGCTCCAGGCGAAATGAATATCGTTCGAAAAGAGGAGGAAAAACGGACTAAATATCGAGATCTTCTCTTTGAACTCCGCAGGTTATATCCGGACCATTCTGTCAAAATGTTGGTTCTGATCATAGGAGTCCTTGGTGGAATGATGGACACACTGCTCTCCAACTTGAGGATAATACCTGCTTGCCGTAATATGGCAGAAATCTTAGCAGCGCGAATGCAGAAGGCCGTTATCCTTGGTTCGCTCCGTCTACTCAGGGCACATGATTCTCGGACCCAATAGTCACTCACCCTACGGACGTAGGGAGTGGTTATTGGGGTTAACGACACCAGCGCGCCCTCCGGATGTATCGGAGCACCGGAGACAGGGCCTGACTGGTACATTCCTAACGGAAAAAAAAAAAAAAAAAAAAAATAAATAATAATAATAATAATAATAATAATAACAATAATAATAATAATAATAATAATAATAATAATAATAATAATAATAATAATAATAATAATAATAAGAGTGTTATACTACCATCTACGACACTCGTACGGTATAGACGAGACACCGGTGTTGCCTTATCTTCCGGGGGATATTGAGTCCGTGGTGGAGAATGAGAGGTGCCGGATCTATTGGAACTACTCATTCCCCACCCTCAGGCAAATACAAGCCAATAAGCCTGATGTTGTCCTCCTCGACCACCAAAGTAGAACGATATTCGTCATGGAGTTTTCCGCTCCAGGCGAAATGAATATCGTTCGAAAAGAGGAGGAAAAACGGACTAAATATCGAGATCTTCTCTTTGAACTCCGCAGGTTATATCCGGACCATTCTGTCAAAATGGTATTTCTGATCATAGGAGTCCTTGGTGGAATGATGGACACACTGCTCTCCAACTTGAAGATAATACCTGCTTGCCGTAATATGGCAGAAATCTTAGCAGCAAGAATGCAGAAGGCCGTCATCCTTGGTTCGCTCCGTCTACTCAGGGCACATGATTCTCGGACCCAATAGTCACTCACCCTACGGACGTAGGGAGTGGTTATTGGGGTTAACGACACCAGCGCGCCCTCCGGATGTATCGGAGCACCGGAGACAGGGCCTGACTGGTACATTCCCAACGGGAAAAAAAAATAAAAATAATAATAATAATAATAATAATAATAATAATAATAATAATAATAATAATAATAATAATAATAATAATAATAATAATAATAATAATAATAATAATAATAATAATAATAATAATAAATAGGCAGGGAGGTCAACCAACACCTAAGGCCCTGGTGAGTTGCGACACCACCTACCCGAGCAAAGGATGCAAAATCGGACCGGCAGCTCATGCGCATCCGGGAGGGAAAAGGCATCTTTCCCTCCGGTGTCGGCCGTGGGTTTACTGGGTTAACCCCCCAGTAAACCCTAATACTCGGTTCCAAACAATCGGGGAAGAGGCCCCCACAACCGACCCCCTCGGATTAGGGGTCAAAGGCAAGGTGGTGAGGCCAACAACGATGATTTGCCAAATGACAACCGCAATGACAACGGACGCTTTGAGTGGACGGACGAATTGAGAGACGGACTTCTGTATATCTACGAGAGCAGTGAGCCCGCCCGGAGAGGATACATGGCAAGGATGCATGCTCTCTGGTGTGAAAGACACCCAGAGCATGCCGCCGTTTCCGCCCAAAATCTCAGGGATTATGTTTCCTATCTCCGGGCTCGAGGCTATGTTAGAGCTCCTCCTCAGCCGATTAACGAAGTGGCAGAAGTGGCAGATATGCCACGTGTCGGTCTGGCTGAAGAGGAGGCTCGCATCATACCACCAATGGAGGACATCAGAACCCGCAGGGCGCTTCACAATATGAAGCCCCTGAAGCCGCAAGAACTGGCACGAGTGGATGCAGAGATTGGCGATGTTCTTTCAGAAGAGGCTACCATCTGGCAGATCAATTCTGTCGTGTACGACGCCGCTCGTGCTCTATCCCAGACGGAGAGGAGGGAAACCACCGCTCTTGTTGGGAGGCATGAGCGACGCGTTCACAAGATGGAAGCTAAGATCAAGTCGGCGAGACAACACGCGTCTCGTATCCAGTGTGTGGTGGACTACATGTCGGCCAATAGGCCTTTTACGCCGGCAGTGCGGCGAATTGCTGCAAAGCTAAGACGAGCTCACCACACATTGAATCAAGGCGTGCTGTTTACCATAAAACAGCACTGTCTTGATAGGATACGAATGCTAGTGGCTGCAAAGAAGTCACTAGTGAGGCGGGCGAGAAGTATCGCGGAAAACATGAAGTTCCGCGATAAACCTTCTCGCTTATTCCAAGAGCCTCCACGTGTTGTCGATAACCCGCCGGCTGCTGATCGGGTAGAAACCTTCTGGAAGAACGTCTATGAGTTTCCGCAACCACTCAATGTAGACACTCCAGCCCTAGCGCAGTTCGAAGCTTACTGCAGGACGCTTCGGCAGCATGAGCACAATGATCTGCGCAATCCGATAACCACGGAAGAAGTTCGAAGGGCCCTAAAAGGTTCTAAGAATTTCGCTGCTCCAGGCCCTGATGGGTTGAATAACTATTGGTGGAAAAAGTTTCCAACAACCCACCGCCATCTGGCTAGAGTTTTTAACTCATGGCTAGATGGGGAGCAGCAGATTCCGGAGTGGTTTGTCGAGGGGCGAACCGTGCTCATCCCCAAAAACGGAGATTTGTCTGATCCAAAGAATTACAGGCCGATAACATGCTTGAATGCGTGTTATAAGTTGTTTACACGCATCTTATACATGCGCATTCTCTCCGCAGTTGATCCGGTGTACGAACGGATATATGAGCAAAGAGGGTCAAAGAAAGGGGTCGCCGGCTGCAAGGAGAACCTGCTCATTGATAGATGTATCACGCAGGACTCCGTGCAGTATAAGCGTAACCTTTCGATGGCCTGGATCGATTACCGCAAGGCATTTGATACAACATCGCATGAGTTAATCATGCATTTGCTCAGATGTCTTGAGGTACCCGATCAAATAGTGGGATGTATTGGACAACTGATGCCACTCTGGAGGACTCGCTTCACCATAAGATCTGGTAGAGACACAGTCCAAACAGAGCAGGTCATCATTAGAAGAGGCGTGTTTCAGGGAGACTCCCTCAGCCCTCTTCTCTTCTGCATCTCACTATTGCCATTGTCCGTTGTACTTAGGAATACCCGTGGGTACAACTGCGGCACCCCCAGCAACCGGAGGCATAAAGTCACCCATTTGTTCTACATGGATGACCTAAAATTATATGCCTCTGGAGAAAGGGACCTACATCAGTCCCTTAGGGTGGTGGAAGAGTACACGCATGCTATCGGAATGGAATTTGGGATCGACAAATGTGCCACGGTTCATCTTAAAAGAGGACGATGCGAGGAATACGGAGAGGATGTCCAGCTCGTAGACGGAAGCATCCTACATCATCTGGATGCCGGAGAGACGTATACTTACCTAGGGGTGGAGCAACGCCACTCCCAAGAGGTATTCACAGTTAAGAACTCTCTCCGCGGCAAGTATCAGCAAAAACTCCGACAGATCTGGTCATCAGAACTGTCGGGGAAGAACAAAGTTGCTGCAACCAATATGCTTGCCGTTCCGATCCTTCTCTACTCTTTCGGAGTAATGAAGTGGACTAAGGAAGAGCTGCGACAACTCGACGTTAAAACTCGCAAAGTGATGCATCTCAATAGGTGCTTGCATCCTAAATCGTCCGTTCCACGGTTATACTTTCCCAGACAACGGGGAGGCCGTGGACTTTTGAGTTTGGAGTGTATGCATAACAGAATGGTTCTGGATGGGGCCTGTAAAGTCATCAGGAGTTCAGATCCCCTTCTCTGCATGGTCCGCGACCATGAAAAAGCAGGGATTGGAGCATTTCTTTTTAAGGCAGCAACCCGTGCGGCCGATGAACTCGGTCTCGTATTCGACACTGAACGGGCTAACCCAAACTCTGTCACCGAGTTGGGACCCGTTCAGCAAAAAGCTCACATCAAAGCTGCGGAGACAGAGGTCCTGCTACAGCTACATATGGATAAGCCAATGCATGGCGTCTTCTTTCACAACATCGAAGACCTTGGCTTATCCAAAAGCTTGACCTTTGCCTTCCTCAGGTCGAGTGAGCTAAAGTCGGAGACCGAGGGATTCATAATGGCCTGCCAGGATGGTGTCTTCAACACCCTCGTCTACCGTAGTCGCGTGATGGGTATAGACGTCCCTGACACCCGATGCAGGGCATGTCGTGGGGCACCTGAGACCGTAATGCATTTGCTATCAGCATGCCCATCTTATGCGGTCTCAGCCTATATCCACAGGCATAACGCGGCGCTACGAGTGTTATACTACCATCTACGACACTCGTACGGTATAGACGAGACACCGGTGTTGCCTTATGTTCCGGGGGATATCGAGTCCGTGGTGGAGAATGAGAGGTGCCGGATCTATTGGAACTACTCATTCCCCACCCTCAGGCAAATACAAGCCAATAAGCCTGATGTTGTCCTCCTCGACCACCAAAGTAGAACGATATTCGTCATGGAGTTTTCCGCTCCAGGCGAAATGAATATCGTTCGAAAAGAGGAGGAAAAACGGACTAAATATCGAGATCTTCTCTTTGAACTCCGCAGGTTATATCCGGACCATTCTGTCAAAATGGTGGTTCTGATCATAGGAGTCCTTGGTGGAATGATGGACACACTGCTCTCCAACTTGAGGATAATACCTGCTTGCCGTAATATGGCAGAAATCTTAGCATCGCGAATGCAGAAGGCCGTTATCCTTGGTTCGCTCCGTCTACTCAGGGCACATGATTCTCGGACCCAATAGTCACTCACCCTACGGACGTAGGGAGTGGTTATTGGGGTTAACGACACCAGCGCGCCCTCCGGATGTATCGGAGCACCGGAGACAGGGCCTGACTGGTACATTCCTAACGGAAAAAAAAAATAATAATAATAATAATAATAATAGGCAGGGAGGTCAACCAACACCTGAGGCCCTGGTGAGTTGCAACACCACCTACCCGAGCAAAGGATGCAAAATCGGACCGGCAGCTCATGCGCATCCGGGAGGGAAAAGGCATCTTTCCCTCTGGTGTCGGCCGTGGGTTTGCTGGGTTAACCCCCCAGTAAACCCTTTTACTCGGTTCCAAATAATCGGGGAAGAGGCCCTCGGATTAGGGGTCAAAGGCAAGGTGGTGGGGCCAACAACGATGATTTGCCAAATGACGACAACCGCAATGACAACGGACGCTTTGAGTGGACGGATAGATTAAGGGATGGACTTCTGTATTGCTATGAGAGCAGTGAGCCCGCCCGGAGAGGATACATGGCAAAGATGCATGCTCTTTGGTGTGAGAGACACCCAGAGCATGCCGCCGTTTCCGCCCAAAATCTCAGGGATTATGTATCCTATCTCCGGGCTCGAGGCTATGTTAGAGCTCCTCCTCAGCCGGTTAACGAAGTGGCAGATATGCCACGTGTCGGTCTGGCTGAAGAGGAGGCTCGCATCATACCACCAATGGAGGAAATCAGAACCCGCAGGGCGCTTCACAATATGAAGCCCTTGAAGCCGCAAGAACTGGCACGGGTGGATGCGGAGATTGGCGATGTTCTTCCAGAGGAGGCCAACATCTGGCAGATCAATTCTGTCGTGTACGACGCCGCTCGTGCAATATCCCAGACGGAGAGGAGGGACACCACTGCTCTTGTTGGGAGGCATGAGCGACGCGTTCACAAGATGGAAGCTAAGATCAAGTCGGCGAGACAACACGCGTCTCGTATCCAGTGTGTGGTGGACTACATGTCGGCCAATAGGCCTTTCACGCCGGCAGTGCGGCGAATTGCTGCAAGGCTAAGACGAGCTCACCACACATTGAATCAAGGCGTGCTGTTTACCATAAAACAGCACTGTCTTGATAGGATACGAATGCTAGTGGCTGCAAAGAAGTCACTAGTGAGGCGAGCGAGAAGTATCGCGGAAAACATTAAGTTCCGCGATAAACCTTCCCGCTTATTCCAAGAGCCTCCACGTGTTGTCGATAACCCGCCGGCTGCTGATCGGGTAGAAACCTTCTGGAAGAACATCTATGAGTTTCCGCAACCACTCAATGTAGACACTCCAGCCCTAGCGCAGTTCGAAGCTTACTGCAGGACGCTTCGGCAGCCTGAGCACAATGATCTGCGCAATCCGATAACCACGGAAGAAGTTCGAGGGGCCCTCAAAGGCTCGAAGAACTTTGCTGCTCCAGGCCCTGATGGGTTGAATAACTATTGGTGGAAAAAGTTTCCAACAACCCATCGCCATCTGGCAAGAGTTTTTAACTCATGGCTAGATGGGGAGCAGCAGATTCCGGAGTGGTTTGTCGAGGGGCGAACCGTGCTCATCCCCAAGAACGGAGATTTGTCTGATCCAAAGAATTACAGGCCGATAACTTGCTTGAATGCGTGCTATAAGTTGTTTACGCGCATCTTATACACGCGCATTCTCTCCGCAGTTGATCCGGTGTATGAACGGATATATGAGCAAAGAGGGTCAAAGAAAGGGGTCGCTGGCTGCAAGGAGAACCTGCTCATCGATAGATGTATCACGCAGGACTCCGTGCAGTATAAGCGTAACCTGTCGATGGCCTGGATTGATTACCGCAAGGCATTTGATACAACATCGCATGAGTTAATCATGCATTTGCTCAGATGTCTTGAGGTACCCAATCAAATAGTGGGATGCGTTGGACAACTGATGCCACTCTGGTGGACTCGCTTCACCATAAGATCTGGTAGAGACATAGTCCAAACAGAGCAGGTCATCATTAGAAGAGGCGTGTTTCAGGGAGACTCCCTCAGCCCTCTTCTCTTCTGCATCTCACTATTGCCATTGTCCGTTGTACTCAGGAATACCCGTGGGTACAACTGCGGCACCCCCAGCAACCGGAGGCATAAAGTCACCCATCTGTTTTACATGGATGACCTCAAATTATATGCCTCTGGAGAAAGGGACCTACATCAGTCCCTTAGGGTGGTGGAAGAGTACACGCATGCTATCGGAATGGAATTTGGGATCGACAAATGTGCCACGGTTCATCTCAAAAGAGGACGATGCGAGGAATACGGAGAGGATGTCCAGCTCGTAGACGCAAGCATCCTACATCATCTGGATGCCGGAGAGACGTATACTTACCTAGGGGTGGAGCAACGCCACTCCCAAGAGGTATTCACAGTTAAGAACTCTCTCCGTGGCAAGTATCAGCATAAACTCCGACAGATCTGGTCATCAGAACTGTCGGGGAAGAACAAAGTTGCTGCAACCAATATGCTTGCCGTTCCGAATCTTCTCTACTCTTTCGGAGTAATGAAGTGGACTAAGGAAGAGCTGCGACAACTCGACGTTAAAACTTGCAAAGTGATGCATCTCAATAGGTGCTTGCATCCTAAATCGTCCGTTCCACGGTTATACCTTCCCAGACAACGGGGAGGCCGTGGACTTTTGAGTTTGGAGTGTATGCATAACAGAATGGTTCTGGATGGGGCCTGTAAAGTCATCAGGAGTTCAGATCCCCTTCTCTGCATGGTCCGCGACCATGAAAAAGC
This sequence comes from Chrysolina oricalcia, assembly GCA_944452925.2. NCBI lineage: Eukaryota > Metazoa > Arthropoda > Insecta > Coleoptera > Chrysomelidae > Chrysolina > Chrysolina oricalcia. The sequence goes on along the minus strand of OX101814.2, from coordinate 31,321,767 downwards.
AGGGATTGGAGCATTTCTTTTTAAGGCAGCAACCCGTGCGGCCGATGAACTCGTTCTCGTATTCGACACTGAACGGGCTAACCCAAACTCTGTCACCCGTTCAGCAAAAAGCTCACATCAAAGCTGCGGAGACAGAGGTCCTGCTACAGCTACATATGGATAAGCCAATGCATGGTGTCTTCTTTCACAACATCGAAGACCTTGGCTTATCCAAAAGCTTGACCTTTGCCTTCCTCAGGGCGAGTGAGCTAAAGTCGGAGACCGAGGGATTCATAATGGCCTGCCAGGATGGTGTCTTCAACACCCTCGTCTACCGTAGTCGCGTGATGGGTATAGACGTCCCTGACACCCGATGCAGGGCATGTCGTGGGGCACCTGAGACCGTAATGCATTTGCTATCAGCATGCCCATCTTATGCGGTCTCAGCCTATATCCACAGGCATAACGCGGCGCTACGAGTGTTATACTACCATCTACGACACTCGTACGGTATAGACGAGACACCGGTGTTGCCTTATGTTCCGGGGGATATTGAGTCCGTGGTGGAGAATGAGAGGTGCCGGATCTATTGGAACTACTCATTCCCCACCCTCAGGCAAATACAAGCCAATAAGCCTGATGTTGTCCTCCTCGACCACCAAAGTAGAACGATATTCGTCATGGAGTTTTCCGCTCCAGGCGAAATGAATATCGTTCGAAAAGAGGAGGAAAAACGGACTAAATATCGAGATCTTCTCTTTGAACTCCGCATGTTATATCCGGACCATTCTGTCAAAATGGTGGTTCTGATCATAGGAGTCCTTGGTGGAATGATGGACACACTGCTCTCCAACTTGAAGATAATACCTGCTTGCCGTAATATGGCAGAAATCTTAGCAGCAAGAATGCAGAAGGCCGTCATCCTTGGTTCGCTCCGTCTACTCAGGGCACATGATTCTCGGACCCAATAGTCACTCACCCTACGGACGTAGGGAGTGGTTATTGGGGTTAACGACACCAGCGCGCCCTCCGGATGTATCGGAGCACCGGAGACATGGCCTGACTGGTACATTCCCAACAGAAAAAAAAAAAAAAAAAAATAATAATAATAATAATAATAATAATAATAATAATACTAATAATAATAATAATAATAATAATAATACAAGCCAATAAGCCTGATGTTGTCCTCCTCGACCACCAAAGTAGAACGATATTCGTCATGGAGTTTTCCGCTCCAGGCGAAATGAATATCGTTCGAAAAGAGGAGGAAAAACGGACTAAATATCGAGATCTTCTCTTTGAACTCCGCAGGTTATATCCGGACCATTCTGTCAAAATGGTGGTTCTGATCATAGGAGTCCTTGGTGGAATGATGGACACACTGCTCTCCAACTTGAAGATAATACCTGCTTGCCGTAATATGGCAGAAATCTTAGCAGCAAGAATGCAGAAGGCCGTCATCCTTGGTTCGCTCCGTCTGCTCAGGGCACATGATTCTCGGACCCAATAGTCACTCACCCTACGGACGTAGGGAGTGGTTATTGGGGTTAACGACACCAGCGCGCCCTCCGGATGTATCGGAGCACCGGAGACAGGGCCTGACTGGTACATTCCCAACGGGGAAAAAAAAAAAAAAAAAAAAAAAAAAAAAAAAAAAAAAAAAAAAAAAAAAAAAAAAAAAAAAAAATAATAATAATAATAATAATAATAATAATAATAATAATAATAATAATAATAATAATAATAATAATAATAATAATAATAATAATAATAATAATAATAATAATAATAATAATAATAATAATAATAATAATAATAATAATAATAATAATAATAATAATAATAATAATAATAATAATAATAATAATAATAATAATAATAATAATAATAATAATAATAATAATAATAATAATAATAATAATAATAATAATAATAATAATAATAATAATAATAATAATAATAATAATAATAATAATAATAATAATAATAATAATAATAATAATAATAATAATAATAATAATAATAATAATAATAATAATAATAATAAATAGGCAGGGGGGTCAACCAACACCTAAGGCCCTGGTGAGTAGCGACACCACCTACCCGAGCAAAGGATGCAAAATCGGACCGGCAGCTCATGCGCATCCGGGAGGGAAAAAGCAACTTTCCCTCCGGTGTCGGCCGTGGGTTTACTGGGTTAACCTCCCAGTAAACTCTTCTACTCGGTTCCCAACAATCGAGGAAGAGGCCCCCACAACCGACCCCCTCGGATTAGGGGTCAAAGGCAAGGTGGTGGGGCCAACGATGATTTGCCAAATGATGACGACCGCGATAACAACGGACGCTTTGTGTGGACGGACGAATTAAGGGACGGACTTCTGCATTGCTACGAGAGCAGTGAGCCCGCCCGGAGAGGATACATGGCGAGAATGCATGCTCTGTGGTGTGAGAGACACCCAGAGCATGCAGCGTTTTCCGCACAAAATCTCAGGGATTATGTATCCCATCTTCGGGCTCGAGGCTACGTTAGATCTCCTCCTCAGCCGGTTATCGAAGTGGCAGATATGCCACGTGTCGGTTTGGCAGTGGAGGAGAATCGCATCATTCCACTGATGGAGGATATCAGAACCCGCAGGGCGCTTCACAATATGAAGCCCCTGAAGCCGCAAGAACTGGCACGGGTGGATGCGGAGATTGGCGATGTTCTTCCAGAAGAGGCTGACATCTGGCAGATCAATTCTGTCGTGTACGACGCCGCTCATGCTCTATCCCAAACAGAGAGGAGGGACACCACCGCTCTGGTAGGGAGGCATGAACGACGTGTACACAAGATGGAAGCCAAGATCAAGTCGGCGAGACAACACGCGTCTCGTATCCAGTGTGTGGTGGACTTCGTGGCGGCCAATAGGCCTTTTACGCCCGCAGTGCGGCGAATTGCCGCAAGATTGAGACGAGCTCACCACACATTAAATCAAGGTGTGCTGTTCACCATCAAACAGCACTGCCTTGATAGGATACGAATGCTAGTGGCTGCAAAGAAGTCACTAGTGAGGCGGGCGAGAAGTATCGCGGAAAACATAAAGTTCCGCGATAAACCTTCTCGCTTATTCCAAGAGCCTCCACGTGTTGTCGATAACCCGCCGACTGCAGATCGGGTGGAAACATTCTGGAAGAATATCTATGAGTATCCGCAACCACTCAACGTAGATACTCCAGCCCTAGCGCAGTTCGAAGCATTTTGCAGGGGGCTTCGGCAGCCTGAGCTCAATGATCTGCGCATTCCGATAACCACGGGAGAAGTACGAGGGGCCCTAAAAGGCTCTAAGAATTTCGCTGCTCCAGGCCCTGATGGGTTGAATAACTATTGGTGGAAAAAGTTTCCAACAACCCACCGCCATCTGGCCAGAGTTTTCAACTCATGGCTAGATGGGGAGCAGCAGATTCCAGAGTGGTTTGTCGAGGGGCGAACCGTGCTCATCCCCAAAAACGGAGATTTGTCTGATCCAAAGAATTACAGGCCGATAACATGCTTGAATGCGTGTTATAAGGTGTTTACGCGCATCTTATACACACGCATTCTCTCCGCAGTTGATCCGGTGTATGAACGGATAAATGAGCAAAGAGGGTCAAAGAAAGGGGTCGCCGGGTGCAAGGAGAACCTGCTCATCGATAGATGTATCACGCAGGACTCCGTGCAGTATAAGCGTAACCTTTCGATGGCCTGGATCGATTACCGCAAGGCATTTGATACAACATCACATGAGTTAATCATGCATTTGCTCAGATGCCTTGAGGTACCCGGTCAAATAGTGGGATGCATTGGACAACTGATGCCGCTCTGGAGGACTCGCTTCACCATAAAATCTGGTAGAGACATAGTCCAAACAGAGCAGGTCATCATTAGAAGAGGTGTGTTTCAGGGAGACTCCCTTAGCCCTCTTCTCTTCTGCATCTCACTATTGCCATTGTCCGTTGCACTCAGGAATACCCGTGGGTACAACTGTGGCACCCCCAGCAACCGGAGGCATAATGTCACCCATCTATTTTACATGGATGACCTCAAATTGTATGCCTCTGGAGAAAGGGACCTACATCAGTCCCTTAGGGTGGTGGAAGAATATACGCATGCTATCGGTATGGAGTTTGGGATCGACATATGTGCCACGGTTCATCTCAAAAGAGGACGATGCGAGGAATACGGAGAGGATGTCCAGCTCGTAGACGGAAGCATCCTACATCATCTGGATGCCGGAGAGACTTATACCTACCTTGGGGTGGAACAACGCCGCTCCCAAGAGGTATTTGCAGTTAAAAACTCTCTCCGCGGCAAGTATCAGCATAAACTCCGACAGATCTGGTCATCAGAACTGTCGGGGAAGAACAAAGTTGCTGCAACTAATATGCTTGCCGTTCCGATCCTTCTTTACTCTTTCGGAGTGATGAAGTGGACTAAGGAAGAGCTGCGACAACTTGACGTTAAGACTCGCAAAATGATGCATCTCAATAGGAGCTTGCATCCTAAATCGTCCGTTCCACGGTTATACTTTCCCAGACAGCGGGGAGGCCGTGGACTTTTGAGTTTGGAGTGTCTGCATAACAGAATGGTTCTGGATGGGGCCTGTAAAGTCATCAGGAGTTCAGATCCCCTTCTCCGCATGGTCCGCGACCATGAGAAAGCAGGGATTGGAGCATTCCTTTTTAAGGCAGCTACCCGTGCGGCCGATGAACTCGGTCTCGTTTTCGACACTGAACGGGCTAACCCAAACTCTGTCACCGAGTTGGGACCCGTTCAGCAAAAAGCTCACATAAAAGCTGCGGAATCAGAGGTCCTGCTACAGCTACATATGGATAAGCCAATGCATGGTGTCTTCTTTCGCATCATCGAAGACCTTGGCTTATCCAAAAGCATGACCTTTGCCTTCCTCAGGTCGAGTGAGCTAAAGTCGGACACCGAGGGATTCATAATGGCCTGCCAGGATGGTGTCTTCAACACCCTGGTCTACCGTAGTCGCGTGATGGGTATAGACGTCCCTGACACCCGATGCAGGGCATGTCGTGGGGCACCTGAGACCGTAATGCATTTGCTATCAGCATGCCCATCTTATGCGGTCTCAGCCTATATCCACAGGCATAACGCGGCGCTACGAGTGTTGTACTACCACCTACGACACTCGTACGGTATAGACGAGACACCGGTGTTGCCTTATGTTCCGGGGGATATTGAGTTCGTGGTGGAGAATGAGAGATGCCGAATCTATTGGAACTACTCATTCCCCACCCTCAGGCAAATACAAGCCAATAAGCCTGATGTTGTCCTCCTCGACCACCAAAGTAGAACGATATTCGTCATGGAGTTTTCCGCTCCAGGCGAAATGAATATCGTTCGAAAAGAGGAGGAAAAACGGACTAAATATCGAGATCTTCTCTTTGAACTCCGCAGGTTATATCCGGACCATTCTGTCAAAATGGTGGTTCTGATTATAGGAGTCCTTGGTGGAATGATGGACACACTGCTCTCTAACTTGAAGATAATACCGGCTTGCCGTTATATGGCAGAAATCTTAGCAGCAAGAATGCAGAAGGCCGTTATCCTTGGTTCGCTCCGTCTACTCAGGGCACACGATTCTCGGACCCAATAGTCACTCACCCTACGGACGTAGGGAGTGGTTATTGGGGTTAACGACACCAGCGCGCCCTCCGGATGGGTCGGAGCACCGGAGACAGGGCCTGACTGGTACACTCCTTAGGAGAAAATAATAATAATAATAATAATAATAATAATAATAATAATAATAATAATAATAATAATAATAATAATAATAATAATAATAATAATAATAATAATAATAATAATAATAATAATAATAATAATAATAATAATAATAATAATAATAATAATAATAATAATAATAATAATAATAATAATAATAATAATAATAATAATAATAATAATAATAATAATAATAATAATGCGCATCCGGGAGGGAAGAGGCATCTTTCCCTCTGGTGTCGGCCGTGGGTTTACTGGGTTAACCCCCCAGTAAACCCTAACACTCGGTTCCAAATAATCGGGGAAGAGGCCCCCACAACCGACCCCCTCGGATTAGGGGTCAAAGGCAAGGTGGTGGGGCCAACAACGATGATTTGCCAGCTGACGACTTACGCTATGAAAACGGACGTTTTGAGTGGACGGATGGATTAAGGGACGGTCTTATGCATTGCTACGAGAGCAGTGAGCCCGCCCGGAGAGGATACATGGCGAGAATGCATGCTCTGTGGTGTGAAAGACACCCAGAGCATGCCGCCTTTTCCGCCCAAAATCTTAGGGATTATGTATCTCATCTTCGGAGACGAGGATATGTCAGAGCACCTCCTCAGCCAGTTATCGAAGTGGCACAAGTTATGCCACGTGTCGGTCTGGCTGTGGAGAATGCTCGCATCATTCCACCGATGGAGGACATCAGAACTCGCAGGGCACTTCACCATGTGAAGCCCCTGAAGCCACAAGAACTGGCACGAGTGGATGCGGAGATCGGCGATGTTCTTCCAGAAGAGGCTGACATCTGGCAGATCAATTCTGTCGTGTATGACGCCGCTCATGCTCTAACCCAAACGCAGAGGAGGGACACCACCGCTGTAGTTGGGAGGCATGAACGACGCGTACACAAGATGGAAGCTAAGATCAAGTCGGCGAGACAACACGCGTCTCGTATCCAGTGTGTGGTGGACTACGTGGCGGCCAATAGGCCTTTCACACCTGCAGTGCGGCGAATTGCCGCAAAATTAAGACGAGCTCACCACACATTGAATCAAGGGGTGCTGTTTACCATCAAACAGCACTGTCTTGATAGGATACGAATGCTAGTGGCTGCAAAGAAGTCACTAGTGAGGCGAGCGAGAGGAGTCGCGGAAAACTTGAAGTTCCGCGATAAACCTTCTCGTTTATTTCAAGAGCCTCCACGTGTTGTTGATAACCCGCCGACTGTTGATCGGGTGGAAACCTTCTGGAAGAACATCTATGAGTATCCGCAACCAATCAATGTAGATACTCCAGCCCTAGCCCAGTTCAGAGCATTCTGCAGGAGGCTTCGGCAGCCTGAGCTCAATCATCTGCGCAATCCGATAACCCCGGAAGAAGTTCAAAGAGCCCTCAAAGGCTCAAAGAACTTTGCTGCTCCAGGACCCGATGGGTTGAATAACTATTGGTGGAAAAAGTTTCCAGCAACCCACCGCCATCTGGCTAGAGTTTTCAACTCATGGCTAGATGGGGAGCAGCAGATTCCGGAGTGGTTTGTCGAGGGGCGAACCGTGCTCATCCCCAAAAACGGAGATTTGTCTGATCCAAAGAATTACAGACCGATAACGTGCTTGAATGCGTGTTATAAGGTGTTTACGCGCATCTTATACACACGCATTCTCTCCGCAGTTGATCCGGTGTATGAACGGATATATGAGCAAAGAGGGTCAAAGAAAGGGGTTGCCGGCTGCAAGGAGAACCTGCTCATCGATAGATGTATCACGCAGGACTCCGTGCAGTACAAGCGTAACCTTTCGATGGCCTGGATCGATTACCGCAAGGCATTTGATACAACATCGCATGAGTTAATCATGCATTTGCTCAGATGCCTTGAGGTACCCGATCAAATACTGGGATGCATTGGTTAACTGATGCCGCTCTGGAGGACTCGCTTCGCTATAAAATCTGGTGGAGACATAGTACAAACAGAGCAGGTCATCATCAGAAGAGGCGTGTTTCAGGGAGACTCCCTCAGCCCTCTTCTCTTCTGCATCTCACTATTGCCATTGTCCGTTGCACTCAGGAATACCCGTGGGTACACCTGCGGCACCCCCAGCAACCGGAGGCATACAGTCACCCACCTGTTTTACATGGATGACCTAAAATTATATGCCTCTGGAGAAAGGAACCTACACCAGTCCCTTAGGGTGGTGGAAGAATATACGCATGCTATCGGAATGGAATTTGGGATCGACAAATGTGCCACGGTTCATCTCAAAATAGGACGATGCGAGGAATACGGAGAGGATGTCCAGCTCGTAGACGGAAGCATCCTACATCATCTGGATGCCGGAGAGACTTATACTTACCTAGGGGTGGCGCAACGCCGCTCCCAAGAGGTAATCACAGTTAAGAACTCTCTCCGCGGCAAGTATCAGCATAAACTCCGACAGATCTGGTCATCAGAACTGTCGGGGAAGAACAAAGTTGCTGCAACTAATATGCTTGCCGTTCCGATCCTTCTCTACTCCTTCGGAGTGATGAAGTGGACTCAGGAAGAGCTGCGACAACTCGACGTAAAAACTCGCAAAATGATGCATCTCAATAGGAGCTTGCATCCTAAATCGTCTGTTTCACGGTTATACTTTCCCAGACAACGGGGAGGCCGTGGATTTTTGAGTTTGGAGTGTCTGCATAACAGAATGGTTCTGGATGGGGCCTGTAAAGTCATCAGGAGTTCAGATCCCCTTCTCTGCATGGTCCGCGACCATGAAAAAGCAGGGAATGGAGCATTTCTCTTTAAGGCAGCAACCCGTGCAGCCGATGAACTTGGTCTCGTATTCGACACTGAACGGGCTAGCCCAAACTCTGTCACCGAGTTGGGACCCGTTCAGCTGAAGGCTCACATTAAAGCTGCGGAGACAGAGGTCCTCCTACAGCTGCATATGGATAAGCCAATGCATGGTGTTTTCTTCAACAACATCGAAGACCTTGGCTTATCCAAAAGCTTGACCTTTGCCTTCCTCAGTTCGAGTGAGCTAAAGTCGGAGACCGAGGGATTCATAATGGCCTGCCAGGATGGTGTCTTCAACACCCTCGTCTACCGTAGTCGCGTGATGGGTATAGACGTCCCTGACACCCGATGCAGGGAATGTCGTGGGGAACCTGAGACCGTAATGCATTTGCTATCAGCATGTCCAGCTTATGCGGTCTCAGCCTATATCCACAGGCATAACGCGGCGCTACGAGTGTTGTACTACCATCTAAGACACTCGTACGGTATAGACGAGACACCGGTGTTGCCTTATGTTCCGGGGGATATTGAGTCCGTGGTGGAGAATGAGAGGTGCCGAATCTATTGGAACTACTCATTCCCCACCCTCAGGCAAATACAAGCCAATAAGCCTGATGTTGTCCTCCTCGACCTTCAAAGTAAAACGATATTCGTCGTGGAGTTTTCTGCTCCAGGCGAGATGAATATCGTTCGGAAAGAGGAGGAAAAACGGACTAAATATCGAGATCTTCTCTTTGAACTCCGCAGGTTGTATCCGGACCATTCTGTCAAAATGGTGGTTCTGATTATAGGAGTCCTTGGTGGAATGATGGACACACTGCTCTCTAATTTGAAGTTGATACCGGCCTGCCGTAATATGGCACAAATCCTAGCCGCTCGAATGCAGAAGGCCGTCATCCTTGGTTCCCTTCGTCTGCTCAGAACACATGACTCTCGGACCCAATAATCACTCACCCTACGGACGTAGGGAGTGGTTATTGAGGTAAACGACACCAGCGCGTCCTCCGGATGGGTCGGAGCACTGGAGACAGGACCTGACTGGTACACTCTTGAAGGAAAAAATAATAATAATAATAATAATAATAATAATAATAATAATAATAATAATAATAATAATAATAATAATAATAATAATAATAATAAAAATAATAATAATAATAATAATAATAATAATAATAATAATAATAATAATAATAATAATAATAATAATAATAATAATAATAATAATAATAATAATAAAAATAATAATAATAATAATAATAATAATAATAATAATAATAATAATAATAATAATAATAATAATAATAATAATAATAATAATAATAATAATAATGGTAGTCGTATATCGGGTATAGTCGTGTTTGGGTATTTTGAGTCGGATTTTGTTTAATATATACATAACATAACAAATACACTTGCATTTCATAGGGCTGATAATTAATTAATTTTTGGTTATGTAGAATTCATTTTACAGTCTTGTTGGGTAGTCGTAGATCGGGTATGGTCGCGATTGGGTATTTTGGGTCGGATTTTGTTTATTTTGATATTTTGGATTGTTCGTTTTTTTAATTCAGAAATTTCAAGTCGATGAGGTCGTTAAGGAATTTTCTCTCCGTGTTTGTTATCCATAATTTGACGTTAAATTTGAATGTTTCAAAATTTTTCATATTCTTCAAATTTTCCGGTAGTAAATTGTATAACTTGGGAGCTAGAAATTCAACAGATCGTTGACCTATAGTTTTTTCTCGATTCGGTACAAATGTTGATGTCTTTTTTGCTCGAGTGTCGTATTGATGTTCAACTGGTTGTAATTTAGTTTTATTTTTATGAATACACGTCAGTATTCGATGGCAAAATAATTGCCTTATATCGAAAATAGCATTTTCCAAGTCACTGGAATATCTTATGTTTTCTTTTTATAGATGATTCTCAAAATCCATTTCTGAACAATAGTCAAGTTATACAGATTACTTTCCACCACGCCTCCCCAACCCAGGATTCCGTAATTCAGTTGAGACTGCACGAGTGCATAATTTAATGTTTTTAAATTTTTCGTATTCAGGTATTCCACAAGTATCTGAACTTACTCAGTAAACTCCTCAATTTGTTTTTCACATTCTCAGTGTGGAGGTCCCATCTCAAATGTCTATCTATAGTGATTCCCAGATACTTTGATCGGTCTTTTTCTTTAATGATCGTGCTGTTGTCCACTATTAGAGGACCTAGATCGGGTAAGTGATTGGAATAGGAGGTGAAAGGAAGGTAATATGTTTTCTGATTGTTCATGGTCAGCGTATTGAATTTGAACCAGTCACATATTCGCTTCAAGTTGTGTTCTGCTATTGTTTTCAGATCTGCCCAGGTATCCCCTTTATGGATAATAGCCATGTCATCTGCGAAGCTGATGAGTTTACCTCCAGATCCAAATGTCATGAGGCTGTTTACATAAAGTGTGAATAATAGTGGCCCGAGTACCGTCCCCTGTGGAACATCGTAAGTGACGGTTTTCGAGTCACTTCTAGTCCCATCAATTTCAACTATTTGTTTGCGGTTTGACAGATAATCTTTCAGTAGACCTCTTATACCATAGGAGTAGATTTTTTGTAGTAAACGTTGATGGCACACGGTATCAAAGGACTTTGACAGATCCACGAAAATGCATATAAGTGGTTGTTTTTCATCCAGCGCCTTATATATATCCGATGTAAGATGTAATATGGCATCTTCTGTATTACGACCTTCTCTAAATCAGAATTGATTATTAGATGGTATTTCAAATTTTTCCAGAAATTCATATATTCTTTTCTTCATAAGTTTTTCAAAAATTTTAGAAGACACCGACAGTAATTCTCTATTTTTTCTCCACTTCCGTTTCTGTGCAGGGGTTTGATGATTCCTAGTTTGAGACAATCTGGAAATTTACCTTGTTCAAAACATTTATTAATTATAAAGTTCAGTGGAACAGCTATTTGATTGTTTCAGATCTAATTAGATCCCATCCAGGTGATTTTTTGGGTTTTAGGTCATTGATGACGTCCATGATTTCTTTTTCATTAGTTGGTTTCAAGTATATTCTATTCTCAATGTTGTCAATATTGTCTGTGAAATTAGTAGGTTTGATTATTTCTTTTGCATATTTCTCTCCTAGTCCACTGTAATGAATGTTAAATTGATCCACGATTTTCTTTTTAGATTTTATGATTTTTCCATTAATTTCTATAGTTTCTATTTTCCAAGTTTGTAAAAATTATTAATTTTGTGTGAATTTATATCTGTGCCTAATAGGTTATTCAAATTTCTGCAGAGTTCTTCTACAGTTATGTTTCAGAACAACTCTGAACCACAGTGAACGAAAATATAACATATTCGTTACCACGCAAAATATTGTACTACGCCACTGGTGCCAGTCCAGTTTAAGCAAACTACACCTCATGATCACATATTCAAATGATTCCTGGAACAAACCGGCAGCCGACGAGCTAGCCAATCCAGGCGCTACTCATAGCGTTGGCGGGAAACATCACCCTCAACGAGAACACAACTGCTAGCGGGCAGTCAGTCGATGTTCAACACAGATCACAGAAACTAAAGTTTAGATATGTAAGCTCGGCCTTCCCGCGGTTTTCTATTTTAGCTTTCCAGTACAGACACTCGTAGCGCTGGGAGCATGAATAAGTAATATATTTAACCTAGATGTCAGCACGATATTTTTTTCTGTGCGGGTGCTTGGGCTATGTGTTGGGCTATTTGCCACTAGTGGGCCCCGTTGTAGTTGTTCAATCCCTTTCAAAGTTTCATTGTTGCCACAGCTACTCCATTCGGAGCAGATCTACTCTCGGTTACTCCAAATGACCAACGATTCAGGTCAAAGATTTGTATGAAATTAACAATTAAGTTGTCTACCTGTTCATCAATAATTCTCATTCTTGTTCATTACTGCCTGTTGGCCAAACTGTCACAACTTACCTGACTATGCATGTCATTAACCAACTATATAAATAATACTCTGTCTTGTGGCAAAGTTGAACAAGTTTCCTGTTGGCGGTTTTGTTTTGCGTTATTGTTTACGATTATTTTGAATTCAAGAGTATTTTGAATAGTGCTTGTGTATTATCATAGAAGATTTTCGTACAAAATATCCTAAGAAGTGTTGTGTTAGTGGATGTAATGATAACACAAGTAGAAGACATCGTTTTCCAATCAGGGAACCTGAAGTTTTTCAAGCCTGGATAGAGAGGATTAAACCATGATGAGTTTTCAATGAAAGAAATACATTATAAGTATTTTGTCTGTGAGCAACATTTCTCACAAGATTGTCTAGTGCCAGGTACAAAGAGTGGTCTTAAAAGAACGGCAATTCCTTCTATTAATATTCCAGGAAAGTTTCATTCAGATAAATTTAATAAGTTTGATTTGCATTGCAGCGCCCTGTGATGTGCGTATATCACAATTTTATGTGATAAATCCCTTTTGTCGTTCCACTAGAATTGTTTCTGTTTCTTATGTGTTCATACTCCTAGTAGTAAAGTTAATTTTCCTTTCAGAATTTGATGCCGAGTCTTCACAAGTAATGGATGTTGAACAAACACCTAGGCCTTTCAATGTTTTCTTGCCGCCTGTGCCTTCCATCAGCACCGACATATTATCTCTTCCTGAGGCAGCCAGGACCAAGAAAGTTGTTATTGGCAATGGTAAGTTTAATGTATTTGATATTTACTCAATCACCTCCGTATTATTACTCGCAGAAATAATATTTTATGAGAGGCATTGGCACGCCCAAACACAATGTGCCAAAGAAATATTTTTCCCAAATAATGAGTTTTTAACATTTACAACAATTCATGAATATTCTTTTGGATTCTATGAGCCCCCTCAAAGAAACAATGAACAATGATGAGAAAACAAATAAGTGATTATTGTATATCTATTAAAATTTTATACGATGAAATCCCTCTCGTTATTCCAGTAGGATTTTTTTTGTTGCTTATAGGGGTAATTCTGTAAGCTATGTTATTTTTTACCCATTTAACATATTTTGTTACACCTTTATATAAGTTTTACAGAATAAATAGATATGTTAATATGTGTGGGCATGAAAATACATTTTGCAGAGATACCACTACATTTATATAGATTTTACAGAATAACCAGTTATTAAATATGTGTGAAAATTAACATCCGTTAAAACATACCGCTTACATAATTACCACTTATCCCTCATCATCCATATTTCATCACCTTTGAAAAAGTTTATTTTTTTTGAAATAAGATAACAATCTTTCCTACTGGGTTGCCATGACACACATTAAAATATCCCTGCAGGATTTTAACATTAAATTCCGAACAGATATTTGAATGCTTTTTCTTTATTCTCAAAATAAAATTTCAGAATTTGATGAGGAGTCTTCACGAGTAACGGATGATGGACAAATACCTGGTCCTTCCAATGTTTTCTTGACATCCCCTTGTCTACCACCTGCGCCTTTGTTGCATATGCCTTCCATCGCTGACACATTATCCAATCCTGAAGCAACCACACCCAAGAAAGTTGTCATTGGTCATAGTAAGTGCAATATACTTATATCTGAGATATAACTGTTGAAGCTGTGTTTTTGCACAGCAGCACAGTTTGAGTGACAAGCAATTCAGAAATTATTCTGAATTTCTTTATTTTGAAGGGATATTTGATCACACAATTTCATGAATACATACACGGACTAAATAAGTACTACAGAAGCAGTTCATTTTATGTAATTATGTTTCTACAGGGTGAGTCAGAATAAGACCGACAAACTCTGATTACAGATTCTTCACCTCATTTCGAGGTGAAAAGTTCCTATCATTGTATGTCCTAAAATGCATTCCCTTTGAAATACAGGGTGTCAAAAGTACAAAAAAAAATTAGATTTAATTTATAATAATTTAACTTGGTACACTAATGAACTTTTATCAACCCGATAATTTGAAGTTATAATTTTTAATTTTCGTAAACCAGTGGCGTAGTTACAGTGGTATGTGGAAATATTTTCCTTCATATTTTCTTTGGACCAGTGAGCATTTGACATCAGTTAGGCTCATCGATACTCAACTTAAAGGTCATAACATTCCATGTACCTAAAAGTAAAGGACACATATTCCGATATGCTATGCGATTTTTGCACATGAATTTATTTTGCTACACAGGACATATCTTCAGTTTTTCTCAATTTCCTCAAAAACCTTTACTTTTAGGTACATGGACTGTTATGACTTTTAAGTTGAGTATTGATGAGCCTAACTAATGTCAAAAGCTCACTTGTCCAAAGAAAATATGAATGAAAATGTTTCTACATACCAACTCAACTACGCCACTGGTTTACGAAAATTGAAAATTATAACTTTAAATTATCACGTTGATTAGTGTACCAAGTTTGATATTTTTTGCTTCAGGAATTTTGGAGGAAAAAAATTAAATTTTTTTTCGTACTTTCGACATCCTGTATCTCGAAAGGAATGCATTTTAGGATATACCTTGATATGAACTTTTCACCTCAAAATGAGGAATCTGTAGTCGGAGTTTGTCGGTCTTATTCTGACTCACTCTGTATATTTACCTTCATTGTTGTAACTATGGAAATGTATACATAATATGGAATCCGCGAAGCACCAGTTTGAAATGACCAAGTGCTGGAGGCAGTGTTTTCAAAGAGTCTTGTTGTCATTGGTTTGAAATAATAATTTATTGATTTATGCAATATGAGGAAAATTGTCACTAGAGCTTCAATTATTACCGGAAATGTTTTAGAGAACAGGAATTTCCTAAAAAGTATTAATGTTCGAGAATTTTTTTTGTTTTTAATTGCAGCTGGAGTGGTATTCACTAAAAAAATTTCCCACCAACGTATTATTAAAAAAATACTAGGGTAATGAGGATTTTTGATTGTTTTGAAATCTAAATAGTCTTTGTATGTTAATTCAAAAGCAATATAATGTTATTTTAACTATAAACGTCAAAAATGTCCAGTATAATTTCATGTTCCTTACCCAGGAAATTTTATTAGTTGCTATGGTAACGATGAAAAATTCAGGCCTTCAATTGGTCGAAAATGTTAGGTGTGGAATTTTTAATGAAATTTAATGGGGAAATTTAATGATGAATAATTTTTTTTTAGGAATTAATAGGAGAACTATATTGGGTGAAGTGAATGAGACTCGAGCTAAAAATCTTTCTCCAACAGCAAGAGTATTCTACCATAAAGTGAAGAAATGGGGAGCCCAAATGTCTTTGTTCAAGAGTAGTGGAAAGGGGTACCGCTTCTTGGGAAAAATTTTTGCTTTACCTTCTTCACGTACTTTGAGCAATTTGTTAAGAAAGGTTCCGTTCCATCCAGGTATAAACAAACACATATTTCAATCTTTGAAAAAAAGCGTTCAAGAAATGAAGGATGAGAAAGAGAAGCTCTGCATATTCATGTTTGATGAAATGGCCATTGACAGCAATATATGTTATCACAGGAGTGTTGATGAAGTTGTAGGCTTGGAAGATTATGGGACAGCGAGAAAAGCATTATTGGCAGATCATGCAAATGTGTTTTTGTTGAAGGGAATTTACAGACAGTGGAAACAGCCTGTAGTATTTACATTCAGTAATGGACCCGTCAAAGCCCTCAAACTGAAGGAACTCATACCACTCATAATCAGAGAATGCTTTTCTATTGGATTAGAAGTTGTTGCAACTGTTTGTGACCAAGGATCGACAAACAGTTCTTCCATAAAAATGCTTCGGAAGGAAACAAAAGAGCACTTTCTGAGAATTGGCACAGATAATAAATTATTTGGATTTTTGGTGGATGGTCATGAAATAGTGCCAATATTTGATGTACCACATCTTTTCAAAGGCCTTAGGAATAATTTAATGACCAAGAATCTACATTATAAACAGGACAAAAAAGATAAAATTGCTAAATGGGTATATCTGGAGCAGTTTTACCAACTAGATGTGTCAGAACCATCACTGAGGATTTGTAGTAAATTAACGGATGGCCATATTTACAAAGGAAAAATGAACAAAATGAAAGTGAAAACTTGCACCTAAGTATTTAGCCATACTGTGGGATCATTAATGAAGAGAATTGCGCATTGGGGTAAGTTATGATTTAATTCTTTCAATTTCAACTATAATTTTTCTTCAACATATTTTTCATTTTCTTCATTCAACTTTGTATTGCTACAGACCATTAAGCATTCTGAATTTTGTGGACTAAAAAAGAAATCAGTTCTCAACTTCAAATCTTCATAATTTCAATTTCAATTTGGGAAATTTGATTGTGCCATAATCTTATTAATGTAAAAGTGAACAGGGATGAGACAGGCCAAAGAGTTTATCAAACAACCGCAGCCAACATTCACAGACTATCTACTAAGCCAGAAGAGGAACACTACTAGAATAGTAGTAGGACTTCTCACAGGGCACTGTAGGCTCAACAAACATATGAGTACAATAGGCCTGGCAGAAGAAATGCTATGCAGGTTCTGTCAGGAAGAAGAGGAAACATCAGTGCACATACTATGCCACTGCGAGGGCTTGTCAAGGCAAAGGTTTCTAACGCTGGGAGAAGAAAAACCAAGAGCTCCCAGATTCATGGGAGTTCTAAGAACTAGCCTGTGGAGTCTCGTTGAGAAGACAGGGCTAGACAAAGAACTCTAAATGATCTCGAGGACAAACACAATAGATCTGAAAAGGTCGCGGTGTAGAGGCTTGTAGCACGAAAGTCCCTAATATATAATCTATAATCTAATAATCTAAAAGTGAACATAACAAAAAAATCTTTTTTTCAATTGGTGCATGGCTACATCAACAACTCGAGAACCGTGAAGTCTAAATGACAATGTTATGATTATTGATCTGACGGGAGTACCTTGTAACGTCAAATGAAATATTACAAACAAATGCAAAACTTTTATTCAAATATTAACGAAAGGTATACTGATGTCACATCACGAATTCAACCATTTTACATTATAAGTTCTTATTTCCATTATTTGTGATAATGAAACATGTATTTATGATTTCAAAGTGCACTAATTGAAAAAAATACCGTAAAGTATGTGTGGATAACTGATCTTTCAAACACTTGCTCTATTTCGAGCACTCCGGCTGTGCCGCCGTGCTCGAAAAATCGCGCGTGTTTGAAAGACCTTTTTATCCACTTATACTTTAATATGCTATTTATCATAACGGAATAATGATTTACAATGTAATATCCGATAAAATAAAAAATTACATTTTGGTAATGAAATTTAAAAACAAACTGAAGAAAAAAATTTTGAGGCTGATTTACTTAGTGAATTTGACAACTTGTCACTAATTCTTTTTCATATTTTTTACAGATATCAGCGATAATTTAAACTTATCTAAGGATGCTGAAGATACTGCATATCTCATTTTGTTTTTGGATGAGCTCTTTGATAGTTTGAATATCTCAAGGAGAAGCAAAGCTGAAGCAAAACCCCTCAAGTGTATAATGACTGATAATTCAGCTCACAAAGAATTTTGGAAAAAATCTCTTCCAGTCATTAAATCTATGAAATATTTTTCATCGAAGAAGCAAAAGTATGTTCGACCTCCATCTCTTATTAATTTACTACATACAATACGTGCTTTCCGATATCTGACAAAAGTTCTTTCAGAACAAAAAAAATTTAAATATATTCTGACGGCTGCTTTCAATCAGGATCCTCTAGAGAATTTTTTCAGTTATATTAGAAGTCACTCAATCAGAAATACAAATCCTGATGCTTCACATTTCATCACCTCCTTCAAGTCATTAATTTGCAATAACTTTTTATCCACTCATTCTCCTTCGTCCAATTGTCAGAAAGATATGTCTGTCGATGCATTGGATAATTTAAAAAGTTTTTTAACTGGCAAAATTGTTGCTGGTATTGTTCCAGTAGTTGATGAGACTGACATTGTACCAGCTATCCCTGTAGAAGTATCCACTCAAAAACGAATGAAGTTAGGAAGATGTACCATTAAATATATGGGTGGATTCATTGCAAAGACGCTTTTCAAGTCGAAACTCATCAGTAAATGTAGGAACTGTAGAAATAACATTCTGACCAGGCACTCTCTTGAAGAAGATGATGATTTTATAGATTCAAGACAGTATGACAGAGGTCAACTTCAACGACCTGGACGTTTCTTGACTTTTTCAATAACCCATTCTCTCAGTCAGTTATTTTATCTCATACCAAGAATATGCAGTATAAAAAACTTATCCAAAGTTTTAGAGAGCATCCTAAATAAAAACTTATGTTTCAGTGCGATGAATTGCCCACATCATAATTTAGGACCTAAAGTGCTTGAGCTAATCACATGATGTGCTATATTTTGGTGGTGCAAAAGTGTTTCCAAAATAATCAAAGGTACTGATACCAAATTTTCCAATTTTGTAAAAAGACATCCCGATCCAGTTTATATTAACCCCTTCAAACTCCATGCTTTGAGGAAATATGAGAAAAAGAAGAAAATATTCCGGAGAAAATAACAATGAAGTAACATCGTCAGATGTCTACGTATTTTGATGATACAACTTTTATCTGTTCATAATAATTGTATTCACACCAAATGTTCCAAATATTAATTTTTGAGTTTTTATTTGTTTTTCATTGTAACTTTGTATTTGTGTTCTGAGAATGAATTATGTTTGTAAATTTATTTTATATTCAACTTTTGTTTAATGTTAAAATTTTTTATTTATCTTTGTGTTGAAAATTATTTGTCTTCGTCAATAAAGTAAATTGGATTTGATTTGATATTGCGATGAAAAATGGTACAAACGTAACCTTCCACCTTACTTCCTACCCTTCACGTAAATAGTCATAGGTGAAGGGGTCGTTATTATGCAATTTTTATTGTGACACCACTGTCTAGTTATTCTTCAAAAGTAATCATTTCAACATTCATAACCATTAAGATTGTTATTTATGAATGAGTTTACAACTTATACATGCATTGGTCAATCTAGGTGAATAACTCTCATTTTTCATATTCTTTTCATGTAATTTTTATATTAAAAAGAAGCTCGAAACGATTTTCTTTGTTGGTAAACGTTCAAAACAATAGAGACAAAACTAAAAATATGTCCTCAACGACCTCAACCTAATGATTACTTGTGATTTTCTATTCTAACTAAACCTATCTAACAGAGAAACATGTTTGTTATCTACAAGATAAAGTTATGAAATATTCTAATTTGAATAATGATTTATTTATTTTGTAGAATTTTATGATGGAATGATAAATAAAGAAAAGTAAAACTTCTGTCTAATTTACTTGGTAATGGTTTATTTGTAAGGACCGGTTTTGGCTTTTACACCAGTATCAAGGACCTAATATAACTTGATAATGACCGTCTCTAAAAAAAATAAACCATTACCAAGTAAATTAGACAGAAGTTGTACTTTTCTTTATTTATCATTCCATTATTAAATATTTCATATTTCAAAATTCACCGCTTATTCCTCTATCGGAAAAGATGATTTCTTGTTGTAGTCAGGTGACTTACCAACCCATTACAGAAATCCATGTAACTGAGTTTAAAATATTTTAGTTCCCAGTACAGACACTACACATCAGTGGCGTAATACGATTCATGGCTTACAGGTATTCAGTTTCGCATCTAAACTTTAGTTTCTGTGATCTGTGATGTTCAACAGGTGGAGAGTGACACGGCGTTTGATGAGTTGACGCGTTTGTTTGACCCGAGAAAAATAGTTTATTCTTGGTCTTGGCCTCTGTCCACTGCAGCAAGTCATAGCATACAACTGCATTTATAAGTTATAACAAATAATGAAGAATTAATGTCACAGTTGTTCATCGTAAACCCAGTTTTGAAGGCAAATATAGTTCTGTCAGTGGACAACTTCCCAGTTCAGTATTATCACACTTGCATTTACCAGTTAAATTCAAGATACCTATTGTTACAAAATAGTTCATAAGTAGTGAACAAGTTCAGCAGCAATAATTAATGAAGTGTAGTGCTCCAAGGTGAAGAAGAAAAATTTATCGTGAAAAAGGGTGTGTTACAACAACACACACGGCATGTCCAGGCTTCAGTGGCGTAGGGCCACAAACTGGTGCTCTCCCAAGTCAGGAAAAAACTGGTAACATTTGTTAATTTTTTATCGAACAGTTTACGGTACTTGTTTGCGTCAAGAATGACAAGTTTTGTCACTGTGATCGAGCAGTGAATGCTATTCTAGACTCTGATAACTAGTTATTTATAACCGTGGTGCAGTGCTCGTAAAGTACCTAGCAATTCAAAAATTATAGTTCACAAAATAAAACAAGTTACTTAGTTATGTTAGAATAATTAAAAACTGAATCCTGTGTGTTGAAAATGTCAATATTTCTATTAACCAATTAGTTAGTACTTTGTTAACCATATCGGGTAGAAAATAAAAACCCTAAGATAATAAATAGATATTTGGTTTGTAAACTGTATACCTATTGATCTTGGTTAAAATTATCATTAATAAATATCCTCTCTTTTCCTACATATTTATTGTAGGTGGTCCTTCGAAAAAATAAAAAACATAAAAGTCTATCTACTTTGTTAACCTTAAAACATTTATGTCAAAAATCATACTATCTTTATTTCTTTAAAATAAAGACATAGTTGTTAAATTGAAACAAATCGTTTTATTGACCACTTAGTTTTATTGCCTAATAAAAAATTCATTATACAGCGACATATTGATAGCCAAAAAATTCAACCTGCAAGGTTGAAGGCGAGTACCACTTGCCGGTGTTCTGGACGGAACCCACTTAAATTGTGTTGAGAATCAGCATAGATTGGTTCCCCCACATTTTTTGGTCCTTCGAGCCGGATCGTTTGATTCCATTTTTTGGGACATTTCAAACCAAGTAAAAACAAACCAAATAGGGCAGTAAATCTGGGTGGACAATATTTGGTAAATTGAGTGCCTTTTTGTTCATTACTGTTAACATTCAACATGAGTTACGACACATTAAAGGGTCAAAGAACCGCTGCCAAGGGACGAGTAACCAGGGTATACAATTGGTTAGAAAAAAATATTGACAATCAAACAGATAAACTAATGTACGAACATTATTTTAACAAATTGAATAATGCTATGTTGGCCTATGAGGAGGCCCAAGAAAAAATAGAATTGTTGCCTGATTACGATTCCTTTGACAGTGAAAACCCAGCAGTTTTTGAAGATAACGCAGTAGAATTGAAGATACGTTTGCAAAGATGCATAAATAAAGTACTGTCTCCCACGTTAAGTCACTCTCAGACATCCCTAGTGCAGGAGGTTTCACATACAGCAAATGTCAAATTATCTGAAATAAAAATTGCTCCTTTTTCAGGTAAATTTGAGGAGTGGACACCTTTCATACAACTTTTCGAAACTTTAATTTCAGACAATGCAATCTTGTCAGATGTCCTAAAATTTCTTTATTTAAAATCATTTTTGAAAGATGAGCCACTTCAAATCATAAGTAGTTTGCAAGTAACAAATGAGAATTTCGACATTGCCATAAATGTGTTAAGGAAAAGATATGAAAATCAATTAATATTAGTAAATGCTTTATTTACTGCCGTGATAGATTCGAAACCAGTAGGGAAACCAAATGCACAAAACTTAAGAGAGTTTGTTATGAATTCAAGAAAAAGCATAGATCAAATTAAAAATTTAAACTATTCAGAGGACATATTGTTCGATTTACTTGTTATGCATATTTCAGTACGCAAACTTGATTTTGGTACTAGAAAGGCGTTTGAACGTGAAAGAGATCTTACAGAGTTGCCAACCGTTAACGACTTTCTTGAATTTCTAGAAAAACAAGCAACTATTTTAGAAAACTTCTGATGATACATCTCATTCTAATGTAAACACTAGTAAACAAAAAAAGATATGTTCAAAACAAGGGTTTATGCTTCAACTGTATTGCTTAGGGCCATTCCAAAAATGATTGCACTTCGCGTTCCTGTTTCTTGTGTTCATTTAAACATCATACTTTGTTACATAAAAATCAAAATAACAGTTCATATTCAAATCCCAATACGTCAAACCATCAAACACCAAGGTCTAATAATGGGTATTCTGGCCAACGCACAAACTTTACCCGTAATCAAAATAATTCACAAAATCATTTAGGAAACCAAGGCCAATTTGGTAACCGGGTTTCACAAGGTCATCAAAATAATTCCTTCACACTCAGTACAAATAATTCTCAAATTACTACCCACAGTGGTCCCCAAAATGTTTCCAATCAAAGCAAAAACAGTGCGGTCCTTCACACCGCTGATGTCCACGCCCACTGCGGCAGCCCTGCCCAAACTGGCAACCCTGCTCAGGGCATTACCCCTGCCTTTAACGACATCCCTGCTTATAACAGCCCTACTGCTGTCTACAATGACAATGTTCACAGCATCAAATCCGCCTACAACGGCAATTTTGTCCACAGTGGTGGACAAACTCAAGTCTCTTTGAATTCAGTCAACAATGACACGAAAGGTCATTATGTGTTGCTTGCCACAGCAAAGGTTCGTGTGTACAACGCAAGTGGCAGTCCTGTCATCGCAAAGGTTTTGCTGGACAGCGCCAGCCAAAGCTCTTTCGTTACGGAAACGTTCGTGGAGCGTTTAAATATCAGTCCCTACGAGAAGCCATTAAAAATTACAGGTATTTCACAAAATGGTCTTTTCTCTAACAAAGTGGCAGATTTAGTCATTCATTCAATTCCGTATCCTGCACACAAGTTCAAGGTCACTTGTGCGGTACTTCCTAACAAAACGTGAAAACTCCCACAAGCTATGGTAGATACTTCAATGTTCCAGATTCCTGTAAATGACATGCCACTAGGCGATCCAGAGTATCACACTCCCACTGAAATAGACATGCTCATAGGAGCTGACGTATACTATGACGTCATCTTAAGTAGTGTTTTCAGACTAGGAAACAACCTTCCAGTCATGCAGCATACACTATTACGCTGGGTTATAGATGGCAAGGTCCCCAGTTCAGCCCTGTTAGACAAAAATGTCTCCCTTTATGGCACAAACCTGCATGGACATAGTGGTGTCTCAATGTTTGTTCAAACTTCACAATCTGAAGTTCTGGCCACGCAATTACAAAAATTCTGGCAGCTGGAAGAAATTCCACAAAAAACATTCCTCAGCAAGGCTGACGAACAGGCTGAAAACATTTTCACGCAAACTACTAAAATTTTACCAACTGGTTCGTTTCAAGTCGACCTTCCCCTAAAGTCTCCTACTGAGTTTCAGACCTTAGGTGACTCGTTCATAATAGCAAAAAAACGGTTCGAAAATCTTGAAAATAAGTTTAAAAAGGACATTTTATACTACACTGAGTATAAAAAATTTATCGACGAGTACTTAGCCCTGAATCATGGCAAAATAGTCCCTCTTGAGCTCAAAGTAGGAAACCTTGTAAATAGATATTTCCTGCCACACCATGCTGTAATAAAAGAAGACAGTAAGACAACCAAACTGCGTGTTGTCTTTGATGAGTCCTGTAAGACATCAACAAAGGTCTCTTTAAATGATGTCACATTGAAAGGATATCAAGTACAGCCTGACCTTTACGACATTCTAATCCGATTTCGTACCTTTGAATATGTCCTTACCTCTGACATTCAGAAAATGTACAGACAGATTCAAATAAACCCCGATCATACATTCTTACTCAATATTTTATGGCGAGAAACTATTAATGAACTTTTCCAATGCATAGAGTTACAAACTGTAACTTATGGCACAAACTGTGCACCTTTCTTAGCCACTCGTGTTCTGGCTGAAATAGCTGCCATGTACAAAACTGACTTCCCATTAGCTTCTCAGGCCCTGTCCAATCAATGTTATGTTGATGACATTATCACCGGAGTGGATGACTACACTCAGCTTTCTGATTTATACGAACAATTGACTACAGCTTTGAATAAACACGGTTTCTCTCTGCACAAATGGTGCTTCAATTCAACCGAGTTTTTAAACAAACAATTGCCAGACATAATAACTAATATTGACATAAATTTAGATGACGGTCCAAATAAAGTTTTAGGACTAATTTGGAAATCACACCAAGGTACCCTGTGTATATCAGTCCCAACTGCCACTTACCAAACTCCCTGGACAAAAAGAAACATTTTATCAACCATAGCACAGTGTTTTGACCCACTTGGACTATTGACAGCTGTCATAGTCATAGGCAAATTAATCATACAACGTCTGTGGCTAGCCAAATTGAATTGGGATATAGTAGTTACAGACCCATCCATTTTATCTGACTGGGCAAACTTCTTACAAAACCTTAATTCATTAAAACAATAAAAAATCCCTAGATTCTTCTTTTCAAATTCTCCCATACTAAAAATAGAGATTCATGGATTTGCAGATTCAAGCATAAAAGCTTATGGTAGCTGTGTGTACATAAGAACCTTCTACAAAAATAACACTATCAGCTCCCATTTAGTGTCCTCAAAATCCAGAGTAGCCCCCTTAAAAACAGTCTCCTTGCCTAGACTTGAACTGTGTGCAATGTTGCTACTTTCCAACCTAGTAACCAAGCTACTAGAAATATTTCAAAAATGATTTAGCCCTGACACTGTCCATTTGTGGACAGACTCCCAAATTGTGTTATGCTGGATTGGTTCTCATGCAGCTAGATGGACGACCTTTGTAGCAAACAGAGTGTCTCAAATACAAGACCTAACTTCAAAGTTTACTTGGCATCATGTTGATTCAGCAAATAACCCTGCTGACCTTCCCTCGAGAGGAGTTTTCCCGCAAGACATATTGAACAATCAACTATAGTGGTATGGACCATCATTCCTCCGTGATCCAGAGACCGAATTTCCAAAATTTATTCTTTCCAATCAAGCTGACAGAATCGAAGAAAGAAAGGTTACACTAGTTACCCACAACCAACAAAATTCAGACTTTTGGTTAGAACTTTTTTCTAAGTTTTCAAGTTTTAGGTCTTTGCAGCGTACAGTAGCTTACGTGCAAAGATTTGTAAATAATGTAAAGTCAAATAACAAAACATTTGGCCCTCTGACTGTCTGTGAACTACAAAGTTCCACAACCTTGATGATTAAAACTTTACAATCAAAACATTTTCAAAAGGAAATTATTTCTCTAAAAACCAATCGTCCAATAATAGATAGAAACATCCTGAGTCTTAAACCATTTTTAGATAAAAACCAAATAATCAGAGTAGGTGGTCGACTAGCTAATGCAGCCATCGACTATGATCAGAAACACCCTATTCTGTTACCCTCCCATAACTCACTTGTGACCTTAATGTTACAACAAGAACATTTACGATTACTTCATGCTGGTCCACAAACAGTGTTGTCAAATTTCAAGTTAAAATATTGGCCTTTAAATGGGCTCCGTGAAGTGAAAAGCTTAATTAGTAAATGTAATAAATGTTTTAGATTTCAAGCCAAACCTAACCAGCAAATCATGGCTGACTTCCCTGAGTACCGATTAGGCCAAGCCAGACCCTTTCAAATGACTGGCATAGACTATGGTGGCCCTTTCTTGTTAAAATCATCCAAACTAAGGAAAGCCCCTGTTATCAAAGCCTATATTGCTGTCTTCGTGTGTATGGTCACAAAGGTGTGAACGGATAAAACAGAACTTTTGGAAACGTTGGTCAGTAGAATACCTGAACCTTTTTCAAAATCGTCCTAAATGGTTAAAACCCCTACCCAACTTAAAAGTTGATGACTTAGTTCTGCTAAAAGAAGATGATAACCCCCCTTAAGTGGCCTTTAGGCAGAGTTATTGAAACCTTTCTCGGATCTGATAAAAAGGTGCGAGTAGCCAAAGTAAAAACCCAACATGGAGTTTATACGCGCCCCATTACCAAACTGTGTCTATTACCTTACTGCGAGGTTACCGAAATTCAATCGTCAGTCCCATTTTCCAGTCCATGCCGGCTATGGAAGAAATGCAAACGCGTTTCTGCCGGGGCAGTATGTTTCAGAACAACTCTGAACCACAATTAACGAAAATATAACATATTCGTTACTACGCAAAATATTGTACTACGCCCCTGGTGCCAGTCCAGTTTAAGCAAACTACACCTCATGATCACATATTCAAATAATTCCTGGAACAAACCGGCAGCCGACGAGCTAGCCAATCCAGGCGCTACTCATAGCGTTGGCGGGAAACATCACCCTCAACAAGAACACAACTGCTAGCGGGCAGTCAGTCGATGTTCAACAGGTGGAGAGTGACACGGCGTTTGATGAGTTGACGCGTTTGTTTGACCCAAGAAAAATAGTTTATTCTTGGTCTCTGTCCACTGCGGCAAGTCATAGCTTACAACGGCATTTATAAGTTATAACAAATAATGAAGAATTAATGTCACAGTTGTTCATCGTAAACCCAGTTTTGAAGGCATATATAGTTCTGTCAGTGGACAAATTCCCAGTTCAGTATTATCACACTTTCATTTACCAGTTAAATTCAAGATACCTATTGTTACAAAATAGTTCATAAGTAGTGAACAAGTTCAGCAGCAATAATTAATGAAGTGTAGTGCTCCAAGGTGAAGAAATAAAATTTATCGTGAAAAAGGGTGTGTTACAACAACACACACAGCAGTTCCAGGCTTCAGTGACGTAGAGCCACAAACTGGTGCTCTTCCAAGTCAGGAAAAAACTGGTAACATTTGTTAATTTTTTATCGAACAGTTTACGGTACTTTTTGCGTCAAGAATGACAAGTTTTGTCACTGTGATCGAGCAGTGAATGCTATTCTAGACTCTGATAACTAGTTGTTTATAACCGTGGTGCAGTGCTCGTAAAGTACCTAGCAATTCAAAAATTATAGCTCACAAAATAAAACAAATTACTTAGTTGTTAGAATAATTAAAAACTGAATCCTGTGTGTTGAAAATGTCAATATTTCTATTAACCAATTAGTTAGTACTTTGTTAACCATATCGGGTAGAAAATAAAAACCCTAAGATAATAAATAGATATTTGGTTTGTAAACTGTGATACCTATTGATCTTGGTTAAAATTATCATTAATAAATATCCTCTTTTTCCTACATATTTAGTGTAGGTGGTCCTTCGAAAAAATAAAAAACATAAAAGTCTATCTACTTTGTTAACCTTGAAACATTTATGTCAAAAATCATACTATCTTTATTTCTTTAAAATAAAGACATAGTTGTTAAATTGAAACAAATCGTTTTATTGACCACTTAGTTTTATTGCCTAATAAAAAAATCATTATACAGTGACCTATTGATAGCCAAAAAATTCAACCTGCAAGGTTGAAGGCGAGTACCACTTGCCGGTGTTCTGGACGGAACCCACTTAAATTGTGTTGAGAATCAGCATAGATTGGTTCCCCCACAAGTTATCTGATTTTCTTCTGTTGGTAATCCAAATATCCAAATATTGTTCCTTCTATCACTCCTTTACAACTTTGCTACTTGCTGTCTGAGATCCTCGTTTTCTCGTTCCAATTTTCTAATTTTTTCGTTCAGTATTGTTTCTATTTTCAGCTTTATATTGACTTCACTTGCTTGTATACTTTGTTGCAGTACCCTTCTGCTCTTCAGAATTTCTTCCCTCAGAGGTTCCATATTTTTGGGAGGTCTGGCAACTGTGCGATTGTTCAGTTGCCAGCTATTTGCATCTGGTGTGAGGCCACTTAACGAACACCGTTATTAGCTTTTTCAGTCTATTTATTGTTTTTGTGTGTGATACGGCACAGTATTATTTAGGTATATGTTTTTATTGATATTGATATCCCGTTCGAGCGATGAACACGATCAAAACTTCATATTTAGCGGAGCGATTAAAAACACATCTACTCAACTTAACAAATGTCACAACATTATTATAGTTATGAAGAATGACCTTTTCTTCATCCCTGATACCACGTACGAGTTTTCCAGGCAGTCCGAGGGGGTGCAATTGGGGTGAGTTTTCGAAAAAATCTTATAGAAGGCACAATTGGCTTTGTACACTTTTCTGCTTCGGATATGTTATGGAAAATGACCTTTCCTTCATCCCTGATATCACGTACGAGTTTTCCAGGCCGTCCGAGGGGGTGCAATTGGGGTGAGTTTTCGAAAAAAAAAAACATAGAAGACACAAATGGCTTTGTACACCTTTCTGCTCGGGATATGTTATGGAAAATGCTCTTTCCTTCATCCCTGATACCACGTACGAGTTTTCCAGGCCGTCCGAGGGGGTGCAATTGGGGTGAATTTTCGAAAAAAAATCATAGAAGGCACAAATGGCTTTGTACACCTTTCTGCTCGGGATATGTTATGAAAAATGCTCTTTCCTTCATCCCTGATACCACGTACGAGTTTTCCAGGCCGACCGAGAGGGTGCAATTGGGGTGAGTTTTCAAAAAAAAAATCATAGAAGGCACAAATGGCTTTGTGCACCTTTCTGCTCGGGATATGTTATGAAAAATGCTCTTTTCTTCATCCCTGATACCACGTACGAGTTTTCCAGGCCGTCCGAGGGGGTGCAATTGAGGTGAGTTTTCAAAAAAAAATCATAGAAGGCACAAATGGCTTTGTACATTTTTCAGCTCGGGATATGTTGTGAAAAATGCTCTTTCTTTCATCCCTGATACCACGTACTAGTTTTCCAGGCCGTCCGAGGGGGTGCAATTGGGGTGAATTTTCGAAAAAAAATCATAGAAGGCACAAATAGCTTTGTACACCTTTCTGCTCGGGATATGTTATGAAAAATGCTCTTTCCTTCATCCCTGATACCACGTACGAGTTTTCCAGGCCGTCCGAGGAGGTGCAATTGGGATGAGTTTTCAAAAAAAAATCATAGAAGGCACAAATGGCTTTGTACACCTTTCTGCTCGGGATTTGTTATGAAAAATGCTCTTTCCTTCATCCCTGATACCACGTACGAGTTTTCCAGGCCGTCCGAGGGGGTGCAATTGGGGTGAATTTTCGAAAAAAAATCATAGAAGGCACAAATGGCCTTGTACACCTTTCTGCTCGGAATATGTTATGAAAAATGCTCTTTCCTTCATCCCTGATACCACGTACGAGTTTTCCAGGCCGTCCGTGAGGGTGCAATTGGGGTTAGTTTTCGAAAAAATCTTATAGAAGGCACAAATGGCTTTTTCATGGTTCTGGCAGCAAATTTATAATCTCCAACCCAGTAAACCCCCATATACCAATTTCGAATCGAATAATCACAAAACTCGTTCACCATCATGGATCCGCTATCTTCAATTTATAAATTTTTAAATCAAATGCATAAATTTGAATCCCGATAAGTCTTAACTTACCCATTCTTAACACAATAACAAAAGCCGTGCCCCAATTTAAAACTGACACTGATTTCTTAGATTTTGATAAAAAAATTACTTCCTCCAATCCTAAATATACCCAGACACCAATACTCTAGCCGTTACAAAGTTTTGAGTTTTACCCAAAAATGTATAACCTACGACCCAAAAACTACTATATACTATTATGAATAGAATCGCACCTCAAATCAAAGAACTTATCTGCCATCCTGATTTTTTTAATCGGAATTTTAACAAAACCATTATTTCGAGTCGATTGAATAAGTGGAAGCGAGTAAAATCGCAATTGAAAGATTTTACCTACGCAGGTAAGAACAAAATTAAATGTCAATCAAGCATGTTATTTGCGTTCTGTACAAAGGGTAGATCTATAATGGGGAACTTGAAAATTTTTTGTGCCTTCAATATATTTGTCTATCTATAGAAACAGCACATACCAAATATCTGCCATCAATTCGCAATATTTAATTTGCAATAAACAATTAAATTTATGACTGCCAGCTATTCATTTTGAACGACACGAAACGCGCAGGAAGGATCGTGCCGCCTCGCTGCTCGTTCGATCGGAAGGCAGTATAGCAGCGCCATGTTTCATCGAGCTGTATGACGTCATCGGTCCCAACCAAGTTAGGCGCGTTACTATAATGATTCGAATTATGCAGTTTTGAATTTCTTATATTTATCAAATAAAAAGTAATAATGACTTTTGTCTTGTACAGTGTTTCATTTAATGGTATAAAATTATGTTTGTGGGTGCTTTTTTTCAAATCAAATTATAGTGCAAGTTTACCATTATTAATTCCGTTTACCTGTTATAAAGTATACCAGGTCTATTTTGTCGTAAGAGGTAGTGTATTTATTTATTTTTACATTTTCGCATCAATAATCGATTTTTGGATCACAAATTGAATTGAGTCTTTCATAGTTCCAGAAAAAGTTGGCCTAAAATGGCGGCAGAAGTTAAAAGTTCCAATACTAGGCGTATTTGCTCAGTGGGCCATTCAAACACAAAGAAATGACAATGCCTGTGGAGATGAAAATGTCTGATAAACTTATTTCAATCACCTTCAGCAATTAATTCTTTCATATTTGATTGAGAATAAAATTAAACAGTGTAGTTTGTTCTATACTTGATTTGGCAGCCGCTCACCACTAGACTGCTATCTATCTCATCCCGAAACCGGTCTGCAGTTGGTTCCTTGTTTGGATCAGGCGGTGTCCTGCTGTCTGTCTCTGAGAGCTCTTGCAAAGTTGTTCCTTCAAAGTAAGGATCTTTGCACATATGTCTGACAGATATAATTCAATATCTGTCGAGGTATTAGCCAGAGAAGTAGTTGTTTTCTTTCGGACATATGCCATACAATCTATACAAAGGTATAGTGAGTTCCTAAAGGATTGTTTTCGAATGTTTTATATATATATATATATATATATATATATATATATATATATATGCTGAATACTAGTTTCAAGGAGCAATAAATGTTCCAGTGACTGTGAAACAGTCGAAAACAATCCTTTAGGAACTCACTATACCTTTGTATAGATTGTATGGCATATGTCCGACAGAAAACAACTGCTTCTCTGGCTAATACCTCGATAGATATTGAATTATATCTGTCAGACATATGTGCAAAGATCCTCACTTTGAAGGAACAACTTTGCAAGAGCTCTCAGAGACAGACAGCAGGACACCGCCTGATCCAAACAAGGAACCAACTGCAGACCGGTTTCGGGATGGAGTCCCTCATCAGTGCAGTCCAGGTTATCACGGTTGTATACACGCGAGGGCCCGGTGCCCGTCATCGTTCACCGGGATGAACACTGCAATCGCTTACAGGATCCACCACGGCAACAGAGTAGAGAGCGCTCCAGAAGGACATTTCGGATGCGAAATGGTATATGCTGAATACTTGTTTCAAGGAGCAATAAATGTTCCAGTGACTGTAAAACAGTCGAAAACAATCCTTTAGGAACTCACTATACCTTTGTATAGATTGTATGGCATATGTCCGACAGAAAACAACTATTTCTCTGGCTAATACCTCAACAGATATCGAATTATATCTGTCAGACATATGTGCAAAAATCCTTACTTTGAAGGAACAACTTTGCAAGAGCTCTCAGAGACAGACAGCAGGACACCGCCTGATCCAAACAAGGAACCAACTGCAGACCGGTTTCGGGATGAAGTCCCTCATCAGTGCAGTCCAGGTTATCACGGTTGTATACACGCGGGGGCCCGGTGCCCGTCATCGTTCACCGGGATGAACACTGCAATCGCTTACAGGATCCACCACGGCAACAGATTAGAGAGCGCTCCAGAAGGACATTTCGGATGCGAAATGGTATATGCTGAATACTTGTCTCAAGGAGCAATAAATGTTCCAGTGACTGTAAAACAGTCGAAAACAATCCTTTAGGAACTCACTATACCTTTGTATAGATTGAATGGCATATGTCCGACAGAAAACAACTACTTCTCTGGCTAATACCTCGACAGTTAATGAATTATATCTGTCAGACATATGTGCAAAGATCCTTACTTTGAAGGAACAACTTTGCAAGAGGTCTCAGGGACAGACAGCAGGACACCGCCTGATCCAAACAAGGAACCAACTGCAGACCGGTTTCGCGATGAAGTCCCTCATCAGTGCAG
Organism: Chrysolina oricalcia; assembly: GCA_944452925.2. Taxonomy (NCBI): domain Eukaryota; kingdom Metazoa; phylum Arthropoda; class Insecta; order Coleoptera; family Chrysomelidae; genus Chrysolina; species Chrysolina oricalcia. The sequence goes on along the minus strand of OX101814.2, from coordinate 31,289,240 downwards.
TCCAGGTTATCACGGTTGTATACAGGCGGGGGCCCAGTGCCCGTCATCGTTCACCGGGATGAACACTGCAATCGCTTGAAGGATCCACCACGGCAACAGATTAGAGAGCCCTCCAGAAGGACATTTCGGATGCGAAATGGTATATGCTGAATACTTGTTTCAAGGAGCAATAAATGTTTCAGTGACTGTAAAACAGTCGAAAACAATCCTTTAGGAACTCACTATACCTTTGTATAGATTGTATGGCATATGTCCGACAGATATTGAATTATATCTGTCAGACATATGTGCAAAGATCCTTACTTTGAAGGAACAACTTTGCAAGAGCTCTCAGAGACAGACAGCAGGACACCGCCTGATACAAACAAGGAACCAACTGCAGACCGGTTTCGCGATGAAGTCGCTCATCAGTGCCCGTCATCGTTCACCGGGATGAACACTGCAATCGCTTACAGGATCCACCACGAAAACAGATTAGAGAGCGCTCCTGAAAGACATTTCGGATGCGAAATGGTATATGCTGAATACTTGTTTCAAGGAGCAATAAATGTTCCAGTGACTGTAAAACAGTCGAAAACAATCCTTTAGGAACTCACTATACCTTTGTATAGATTGTATGGCATATGTCCGACAAAAAACTAATACCTCAACAGATATTGAATTATATCTGTCAGACATATGTGCAAAAATCCTTACTTTGAAGGAACAACTTTGCAAGAGCTCTCAGAGACAGACAGCAGGACACCGCCTGATCCAAACAAGGAACCAACTGCAGACCGGTTTCGGGATGAAGTCCCTCATCAGTGCAGTCCAGGTTATCACGGTTGTATACACGCGGGGGCCCGGTGCCCGTCATCGTTTACCGGGATGAACACTGCAATCGCTTACAGGATCCACCACGGCAACAGATTAGAGAGCGCTCCAGAAGGACATTTTGGATGCGAAATGGTATATGCTGAATACTTGTTTCATGGAGCAATAAATGTTCCAGTGACTGTAAAACAGTCGAAAACAATCCTTTAGGAACTCACTATACCTTTGTATAGATTGTATGGCATATGTCCGACAGATATTGAATTATATCTGTCAGACATATGTGCAAAGATCCTTACTTTGAAGGAACAACTTTGCAAGAGCTCTCAGAGACAGACAGCAGGACACCGCTTGATCCAAACAAGGAACCAACTGCGGACCGGTTTCGGGATGTAGTTCCTCATCAGTGCAGTCCAAGTTATCTCGGTTTTATACACGCGGGGGCCCGGTGCCCGTCATCGTTCGCCGGGATGATTACTGCAATCGCTTACAGGATCCACCACGGCAACAGATTAGAGAGCGCTCCAGAACGACATTTCGGATACGAAATGGTATATGCTGAATACTTGTTTCAAGGAGCAATGAATGTTCCAGTGACTGTAAAACAGTCGAAAACAATCCTTTAGGAACTCACTATACCTTTGTATAGATTGTATGGAATATGTCCGACAGAAAACAACTACTTCTCTGGCTAATACCTCGACAGATATTGAATTATATCTGTCAGACATATGTGCAAAGATCCTTACTTTGAAGGAACAACTTTGCAAGAGCTCTCAGAGACAGACAGCAGTACACCGCCTGATCCATACAAGGAACCAACTGCAGACCGGTTTCGGGATGTATTCCCTCATCAGTGCAGTCCAGGTTATCACGGTTGTATACACGAGGGGGCCCGGTGCCCGTCATCGTTCACCGGGATGAACACTGCAATCGCTTACAGGATCCACCACGGCAACAGATTAGAGAGCGCTCCAGAAGGACATTTCGAATACGAAATGGTGTATGCTGAATACTTGTTTCGAGGAGCAATAAATGCTCCAGTGACTGTAAAACAGTCGAAAACAATCCTTTAGTAACTCATTATACCTTTGTATAGATTGTATAATTCAATATCTGTCGAGGTATTAGCCAGAGAAGTAGTTGTTTTCTGTCGGACATATGCCATACAATCTATACAAAGGTATAGTGAGTTGCTAAAGGATTGTTTTCGACTGGGACATATATATATATATATATAGATATAGATATATATATATATATATAGATATATATATATAGATATATATATATATATATATATATATATATATATATATATATATATAGTAGATGGGTAGTCTTTGCTGACTAGTTAGGATACAAAGCAGGAAATTTTTTGGGTATAGCAGCAAGCAAAACGTGTACTCTTTTAACACTATATTTCCGATATCTCAACAGTGAATACTGTCATCTTCAGGGAAAACTTACATAGGTCAGACTTCGAGGACATTAAAAGATAGAATCACCGCACATAAAAGTGACTGTAGATGCCATCCTGAAAGATGTGCATTAAGTGAACATGTTAATAGCACTGGTCATAACATGAACTATAGTAATACAAAAATTTTGACTAAAGAAAACAATACCACTAAAAGACTTTTCATGGAAATGGCTTTCATCTCTCAATCAGATTCTTGCTTAAATAAAAAAACTGACGTTAATCACTTAAGTGAAATTTATTCATATTTACTCCTCATCGACAATAATATTACACATAACTTAAATAATTCTCCCTTAGGGAACACTTCATCTCTTTTGAGTTGAGACAATTGGTTAATTTCACCCACTAGCAGCGGCCAATTCGTGGTTTCGTGTCACACTTCAAAAGTGTCTGACATCTAATGTCAATAATGTCAACTGTCTGTTGTCAAATAATCCTAACCAAATTTCTTATGTTACATTTGAATCTCTCCACGTGTGGAGATAATTCAAATAAATGTTTAAACAAATTTTATAACAATGACTTAATATTAATATTTTTATTGTTTGACGTATTTTAATGTGTTTTGTTCATCTTTGTCACATGTGACTTACATGACATGTTGTTTATAATTTTTAATATTACATCCATAGCAATCATTCTCATCAACACAGTAAGTGGTTCTTCTTCAAAGTTTTCTTTCCATTAATCGTACAATTTTGCTTGTTACTTGTAGCTTCCCTGAAGATGACAGTATTCACTGTTGAAATATCGGAAATATAGTGTTAAAAGAGTACACGTTTTGCTTGCTGCTATACCCAAAAAATTTCCTGCTTTGTATATATATATATATATATATATATATATATATATATATATATATATTTATATATATATATATATATATATATATATATATATATATATATATATATATATTTATATATATATATATATATATACAAAGCAGGAAATTTTTTTTTGGGTATAGCAGCAAGCAAAACGTGTACTCTTTTAACACTATATTTCCGATATTTCAACAGTGAATACTGTCATCTTCAGGGAAGCTACAAGTAACAAGCAAAATTGTACGATTAATGGAAAGAAAACTTTGAAGAAGAACCACTTACTGTGTTGATGAGAATGATTGCTATGGATGTAATATTAAAAATTATAAACAACATGTCATGTAAGTCACATGTGACAAAGAAGAACAAAACACATTAAAATACGTCAAACAATAAAAATATTAATATTAAGTCATTGTTATAAAATTTGTTTAAACATTTATTTGAATTATCTCCACACGTGGAGAGATTCAAATGTAACATAAGAAATTTGGTTAGGATTATTCGACAACAGACAGTTGACATTATTGACATTAGATGTCAGACACTTTTGAAGTGTGACACGAAACCACGAATTGGCCGCTGCTAGTGGGTGAAATTAACCAATTGTCTCAACTCAAAAGAGATGAAGTGTTCCCTAAGGGAGAATTATTTAAGTTATGTGTAATATTATTGTCGATGAGGAGTAAATATGAATAAATTTCACTTAAGTGATTAACGTCAGTTTTTTTATTTAAGCAAGAATCTGATTGAGAGATGAAAGCCATTTCCATGAAAAGTCTTTTAGTGGTATTGTTTTCTTTAGTCAAAATTTTTGTATTACTATAATTCATGTTATGACCAGTGCTATTAACATGTTCACTTAATGCACATCTTTCAGGATGGCATCTACAGTCACTTTTATGTGCAGTGATTCTATCTTTTAATGTCCTCGAAGTCTGACCTATGTAAGTTTTATCGCAATTCGAGCAAGGAATACAATACACCAACTGTGATTGTGAAGTTAAAGGTGTTTTATCTTTAACTTTGGTAAAAATGGAATTAATTGTTAATATTGTTTTATTTGCAATTTTTATGTTCTCAAAAACTTTGAAGATTCTAGCAAGCCTGGGTGAGACATCTGCGATATAAGGAAGAGAAGTGAAAAAATATTGGATTTGGATCCTATCTGCATCATTTGTAGTAGTGATATTATTTTGCGAAATGTTATTGATATTATTTAATGAATCATGTGTGTCTATGGTAGACGTACTGTATAAAATCTTTTTTAATAGTGAAGGAGGATATGAATTATCAATGAATAAATTATATAAGATTTTTAAATTTTGTTGATGAAAAGAGGAGTCAGAAATACAGAGTATTCGATGTTTCATTTGTTTAACCAAATTAACCTTCATGGATTGTTTATGGTATGAGTGATAGTTCATAAATCTTCCACTACTTATGGGTTTTCTATACCAGTCAATGACTAAGGTATTGACTGGTATAGAAAACCCATAAGTAGTGGAAGATTTATGAACTATCACTCATACCATAAACAATCCATGAAGGTTAATTTGGTTAAACAAATGAAACATCGAATACTCTGTATTTCTGACTCCTCTTTTCATCAACAAAATTTAAAAATCTTATATAATTTATTCATTGATAATTCATATCCTCCTTCACTATTAAAAAAGATTTTATACAGTACGTCTACCATAGACACACATGATTCATTAAATAATATCAATAACATTTCGCAAAATAATATCACTACTACAAATGATGCAGATAGGATCCAAATCCAATATTTTTTCACTTCTCTTCCTTATATCGCAGATGTCTCACCCAGGCTTGCTAGAATCTTCAAAGTTTTTGAGAACATAAAAATTGCAAATAAAACAATATTAACAATTAATTCCATTTTTACCAAAGTTAAAGATAAAACACCTTTAACTTCACAATCACAGTTGGTGTATTGTATTCCTTGCTCGAATTGCGATAAAACTTACATAGGTCAGACTTCGAGGACATTAAAAGATAGAATCACTGCACATAAAAGTGACTGTAGATGCCATCCTGAAAGATGTGCATTAAGTGAACATGTTAATAGCACTGGTCATAACATGAATTATAGTAATACAAAAATTTTGACTAAAGAAAACAATACCACTAAAAGACTTTTCATGGAAATGGCTTTCATCTCTCAATCAGATTCTTGCTTAAATAAAAAAACTGACGTTAATCACTTAAGTGAAATTTATTCATATTTACTCCTCATCGACAATAATATTACACATAACTTAAATAATTCTCCCTTAGGGAACACTTCATCTCTTTTGAGTTGAGACAATTGGTTAATTTCACCCACTAGCAGCGGCCAATTCGTGGTTTCGTGTCACACTTCAAAAGTGTCTGACATCTAATGTCAATAATGTCAACTGTCTGTTGTCGAATAATCCTAACCAAATTTCTTATGTTACATTTGAATCTCTCCACGTGTGGAGATAATTCAAATAAATGTTTAAACAAATTTTATAACAATGACTTAATATTAATATTTTTATTGTTTGACGTATTTTAATGTGTTTTGTTCTTCTTTGTCACATGTGACTTACATGACATGTTGTTTATAATTTTTAATATTACATCCATAGCAATCATTCTCATCAACACAGTAAGTGGTTCTTCTTCAAAGTTTTCTTTCCATTAATCGTACAATTTTGCTTGTTACTTGTAGCTTCCCTGAAGATGACAGTATTCACTGTTGAAATATCGGAAATATAGTGTTAAAAGAGTACACGTTTTGCTTGCTGCTATACCCAAAAAAAAATTTCCTGCTTTGTATCCTAACTAGTCAGCAAAGACTACCCTTCTACTATATATATATATATATATATATATATATATATATATATATATATTTATATATATATATATTTGACCAACGTATAAAGTGAGGTCCGCTTGTGCAAAAATTACGGAAGTTGTGAGGACCATGTCGAAGTGAGGTCCGTATACGGACCTCACAACGTTTCTGCCGTTGCATGTGGAGGATCCTCCTCTGTACAAGTTCATTGACTAACCTAATAATCGTTCTAAGTGAGACAGATATAGTGTTTCGTTCCTTTTTGTGCATTCACTACTGTTAGTTGAAATATCGCGTGAAATATGTGGTCCTCACTTTGGTAGGAATATAGAAAAAATCGTATATTGTAGTTTGGGGATTTGCCACTTGAAGGCGCTGCTGAGAATGTATATTTTCTGTACGTGCGTATTCCGTTCCTTGTGGAATTATATGGTCAGCACTGAGTGAGGTCCGAAAATGTGGCAACATATCGTGTTACGCTGAACACATTGATGTTTATTAGGTAATGAGTATCACTATATTTCACCTCATTTTCTCTAATTTTGCAAGTTTTTATTCAAATTGCCCTGTTTTTCAAGGATGTAAATGAGTAATTCTGAATCTGCTGAATTCTTTCAATTGGGTTAAATAATCTGTGAATCGAAAACTACCCCTCAACAACCCTCCGATGTAGAAAAATCTTGAAACAATAGAAATGCCGAATTCTCTAGGTTTTTTGACGAAAATTATTTTTTTCACATCTGCTGAATACATTCAATAGAGTGAAATAATTTTTGAACCAAAAACTACCCTTTAACAATCTTCCGAAGTAGAAAAAACTCAAAACAGTTGAAATACCCGTTGCTCGAGGTTTTTCTGACAGAAATGAATTATTCTTCTCCTGCTGAATACTTTCCATAGGGTGAAATATTTGTGAATCGAAAACTACCCCTCAACAACCCTCCGAAATGAAAAATATCTTGAAATATTTCAAATGCCCGATGCTAGAGGTTTTTTTCACAGAAATTATTCAATCAACAACTGCTGAATATGGTCTATTGGATGAAATAATTTGTGAAGCAAAAACTACCCCTCAACAACCCTCCGATGTAGAAAAATCTGGAAGTGGTTGAAATACCCGTTGCTAGTGATTTTTTTGCAGAAATGAGTTATTCTATACCTGCTGAATACGTTTCACAGAGTGGGATGATATGTCATACAAAAATTACCCCGCAACAACCCTCCGAAGTAGAAACTTTTTGAAATACTTGAAAAACCTGTTGCTAGACGTTTTTTGACAGCGATAAAATAGTCTACACCTGCAGAATACATTCTATGAAGTTAAATAATTTGTGAACCAAAAACTACCACTCAACAACCCTCCGGAAGTAGAAAAATCTTGAAACAGTTAAAGTACCCTTGGCTCGAGCTTTTTTGGAAGAAATTAGTTATTCCACTCCTGTTGCATACGTTTTATAGAATGAAATAATTTGTGAAAGAAAAACTACCCCTCAACAACCCTCCAAAGTGGAAATATCTTGAAACATTCAGAATACCCGTTGCTCGATATTATTTGACAGAAATAATTTATTTTTCACCTGCAGAATATTTTCTATATGGTAACAAATTTGTGGATCGAAAACTACCCCTCAACAACCCTTCGAAGTAGAAAACTCTTGAAATAGTTTAAATGCCAGTTGCTTGAGTTTTTTTGACAGAAATGAATTATTCTATAGCTGCTGCATATGTTGCACAGGGTGAAATGAAAATTAACCCTAAAACTACCCGTCAACAACCTTTCGAACTGGAAAAGTTTTGAAACATTCGAAATACCCGTCGCTCGATATTTTTGAAAGATATTGGTTATTTTTCACCTGCTGAGTATGTTCTATAGGGTGTCAAAATTTGTGGATCAAAAACTACCCCTGAACAACACTCCGAAGTAGAAAAATCTTGAAACAGTTGAAGTGCCCGTTGCTCGAGTTTTTTTGACGGAAATGAATTATTCTTCACCTGCTGAATACGGTGTATAGAATAAAATAGTTTGTGAATCAAAAACTACCACCCAACAACCCTCCTAAGTTGAAAATTCTTGAAACAGTTGAAATTTCTGTTGCACGAGATTTTTTGACAGAAATTTATTATTCTATACCTGTTGAATACGTTATATAGGGTGAAATTATTTGTGAAATGAAAACTACCCTTCAACAATCCTCCAAGAGTGATAAATCTCGAAAGAATTGAAATTCTCGTTGCTCGAGGTTTTTTGATGGAAATAAATTATTCTACATCTGTTAAATACGTTTCATAAGGAAAACTTATTTTGTAAATCAAATACGACCCTTCGACTACCCTCTGCAGTAGAAACATTTTAAAGCAGTTGAGATACACATTGCTCGAAGTTTATTTGACGGAAATTAACTATTATTCACTGGCTCAGTACGTACTATGAGGTGATATAATTTGTGAACCAAAAACTACTCCTCAACAACCATCTGAAGTAGAACATTTTTGATAGAGTTGAAATGCCCGTTTCTCGAGGTTTTTTGATAAAAATTAAATATTCCGCACCTGCTGAATATGTTTCATGGTGTGAAATAATTTGTGAACCAAACAATAACCCTCAACAGCCCACCGAAGTAGAAAATTTTTGAAACAGTTGAAATATTCATTGCTCGAGATTGCTACTGAATACATTATATAGCGTAAAATGATTTGTGTATTGAAAACTACCCCTCAACAACCCTCCGATTTAGAAAAATCGTGAAACAGTTAAAATACCCGTTGTTTTTTTTTTTTGAGAAATGAATTATTCTACACCTGCTGAATACGTTCGATGGAGTGAAATAATTCGTGAACCAAAAACTACCTCTCAAAAACCCTCCGAAAGTAAAAAAATCTTGAACCAGTTGAAGTACCCTGACTCGAGGTTTTTTGAAAAAAATTAATTAATCCACTCCTGTTGCATACGTTTTATAGGATGAAATAACTTGTGAACGAAAAACTACCCCTCAATAACCCTTACGGAAATGAATTATTCGACACCTACTGAATACGTTCTATGGCGCAAAATAATTTGTGTATCGAAAACTATCCCTCAACAACCCTCTGAAGTAGAAAACTCGTGAAACAGTTAAAATACCCGTTGTTTGTTTTTTCTACAGAAATGAATTATACTATGTCTGTTGAATATGTTTTATACGGCAAAATAATTCGTGATTCAACAGCTACCCCTCAACAACATTATATAGAACGTTATCAGCAAGTTTAGAATAATACATTTCCGTCGAAAAACCTCGAGCAATGGATATTTCTGAATAACATAAGCAAAAATAAAAACCGTTGGTGGGAAAGCCGATGCTGCTTTTACACTCGTCCGCTTGTCTGTTTATGTGTCAATTCACTCATCTGTACTATCTGGTGAAATTTATAGTTCGTCAGCCCGCTGCCAAAATGTATAATGATTTCATAACGTATGCCATGTAGGGTTTTGGTAGTTATGAATATAATGATCAATGAACCAGCAAACTTAGCGCTTGTCCGTGGAACATAGCGATAATAATAATAACTAGTTTTTTCTGAAATACATGCATAAACACGTATAGAATTTGTCAGAAACTAGTTGATTATTGTGGATTGCATGAAGAAATCACGTATTTTGATGATATTTTAGCGTATGCTAAGCATACTACCAAACGATATTTCATCGAATGAAAATCAGACAGAAACCGATCGGCATACATGTCGCGTTGGTCCGAAGGACACCATATGCCCTCAATTGTGTTGAGAAATAGGGTAATTTTGAATCTATACGTGTTTTTGCATGTCTTTGGGAAAATAAAGTATGATGAAATTTATAATTATAATACAATTATCGTTATATAATTATAATATAATATAATTACAACAATAATTATTGTTATTGTTTTATTCCACGTATATGCGCAAATTTTGCTTGTTCATTGATCATTCACAACTACCAAAACCCTGAAGGGAATACCTTATAAAATCATTAGACAATATGGCAGAGGGCTGACGGTCTAATAGAAAGTGAATTTTGACCCACTTCCAGTGGACCGATCAAATAGAAATTTGGAATGTGTTCCTCTTTCCTGTGACAATGCGGGATTGAACGTCTTTTAGAAAAACTGGTCGGAAATAATGGATTAATATCAAATTAATGAATTCAAGATGGCAAATTGCGAATTCTGTTCTTATGGTCTGATTCTATACAAAATTGGAATACTGAGTATTTTGGAATATGAGATCAAGATGGAGAATGCGAGCTTTGGGATTATGGTACGATTCTATTCATAATCGGCACAATGAACCAAAATCAAAACCGCGCACAACTTCGGTTACGGCGGATTTTATGTTTGTTCTGTGATTTCAGAATTGTTTTAACTGTCAAATTTTAAATAGTTTGTATACATGTAATCTTACAATTATATTGTTGATTATTTCATCAAGAAGAATAAACATTATTATTATTATTATTATTATTATTATTATTATTATTATTATTATTATTATTATTATTATTATTATTATTATTATTATATTATTACCTGGGGTGATATTTCAGATTATGAATTTTAGGTCCAAATTGTTAGATTCAAGACGGTGGACAAGCTTGGTGTTATTGGTCAGTTTCATTCAATTTTAGTATGAAAAGATGTTTTGGGGTCAGAGTTTAGGATTTTTTTTATTTATGAATTCAAGATGACAAACGTGTTATGTGATTATGACTCCATTCTGGTCAAAATTGGTGAGTTGAGTTTTCGAGAAAAGAGATTATGAAAATTTTTGAATTTGAATTGGCAGCTACAATTTGGCCAACGAGTTTTGCAATTATCATCTGATCCAGAAATACTATGTGGGAGTTTTCGAGGAGTCAGGATTGCGGAGTTTCTGTGACCATTGTTCGTTTTCATTCAAAGTTGATGTGTAGGTTTTTGAAGTCAGAGATCGTGAATTATGACAAAACGATTCATGATTCAATCGATCATTGGATGCTCATCGGATCGAAGAGTTAGAATACACAATATTGAGTATCAAGAAGCCCTGGTATACTGAAGCTCTTATGGAAATGAACAGAACGAGGAGTATCTGATTACTTATGACAAAAATACAAAGAAAAAACATTTAAAGACAAGTTTTTATTCAAATTCACTGGAAAGGAATGAATAACATTGAGAGAAAGAAAATTTTAAAACTGAAAAAAAAGTCTGCTTCAGATGTGTTACGTCGGTTATTCTGTGGGTAACACATTCAAAAGCTAGGGATTGTTATTTTTGCTATATCACACATCTAATGCAATAATTTTCACCCTTCGGAATCAAGATAAAGTAACTAGGAATTGGGGTTCCTCTTGAACATTTGGAGTATGTAGGTCGAACATTCCAAATCTTCGCCGTTCTTTGAAAGAATGAGTCCTGGTGAATAGACGGCAGTATCAAAGGTGACAACAATAGGTGTGATGACTGACCTTGTTGATGGAACTGATAAAGGTGAAACGGCCAAAGTTCAGAAGAGATTGGGTTATCAAAACGTCTCAAGAAGGAAGACAGTTCACCAACCCTTTTGCGGTGTTCCAGATAAGTAAGGGAATCTGTGCCTTTTTAAAATATTTCATTTCTATTTATGTTGTCATGAATTGTCATGTTAGGTATGTTTATTCCTTTCGTATAGGATTAAGACAATGAGCACCGTCCTGGTATGGCTGGATACCTTGTTTCTTTGTTGACAAGCGCTCATTGTGAACAATGCAGATTTTTTTATTTGTTCATCACTTGTTATTTCTCTTTCTTATTAAATATTTTGTCGAATACATTTATTCTTTGTTTCACCTATTCTCCTATCTTTTTATGAACCTTCCAATCTATTCATCAATCTTTCTTTCAGATGGACTAATTTAATCGATTCTGATTCGATTGTCTCGCAGATTTTAGTATAATGTAAATCGAAGGGAAGTCAATATGATTCATCATCCAACGCTGTATTTGCCAGTAAAGCACTCGTCTTTTGTCAGAGGGTTGCCTTTTATTCCTCACTTATTCGATTATCAGACAGAGAGAACTTTTTACTCAGTTGAGACAGTTTCCATATGAGGAGTGCAGCCCCCAAACACACACTGAAAATTTTAGATTCTGTCCAAAGAAACGACAATCGTTTAGTCGCTCAGAAACTCGCTAACTTCTATGGAACACAAAAATATTGAAAAATCCGCGCGGTATTGGCTGGGAAAGTAATTGTTTTCTGTCAGATATTTGAAGAAAGTTTTTTGGAAAGGGGGGTGATTTGACTTCAGTCAGATTTCACAAATGACACTATACAGATACTGAATATATATTTCTTTATGAATTACTCGATACAGTCCAATTACAACAGTTCTTTATATTCTGCAAATACATCGTTGTATTTGTTTTATGATCCATCCTGACAAAATTCAAAAACATACCATGCCTTTAATTACTGAATTTTATTGGATGAAACAAAATCGAAATACCTCTTTTTCCACACATTCCCACAAAGTGGCAAATATCTGACAGAAAAGATTTTCTTTCCCTAACGGATATTGAATTATATCTGGCATCTATTTCTGCAACGTTCCTCAAAGCGGTCACAATTTCAAGTGCTAATTTTGATCAAATAGTGGATATTATGCCTCATACTTCAACTACCAAGCCACTGAATTCTATTTTTCCGTTTTTGTCAATTATACTTATTGATATGAAAAAAGAAATTGAAAGCCAAATTTCGTAAATACCCTAAGAGACTCTTTTACTCAAAGTTATATGTTTGATTAAGCACTACTGCTTTGTAATGGTTATATATTTTGTTTTGCTCCACCCCATGAATGACTTTTCTACTTATATTTCATCTCTCATTTGTACTACTTAGGTTAAGTGTAAGAGTGCCCTAAACTAAACTTCGCCTATTTCGTACCGAAGAATATATAGACGATTTATTATTGTTTTTATCATTTGATTTCAAATGACCATCTGCAGACAGGTTTCAGGATTTTTGCATATCTTCAGTGCTAGAGTTCGTCGAACAACATAAGAATCCTCCTGTCCCACCAAACGAATGGTGCCCTCCAAGCATTAATTACCCCTCATCCAGGAATGCAGTCGCGACTTACAAATATGTCAATTTCTGCGACTCACGATATGTAAATATTTTTATTTATTTCATATGATTTTCATTATACTCTCCGTATCGAACTTCGTCCGAAATAATACTGAATATTGCTTCCGTTGACGTATAAACTGCCAGAATTGTTACCATATACAATGCAGTACTGACTAATAATCATAATTTTCGGAAGAAAATATTTGATAACACTACTTGGCAGAAGCTCATCAAACTGATAATAAAAATGAATTAGGCAATCCAGACTTCTGCAGTCAACCTTTACAATAGGTATAATCGACGGCAACAGAAAACAACTAGATACACTGATGATCGGCAAAACCATGTGGGTTGAGACATGTTTTGGCGTTGAGATTGGGATAATATTGCAAAGTAGTTCTTGTAGAATACTTTGCCAAGAATCTATCAGTTTTAACTCAATTGTCGTAGGGGAAAGTAGTTGTTCTCTGTTAGATACTTGGCGACGATTATACCTATTGTATAGGTTGAATGCAAAAGTCTGGATTGCCTAATCCATTTCTATCAATAACTATAATTTTTGCTTGTCTGTACTTACTGTCACATGTACCGCAAAAGTGCCGATCGTATGTGAAGAGAAATTTGTGAAACTTGGCAACGTTCAGTGGTCCTCACTTTATACACTGTTTGGTAGGATTCTGCAGACAAATAAACGGACCTCTCAATGATATCACGGTAGTATGGTCCTCACTTGGTTCCGATATACTCGTAAAAAACAAATTTGAAGTGTTCAGTAATTCAGTAACTCTGAACAAGAACAGAAAAGGCTATGACAAGTGTCTAGCACCTTTCCTTCCAGTGGTCCTCGCAACGTTGATTCTACGGTGTGTCCTCAGTTTGATAGTTGGCGCTATATATATATATATATATATATATATATATATATATATATATATATATATATATATATATATATATATATATATATGCTGAATACTTGTTTCAAGGAGCAATAAATGTTCCAGTGACTGTAAAACAGTCGAAAACAATCCTTTAGGAACTCACTATACCTTTGTATAGATTGTATGGCATATGTCCGACAGAAAACAACTACTTCTCTGGCTAATACCTCGACAGATATTGAATTATATCTGTCAGACATATGTGCAAAGATCCTTACTTTGAAGGAACAACTTTGCAAGAGCTCTCAGAGACAGACAGCAGGACACCGCCTGATCCAAACAAGGAACCAACTGCAGACCGGTTTCGGGATGTAGTCCCTCATCAGTGCAGTCCAATTTATCACGGTTGTATACACGCGGGGGCCCGGTGTCCGTCATCGTTCGCCGGGATGATTACTGCAATCGCTTACAGGATCCACCACGGCAACAGATTAGACAGCGCTCTAGAACGACATTTCGGATACGAAATAGTATATGCTGAATACTTGTTTCAAGGAGCAATAAATGTTCCAGTGACTGTAAAACAGTCAAAAGCAATCCTTTAGTAACTCACTGTACCTTTGTATAGATTGTATGGCATATGTCCGACAGAAAACAACTACTTCGCTGGCTAATACCTCGACAGACATTGAATTATATCTGTCAGACATATGTGCAAAGATCCTTACTTTGAAGGAACAACTTTGCAAGAGCTCTCAGAGACAGACAGCAGGACACCGCCTGATCCAAACAAGGAACCAACTGCAGACCGGTTTCGGGATGAAGTCCCTCATCAGTGCAGTCCAGGGTATCACAGTTGTATACACGCGGGGGCCCGGTGCCCGTCATCGTTCGCCGGGATGAACACTGCAATCGCTTACAGGATCCACCACGGCAACAGATTAGAGAGCGCTCCAGAAGGACATTTCGGATGCGAAATGGTATATGCTGAATACTTGTTTCAAGGAGCAATAAATGTTTCAGTGACTGTAAAACAGTCGAAAACAATCCTTTAGGAACTCACTATACCTTTGTATAGATTGTATGGCATATGACTGACAGAAAACAACTACTTCTCTGGCTAATACCTCTACAGATATTGAATTATATCTGTCAGACATATGTGCAAAGATCCTTACTTTGAAGGAACAACTTTGCAAGAGCTCTCAGAGACAGACAGCAGGACACCGTCTGATCCAAACAAGGAACCAACTGCAGACCGGTTTCGGGATGAAGTCCCTCATCAGTGCAGTCCAGGTTATCACGGTTGTATACACGCGGGGGCCCGGTGCCCGTCATCGTTCACCGGGATGAACACTGCAATCGCTAACAGGATGCACCACGGCAACACCGAAACCGGTCTGCAGTTGGTTCCTTGTTTGGATCAGGCAGTGTCCTGCTGTCTGTCTCTGAGAGCTCTTGCAAAGTTGTTCCTTCAAAGTAAGGATCTTTGCACATATGTCTGACAGATATAATTCAATATCTGTAGAGGTATTAGCCAGAGAATTAGTTGTTTTCTGTCAGTCATATGCCATACAATCTATACAAAGGTATAGTGAGTTACTCAAGGATTGTTTTTGACTGTTTTACAGTCACTGGAACATTTATTGCTCCTTGAAACAAGTATTCAGCATATACTATTTCGTATCCGAAATGTCGTTCTGGAGCGCTCTCTAATCTGTTGCCGTGGTGGATCCTGTAAGCGATTGCAGTGTTCATCCCGGTGAACGATGACGGGCACCGGCCCCCTCGTGTATACAACCGTGATAACCTGGACTGCACTGATGAGGAAATACATTCCGAAACCGGTCTGCAGTTGGTTCCTTGTATGGATCAGGCGGTGTCCTGCTGTCTGTCTCTGAGAGCTCTTGCAAAGTTGTTCCTTCAAAGTAAGGATCTTTGCACATATGTCTGACAGATATAATTCAATATCTGTCGAGGTATTAGCCAGAGAAGTAGTTGTTTTCTGTCGGACATATGCCATACAATCTATACAAAGGTATAGTGAGTTCCTAAAGGATTGTTTTCGACTGTTTTACAGTCACTGGAACATTTATTGCTCCTTGAAACAAGTATTCAGCATATACCATTTCGTATCACAAATGTCGTTCTGGAGCGCTCTCTAATCTGTTGCCGTGGTGGATCCTATAAGCGATTGCAGTAATCATCCCGGCGAACGATGAAGGGCACCGGGCCCCCGCGTGTATACAACCGAGATAACTTGGACTGCACTGATGAGGGACTACATCCCGAAACCGGTCTGCAGTTGGTTCCTTGTTTGGATCAGGCGGTGTCCTGCTGTCTGTCTCTGAGAGCTCTTGCAAAGTTGTTCCTTCAAAGTGAGGATCTTTGCACATATGTCTGACAGATATAATTCAATATATGTCGAGGTATTAGCCAGAGAAGTAGTTGTTTTCTGTCGGACATATGCCATACAATCTATACAAAGGTATAGTGAGTTCATAAAGGATTGTTTTCGACTGTTTTACAGTCACTGGAACATTTATTGCTCCTTGAAACAAGTATTCAGCATATATATTATTAAGATATTACTAATGTATTAGTTTTTTTTTTTCTTTTTTTTTAAATTTTGAATCAATAAAATGTTTACCTGGCTCTATCGAAAATTTTTACCTGATACCTTCTTTCTTTATACCTGTTTATTTTTGTAGCTCAGTCGGTTCCAGGAACATGAGACGATCTCAGTCTCAGGAGGATTCCAGTTTGGGCTTCTTCTTGATGTCAATTTTGTTATAAATTTGTATGCAACTTCAAAATAAATAAAAATATACTATGTGGATTTTAAATTCTCAAATCTTCTTTTATTCAAATATGTGAAACTCTTCAAAACGAAAATGACAAAAGATATGATAACGTCTGATAATGAAATGTAAAATCCGAAATAGGACCACAACAAGAAAATTTCTAATTAATTTTTTTTTTATGCTAAATATACCATGATACTAGGATAAACCTACCTTAAAATTAATGTAATACCCTCTTAACACAAAACTATAATCTATTACTATTTTATTCAAATAATGTACTCAATTTCTTTCAAAAATGTTATATGATGTCAGCAAAGGATGAATTTCATTGTCTATGGTTCGAGGTTAGGTTATGGTAAACTTGTTTTGGAAATAATTTCAATCACTGATAGAGTTTTTGATTTGGAAATTTGTCTCACACGACTAAATCAAATGGATGGTACCTTGTTTTGGTGGATGTTCACAGCTGGGCTTCTCTTCTGGATATTATTATTTGTGCAGGTAAGTTACTTCTCTTTTCTTTCAATAGGCAATTATACTCGTTCTTTCTGCTTAGGCTACTTTTCCTTCAGCGTACTTTACTTTAAACTATTATTCTTCTCGTTTCAAAATTCGTATCTCTTCTCTACTCAAAAATTTTCTTTCTCCACTCAATTTTTCTAATCAACAACCGTTACTGTCCAATTACCTCTTCCAATCAGCATTTTCCAATCGCGCACAAACTTCTAGATACCAATTCTTACATTCTACTTTACACCCTAATAACTACGACATTGAAAATTTATTTACAATTCCTTATTTAACTATTTATACTGTTGATGAATTTTATTGTTGTATTATTACTTTCAAAATAGTTTTTTTCTTATCCTTTTCTATGCATTTTCAAATATTTCTTCCCATCTGTCATCATTCAAAATCATTTCCTGTTTGAAGTTTCCTTATACAGGATGTATTTATTGTTTATAATTTAGTTTTCCTAATAATCTAAAATTTTGATACTTTTTTCTAACTTGTAATTTCTAAACTGCTTTCAAATACTGTTGGTATGGGTTAATAATTCTATTTTCATCCTCTCACAGGTTTTTCATCGTGGGATGATTTCAATTACTCGGAACGCTGTGAAATTTAACTAAGACCATTCCTGCTACCCTTTTTGTTTATTGTACTGATGTTTTGACTGTACAGGATGTTAAATAAAAATGTTCCAGTTCAGGTAAAGTATCTATTCAGGTATTTTGTTCATTTTTATATTTCCTCCAGTTCCAACTTCTCTCAAATCTTTTGTGACACTAAATTATACAAAACAATATCATAACAATATATATATATATATATATATATATATATATATATATATATATATATATATATAAAAATACAATTTCAAAATAAAAATTTTATTATCTCAAAATTTCATCAGAAAGCCCAAGCAAATACTTATTTTTTTTTACTCAATATCTTTCATATTATAGAAAACTTCATAATTATAACAAAATTTTATCAGAAAAACTTTTTACCGAACCAAACAACACAGAAATACTGACAAAACATGAAAGTAATCGTAAGACGACGGACAGTACATGACCTTTTCAAGAATGCCATTTTTCAAAGCACTAAAATTAAAATAATAAATTTTGAACAACAGTTAACTCATTAGAATCAAGAAACAAATCCAAATTCAATTTACAATTTTGAAAAACAATGATTTTCAAATAAATTTGGGGAAAACTTGCTATTTAAAATAAAATCACTTTGTATATCATATTTGAGTTATTTGACACTGTAAAACAGAAAGTACGTTGGAATTGAGATGTCA
The DNA here is from genome assembly GCA_944452925.2 of Chrysolina oricalcia. Lineage (NCBI taxonomy): Eukaryota > Metazoa > Arthropoda > Insecta > Coleoptera > Chrysomelidae > Chrysolina > Chrysolina oricalcia. The sequence continues at coordinate 31,270,649 of OX101814.2, read as the reverse complement.
AAAAATTACTTGTCATGGGAGTAACATTTCAAAAATTCAGAAAAATAAAGAAAATGTAGAAAACTAGCCAAATTGTTGACAATCATAGATAAGAATTTGTGATATAATGTTGTTCATTATTAGTATAAGGCATATTAAAAAGAAAGTGAAAATTAGTGCGGCGAATCGCGAAAGTGGATCCAGTATGTTCGAAAATTTCAAGAAAAATCACCTAGGAACGAGGAAAAAAGGACAATGAAAGGAATCAACAAGGTAGCAGAAAGGAAGCGGTGGAAATTATCTTTGGGAGAGAAGAAAAATTATAAAATACACAAGTAAAACCCAAGACTGTGCCAGAAAACCTTTACGAACGCTGTCAAACGAATATTGACTAAAAAGGTAAAGCAAAACCACTTACCATAAACCCTGTGTATATAGAAAATCCTTGAACTGAATAGCAGCTACAGGAATGGTCCTTTCGCAGCCAAATTAAGGTAGATTTTCGAACTTTTCATAAGAACAACAATTTTCCACCAACAAAGTGCACCATAACCTGATTTTCTACACTCCCGAACTTTTATTCCTTCAATCACAAACAATTTCATCCCAATAGTGCACCAAAACTTTTAACCCTCCAGAACTTTATTCAATTAGTATATAGTAATTAGTAAAGTAGTATTTTTTATTATTTCTTCACCTACACACGGCCGAAACCAAGGTGAAGGCAAGTAGAGTGCAAGAAAATAATGAAAAGAAGTAGGCATCGCAGTTTGGAAGTATCTAAATTTGCGATCACGTTAATTTAATCTGAATATTATTGATATTCTGCATTTTGCATTGCAGATTTTCTGTCACATTAGAAATAAGTGAGTTAATGGTTAGGGGTAGGTAGAGTAAGAGCTGAATACAATAATTTTGATGGTTTTTGCATTTTCTCTGACATATTTCAATTTAATAAAGAAAGTGATTTTGATTTGCATAATACATTTATTTAGTGGAAGTTCATTACAATTGCATTTGTTTGATACATTTCAAAATTTTCCTTTTCCTGAATTCTACCCTGAGATGAGGAGTTTTTCATGTGGCGTACCGATTTGAAGCAGCTAGGGACCTGAAAAAGTAAGAAAAAGATAAAAATCTACAAGAAAGAGTAAGTATTTAGCAAGGGCAATCTGAAATTTCAATATTGTATACTACAATTTATCCACGAAAGTGATTTTTCTGATCTAATTTCTACAACTAACAAATCTCAAATCTGACCAATAATAATAATACTATTTATTATTATTTTCAACTCTAGTAGATAATTTATTAACAAAAAAATTCACAAAAATACAATTTTATTTTATATCATTATTATTGCTAGGCAAAATACAACATTTCATTTCAATAAGTCATTTCCAAAATTATATATCATTTTCTACATTTCTACTTTTCTAACATTATCTACTTTTTCTACAAAATCATAAAATACAAAAATAAAAACAAAATATAAAAATCATTATTATATTACTATATATATATATATATATATATATATATATATATATATATATATATATATATATATATATATATATATATATATATAAATATATATATATATATATATGTTCCAGTGACTGTAAAACAGTCGAAAACAATCCTTTAGGAACTCACTATACCTTTGTATAGATTGTATGGCATATGTCCGACAGAAAACAACTACTTCGCTGGCTAATACCTCGACAGACATTGAATTATATCTGTCAGACATATGTGCAAAGATCCTTACTTTGAAGGAACAACTTTGCAAGAGCTCTCAGAGACAGACAGCAGGACACCGCCTGATCCAAACAAGGAACCAACTGCAGACCGGTTTCGGGATGAAGTCCCTCATCAGTGCAGTCCAGGGTATCACAGTTGTATACACGCGGGGGCCCGGTGCCCGTCATCGTTCGCCGGGATGAACACTGCAATCGCTTACAGGATCCACCACGGCAACAGATTAGAGAGCGCTCCAGAAGGACATTTCGGATGCGAAATGGTATATGCTGAATACTTGTTTCAAGGAGCAATAAATGTTCCAGTGACTGTAAAACAGTCGAAAACAATCCTTTAGGAACTCACTATACCTTTTTATAGATTGTATGGCATATGTCCGACAGAAAACAACTACTTCTCTGGCTAATACCTCGACAGATATTGAATTATATCTGTCAGACATATGTGCAAAGATCCTTACTTTGAAGGAACAACTTTGCAAGAGCTCTCAGAGACAGACAGCAGCACACCGTCTGATCCAAACAAGGAACCAACAGCAGACCGGTTTCGGGATGAAGACCCTCATCAGTGCAGTCCAGGTTATCACGGTTGTATACACGCGGGGGCCCGGTGCCCGTCATCGTTCGCCGGGATGAACACTGCAATCGCTTACAGGATCCACCACGGCAACAGATTAGAGAGCGCTCCAGAAGGACATTTCGGATGCGAAAAGGTATATGCTAAATACTTGTTTCAAGGAGCAATAAATGTTCCAGTGACTGTAAAACAGTCGAAAACAATCCTTTAGGAACTCACTATACCTTTGTATAGATTGTATGGCATATGTCCGACAGAAAACAACTACTTCTCTGGCTAATACCTCGACAGATATTGAATTATATCTGTCAGACATATGTGCAAAGATCCTTACTCTGAAGGAACAACTTTGCAAGAGCTCTCAGAGACAGACAGCAGGACACCGCCTGATCCAAACAGGGAACCAACTGCAGACCGGTTTCGGGATGAAGTCCCTCATCAGTGCAGTCCAGGTTATAACGGTTGTATACACGCGGGGGCCCGATGCTTGTCATCGTTCGCCGGGATGAACACTGCAATGAAATGTCCTTCTGCAGCGCTCTCTAATCTGTTGCCGTGGTGGATCCTGTAAGCGATTGCAGTGTTCATCCCGGCGAACGATGACGGGCACCGTGCCCCCGCGTGTATACAACCGTTATAACCTGCACTGCACTGATGAGGGACTTCATCCCGAAACCGGACTGCAGTTGGTTCCTTGTTTGGATCAGGCGGTGTCCTGCTGTCTGTCTCTGAGAGCTCTTGCAAAGGTGTTTCTTCAAAGTAAGGATCTTTGCACATATGTCTGACAGATATAATTCAATATCTGTCGAGGTATTAGCCAGAGAAGTAGTTGTTTTCTGTCGAACATATGCCATACAATCTATACAAAGTATAGTGAGTTCCTAAAGGATTGTTTTCGACTGTTTTACAGTCACTGGAACATTTATTGCTCCTTGAAACAAGTATTCATCATATACCATTTCGCATCCGAAATGTCCTTCTGGAGCGCTCTCTAATCTGTTGCCGTTGTGGATCCTGTAAGCGATTGCAGTGTTCATCCCGGCGAACGATGACGGGCACCGGGCCTCCGCGTGTATACAACCGTGATAACCTGGACTGCACTGATGAGGGACTTCATGCCGAAACCGGTCTGCAGTTGGTTCCTTGTTTGGATCAGGCGGTGTCCTGCTGTCTGTCTCTGAGAGCTCTTGCAAAGTTGTTCCTTCAAAGTAAGGATCTTTGCACATATGTCTGACAGATATAATTCAATATCTGTTGAGGTATTAGCCAGAGAAGTAGTTGTTTTCTGTCGGACATATGCCATACAATCTATACAAAGGTATAGTGAGTTCCTAAAGGATTGTTTTCGACTGTTTCACAGTCACTGGAACATTTATTGCTCCTTGAAACAAGTATTCAGCATATACCATTTCGCATCCGAAATGTCCTTCTGGAGCGCTCTCTTATCTGTTGCCGTGGTGGATCCTGTAAGCGATTGCAGTGTTCATCCCGGCGAACGATGACGGGCACCGGGCCCCCGCGTGTATACAACCGTGATAACCTGGACTGCACTGATGAGGGACTTCATCCCGAAACCGGTCTGTAGTTGGTTCCTTGTTTGGATCAGGTGGTGTCCTGCTGTCTATCTCTGAGAGCTCTTGCAAAGTTGTTCCTTCAAAGTAAGGATCTTTGCACATATGTCTGACAGATATAATTCAATATCTGTCGAGGTATTAGCAAGAGATGTAGTTGTTTTCGGTCCGACATATGCCATACAATTTATACAAAGGTATAGTGAGTTTCTAAAGGATTGTTTTCGACTGTTTTACAGTCACTGGAACATATATATATATATATATATATATATATATATATATATATATATATATATATATATGTTATATCCAACATCTACAGTAACCATCCCAGGCATATCAGGTTACATTCCAGGAAAACCGCCGACTCGACAGTCTCACGGACCCAAGCGATAGATATCCAATTCCAACTATCAAGCAGCATCGTCAGCATCTCAGATGTTATAAATTCATGTTTTCAAATGTAGATTGTCACTTATTCATTTCATGTAGTAGAATAAAGTCATCTTAGTATTTTCAATTTTCTGTAATTATTAAACGGTGGTTCGAACCACCCGAATACAATTTTTAAAAAGTTCAAAGTGAAAACCCAGATATAACAATTGGCGCAGTCGCTGTAGGATCCTTCAACTCCTGCGGAACAAGGAAAGCCTAAACCGAAGGAGGTGGATTCCAATCCTTAAAAGGAAGAACTAGCAGCTCCAGCAGCATTTCAACACGAAGAAAACCCCAACTCAACACGAAGAAAACCAAGGAAGAGCGGCAGGACGATCTCTTCAACGGAGGAAGAACACGCGAACGCTAACTTCGTCCGGAGCATCGCTTGTGAAGTCGGATTTCATCCACCGTATGGACATCCTTTGGTAAGACAATTTAAGAATCGTCTCGTACATTATTTTATCGATTTATTTTAATTTTAATCAAATAACCAGTTCTATTATCAATCAATCATGCCTGATAATCATCCCGAAAATCCCCCAGTTGCAATCGAACCTTATAGATTAAACGAAATATTTTCTATCGTCCCCGAATATGACGGTGACCAAATATTTTTAAACACTTTCACCCATGCATGTAATACCCCTTACCGCATGGCAGTGCAAGACCAGAAGGTGCTCGTAGTCTTGCACATCAAAAACAAACTTAGAGGAAAAGCCGCGGAATTAATAAGTTCTCGTAATCCTCAAACATGGGACGAAATAAGAATCCTTTTGAACCAATACTTTGGTGACACTCGCGATTTAACCTCGTTGATACAGGATCTTCAACGAATTCACCAACTACCGGGAGAATCGCCACTCATTTTTATAAACAGACTGCAAACACATAATTCAAAAATGCATGCTTGTATCCAAAAACAAAATCTTACTTCCGACCAAAAAGTATCCCAAAGTGCACTCGTCGAAACGATGGCACTGAACACACTCTTAGCTGGTTTAGAACCCCAAGTAGGACAACTAGTTAGGGCAGGTAACCCTACTGACATGCTCTCTGCAATTCAGAGAGTAAGAAGAGAGATGCAGTTGAATTATTTTCAACAGCAAAAATCGACAAATAGTAGAAACACAAATTCACAAAATAATAATCAATTTAGAAAAATAAACCCGAACCCAATACAACAAAAATTTTGTTCTTTCTGCAAAAGACAAGGAAACACTTTGAATGAATGCCGTACGAAACAATACCAACAGTCTCAACAACCTCAACAAAACTTCCAGAGACCCAATTTCTAACAAACACCGAGATTCAATCAGAATCCAAGACCCAATCAACCAAATCAAACGTTTACCCAAAATCAATCACAATTCAGACCCCCAATAAGTGGGCCAAATCCTAATTTCAACCAACAGAGACCATCAGTCATTCATTCAAACCCAAATTTCAATAGATTCAATAACACCCAAAGAACTCATCATTTAAATTCACAGAATCCCGACCCAAATAATTATACCGCTAATTATTCGGACCCACAAAATTTTGACGATAATTATACTGATAATTATCAAGATCCTCAAACTTTCGACGCTGACGGTTATACTGATAACTATCAGGAATACCAAGACTTCATTCATCAGTCCGACTCTTATAATACTGAATATTCAGAGTCAAACCAATATGAAAATTATCAGGTTTTACCGATAAGCCCCACATGTTTCGATCCACCAATAAATCAGCAATCGAACCCCACTTCGGAACTACAGAATCAAATGCAAACCTTGAACTTATCAGACGACTTGAACCCAAACCTGAACTTTCCAGAACAAAGATTCCTATAACCCAATCGCTTATGAGTAGTTCAAAAAATTTGTATTATATCATGGACGCAACCAATACTTTCAGAATACTTATCGATACCGGTGCTGGTCTGTCGATATTTAAACCAAAAACTGTTCAAAATTATTTCAATAGATCCCCTGAAAATATTTTGATTCAAGGTATAACCAATCAAAAAATCAATATCTGTGAATCAGTATTGATACCCTTTTGCACAAACAACCCTCACAAAGTTTTTATTTACGACTTGGATATAGAATTTGATGGACTCCTAGGATCTGATTTTTTGGAACATTATCACTGCATAGTGGACCTGAAAAACAGACAACTTATTACTGATTTCAAAACAATCCCCCTGATTAAAGTAACCGACTGTGAAAAACCCGCCGAAAATTCAATTCCGACACCCGTGGGCAACATCCAAAATATAATCTCAATTGAACCACGAACCGAACAAATTTCTAAACTTAGCTGCAATCTTTTCAACACTGAAGCTATACTGATAGCCCAGGTAAAAGACAATGTTAGATTACCCAATGCGTTAGTTAGAGTGAACCATAGAGGCGAATTTCTCACTTCTGTGATAAACTCAAACGCAATGCCAAAAACAGTAAATTTTTCTGATATACAACTGGAACCAATACAAAATTATTCAATCAATAATTTCAACGAAACAAATGATATTGACGTACAGACGGACAGAAACTTTGAGATTCAAAATCAACTTCGATTAGAACATCTGAACGAAGAAGAAACTGAACTCATTACCAACGTATGTCTTGAATACTCAGACATATTTTATTTAGAAGACTCCCCTACAAAATGCTTCTCTTTAAATTCCAAAATATTCACCCCCTGTTCATTGGTACTACCTACAAACGAAGACACCGACACACAAATAATTTCAGACAGTGACGAAGAACAAACCACACCTGACCCAGAACCGAAAGAAAAACCTCCCGATACCGAAAAACCCCCCGATACTGACATACCTCCCGATACCGAAAATCCTTCCGATACTGAAGACATTCCTGAAAATGACCCTCCAACATACTCTTCCGAACAAATCGAACGAGAATTCCGAACCTTTATAAATCTGTATCGAACTAAATCACTAATTGACTATTCGAAAGTCGAATATTCAAACTGTCAATTGCTCGACAAAGAAAACAAACATATTATTGTATTTCCCCGACAGAAAAAAATAGAAAACCTCCACCATACAATTTTTGAAGATATATTTGAACAAAAATGCGACATCCAAAATTTAAAAATCAATACCGTTTCAAGCAACACAGTCAAACGTCGAAAATACTACATTATATTTCTCCCATTTGATGACGTCTTAGTGATAGAACATTTGTTTCTCACCCTGTACAGAAATCAACATGAACTTGACATATCACACATTTATTGCGTTGAGAATAACTTAGAACTTCCTATTCATGAAATACTTTGTTTCATTTTCGCAGAAAAAGATATTAAATTCAAAGTCTGTCAAAATTTAATAAGAACTCCAGACGCCGACCAAATCCCAATAATAATCGATCAATTTCATAATGGAAAAAATAATCTCCATAGAGGTATCAATGAAACCATTCGCAGAATAAAAGAAAAATATAATTGGCAAGGCCTTACAAAAGAAGTCGAAAAATATATAAAAAATTGCCAAATTTGTCAAAAAAGCAAGATATGTAGGAAAAACCTTAACAACCCGCTAGTAATAACCGAGACTCCTAGAACTGCCTTCGAAAGAATCAACATCGACATTATAGAAATCCCGACGAAAAACTATGCACTTAGTATACGCGACGAACTAACAAAATTCACACAAGTTTACGCTATTGAAGACAAATCTTCAAAAACTGTTGCAAACGCCCTACTCTGGTATTTCCAACATTTTGGCACACCCTTAAGAATACATTGCGACCACGGCAGAGAATTTGACAATGCAATCATGAAAGATCTTTGCGCACTCTACGACATTAAATTAACATACTCCAGCGTAAATCACCCTCAATCAAATGGATCAGTAGAAAGATTTCATGCAACCCTTCTCGAAATGATTAGAGTATTTCTAGCCGAACACCCAGACGAAGAACCATTGAACGTACTTCCTCATGCAGTTATTTGCTACAATAACTCAGTTAATACAAGTCATGGTTTCACCCCCCATGAGTTAGTTTTCGGGCACACATCCAATAGACCCCCCGAAACTCTATACAACCAGGAACAACTGATTACCAAATACTTAAGAGATCTGAATAACAAAATTTCACATTTCTATAAACTTGCTCGTGAACGCATACTGAAACAAAAACAAAATGCCAAAATTCGATTTGACCGAAACATATCCGGAGAAACCCCAAATTATCAAGTAATGGACAAAGTCTATGTCAAAGAATCTCAAATCAAAGATAAATTGCAAAATAAGTTTAATGGCCCCTTCATAATCGAACAAATACTTCGAAATTCAGCAATTCTTTTGAATCCCCGAACCAATCAAAGATCGAAAGTAAACTTCGACCGTATGAAGCCGTACACTGAAAATTGATTTATTTTCAGGTTACCGCTGCTGTTCGGATCAGTAGTCTGTCAATAACAAATCCAATCAATCAATAATACTATTGGCGTCTACTACCATGAAAACAACAACATCGTACTCACCAATGACAAATGGACTATACTCGTGAACAAAGACATTTCAGTATTTAAAAATATATACGAAAATAATAGGAACATTTTAGAAACCCTTATCAATACAACCCTATTCACTGGTCAGAGTATGAAAGAATTTCACTCTGAAGTAAAGACCCACATCAGTCTTCTCACCCAAATTTCAAATTCAATAAAACAAAAACTAATAGAAATTGTTTTAGATACCAAAAGGTATAAAAGAGGCCTTATCAATGGTAAAGGTAGTATTTTCAAATCAATAACAGGAAATCTAGACGCTACCGATGGTGAATATTACACGAACTGTATCAATAGATTAAAGAGCGATGAACACCAATTAGAAAACCTAATGAAAAACCAAATTTCTGTAACAGCATCCGTAATCCAAAATTTCAATGATACCATTCGAAAATTGCGAATCAATGAGGAAACTTTCAACTATGACATAAAAATCGTAGAAAGTTCCATTAATAATTTGAGCGATAATATAAACAGAATCGAAGCAAAATTAAAATTCTTCGACATTTGCGAAAAAATTAATGGAAAGCTTTTTATTTCTCGAAGAAAACATTGATGATGTGTTGGACTCGATCACCTTCGCCCGATTAAATATCATTCATTCTTCGATTATTAGACCTGATCAATTAGTTACTGCTTTGCAAGAAATTTCCCAAAATTTACGACGGAACAACCTTCCTCTCCAACCGAAACTTTCCAACATAGCCCAATATCTTGAAATCATTGAACTTGAAGCTTTTCAAACCAATTCAAATTTAGTTTTCATCCTCAAAATTCCTCTCATCGAACCTCAAATCTATACTCTATACCAACTATTTCCTATTCCGATTTACGATAACAGAACTGGCCTCCATCACATTCTTTCTATTTCTCAAAAATATATCGCGAAAGACGATGATTCTTTGATGTTTATACCAGTGACGGACTTGAAGCAGTGCAAGCCACTTTCGTATAAAACTGAACTATGTTCCGATATGTTCGCGTACCCCATTGACTATAATTCGATTTGTGAAGCCCAAATTTTCAAAAACAATAAAGACATTCCGCGAAGTTGCAGAAGTTCGTTAGTTTTCAGCCAAGGTTATAACGTGCAAAAACTTGAAAACAACCTTTGGCTAGTGATCCTTTCCGAACCATTGCAAGTTACTGTGAATTGCCCAAAAATGAACTCGAAAACCGAAATAGTGTATAATAATTCTATAGTTAAATTACAGACAGAATGCAGTGCCTTCATTGGAATAACCAAAATTCAAGCAAACTCCCAATTGTCAAAAATTTCGAACGTTACCTACAAAACACATCCAATTTCAATTCCGTATGAGTGCTGTGCTGACATCCCGGAAAAATCAAAACTTCCAAAATTACAGCCACTCAAGTTAGACGACCTCAACATCGATGATTTGAACATCGCCAAACACAAGTTGGATTCATACTCCAAAACTTTGGACGACCTAATCCAGAGACCATTCGTCGAGAAAAACATTTCGTGGTTTACATACACCACCATAATATTAATCATACTTTTAGCAGGCCTTTACCTCATCTGCAAGTGTAGAAGAAAACTAAAATTGGCACCAACTAGATCCGACGCTTCGCCGCTTCCTCCGACTAGATCGTTCAGACCGTTCCAAAGGATTCCAAACATCTTTCCAAGGAGAAAACCAAACCTACAAGAAGAAGTGCAAAACGAGTCCTTCAACCTAGACGCAGTCGCCTAAGCAACCCCCGTCTGAGGAACCCTAAAAGTTGTTGCATATAGCTTCAACTTTTCTAATATAAGGGGAGCTGTTATATCCAACATCTACAGTAACCATCCCAGGCATATCAGGTTACATTCCAGGAAAACCGCCGACTCGACAGTCTCACGGACCCAAGCGATAGATATCCAATTCCAACTATCAAGCAGCATCGTCAGCATCTCAGATGTTATAAATTCATGTTTTCAAATGTAGATTGTCACTTATTCATTTCATGTAGTAGAATAAAGTCATCTTAGTATTTTCAATTTTCTGTAATTATTAAACGGTGGTTCGAACCACCCGAATACAATTTTTAAAAAGTTCAAAGTGAAAACCCAGATATAACATATATATATATATATATATATATATATATATATATATGTATAGTGGTGAAAATTCGTGACTGGCTGTATATTAGTTTGTAGTATTTGTCTAGAACACTGAATGGTCGCATTATTTCACATAAAAGCGACTGTAGACGAAATGTTGATTCATGTGCTTTGGCAGGACATGTTATCTCTAGAGACCACAGGATGGATTATAATAATACCGAAATTTTGAATAGTGAAACTAATCCGTCTAAAAGAATTTTCATGGAAATGGTTCAAATCAATAATGAAGAACAGTCGATGAACAAAAGAACTGACCTGAGTAATCTCAGCAAAATTTATACGTATCTTCTTAATTTTGAGAAACATAGGATAAAATCACCCTCTAATCAGAATCTTTCAACTTGATTACTGAAATAAATTAAGTCACTGTCATTCTTACATCAGTCATTTCATTTCACTTCATGTATATTTCATTTTCGTTTTTGCCAATTTTATTATTCATTCTCACGTTAGTAAGTACTCCATTTATTATTTCCTACATTTATTGTACAAAGCGTATTTTCAGTTGTCCTGAGGAAGGTATCGAATTATACCGAAAGCTTGACAGTATCAAAGAGTTTTCTTTGAAATAGCCCGCAACCCTGACTGCAACCCCACAAATACTACAAACTATATATATATATATATATATATATATATATATATATATATATATATATATATATATATATATATATATATATTCGTTCTGGAAAAACACGCCTCCAAATTCGGAGGCGCATTCGAAAAATCGGAGGCCAATACGAACCCATGTGTATATCGTGTTCATTGGTCATAAAACTTCATGAAACGTCATTAGACAAATTTTTCTGAGGAGGTGTTTTCGGCAGGTATATATATACAGTTACACGATGTAGTGTACTGTTCTCTCCCTACGGGGCGCCACCGTTTAATATGCATATACACCAGAAATAATGGCTTTGCAGACGAAGCATCCGTATAGTCTCCACTCCGATAGGCCTCCGAAATATGGCAACGCTGTGTGGAGGTGAATTAGAGTGATGAAGTTATGAATGTATTTATTATATGAAATTCACGGTTTTCGTAGTTTCGCACGCGTTGCTATTCGGACTCCAAAAATGTAAGTGTATATAATCGGTAACGGTCGTCTAGCCATATCGCGATTGCTGTCAAATAGTTTGAGAATCATACATTTTTGGAAGTTTCGAAAGAGTTAATAATAATAAAATGGATTAAGCAATCCAGACTTCTGCATTTAACCTATACAATAGGTATAATCGTCGGCAAGTCTCCAACAGAAAACAACTACTGCTCCCTACGACCATTGAATTATATCTGTTAGATTCTTGGCAAAGTATTCTACAAGAACTACTTTGCAATGTTCTCCCAATCTCAACGCCAAAACATGTCTCAACCCACACGAGGGAACACCTACGGACCGGTTTCATGGTTCCTTGCGCAGGGTAGCTCACCCAACACAATCGAAAAATATCTTGACCCCAAGATTCGAAGAGCACTCCGACTATGGTGTCGACTTCGTCTGAAGCCAAATAAATTCAGAAGAAAATATTTGATGACACCACTTGGCAGAAGCCCATTAAACTAATAATAAAATGGATTAAGCAATCCAGACTTCTGCATTTAACCTATACAATAGGTATAATCGTCGGCAAGTCTCCAACAGAAAACAACTACTGCCCCCTACTACCATTGAATTATATCTGTTAGATTCTTGGCAAAGTATTCTACAAGAACTACTTTGCAATGTTCTCCCAATCTCAACGCCAAAACATGTCTCAACCCACACGAGGGATCACCTACGGACCGGTTTCATGGTTCCTTGCCAATCATCAGCGCAGGGTAGCTCACCCAACGCAATCGAAAAATATCTTGACCCCAAGATTCGAAGAGCACTCCGACTATGGTGTCGACTTCGTCTGAAGCCAAATAAATTCAGAAGAAAATATTTGATGACACTACTTGGCAGAAGCCCATTAAACTAATAATAAAATGGATTAAGCAATCCAGACTTCTGCATTTAACCTATACAATAGGTATAATCGTCGGCAAGTCTCCAACAGAAAACAACTACTGTCCCCTACGACCATTGAATTATCTGTTATATTCTTGGCAAAGTATTCTACAAGAACTACTTTGGTGTCTTGGTGTCAAGATATTTTTCGATTGCGTTGGGTGAGCTACCCTGCGCTGATGATTGGCAAGGAACCATGAAACCACCGGTCCGTAGGTGTTCCCTCGTGTGGGTTGAGACATGTTTTGGCGTTGAGATTGGGAGAACATTGCAAAGTAGTTCTTGTAGAATACTTTGCCAAGAATCTAACAGATATAATTCAATGGTCGTAGGGGGCAGTAGTTGTTTTCTGTTGGAGACTTGCCGACGATTATACCTATTGTATAGGTTAAATGCAGAAGTCTGGATTGCTTAATCCATTTTATTATTAGTTTAATGGGCTTCTGCCAAGTAGTGTCATCAAATATTTTCTTCTGAATTTATTTGGCTTCAGACGAAGTCGACACCATAGTTGGAGTGCTCTTCGAATCTTGGGGTCAAGATATTTTTCGATTGCGTTGGGTGAGCTACCCTGCGCTGATGATTGGCAAGGAACCATGAAACCGGTCCGTAGGTGTTCCCTCGTGTGGGTTGAGACATGTTTTGGCGTTGAGATTGGGAGAACATTGCAAAGTAGTTCTTGTAGAATACTTTGCCAATAATCTAACAGATATAATTCAATGGTCGTAGGGGGCAGTAGTTGTTTTCTGTTGGAGACTTGCCGACGATTATACCTATTGTATAGGTTAAATGCAGAAGTCTGGATTGATTTATCCATTTTATTATTAGTTTAATGGGCTTCTGCCAAGTAGTGTCATCAAATATTTTCTTCTGAATTCGAAAGAGTTATTGAAAATACTTTTTTGTAATATCTAACAGAAAACAACTACTTCCCCGTTTAAAGCCAAGCTGGACAAACAGAAAACAACTACTTCCTCGTTCAAAGCCACGCTGGACATCAAACTGAGTCTAATAGATATTGTGAACATACCCTATATAAATTGAGAGAAAAAATCTGAAAGTAAAAATTTGCATTTTCGTTAGATTCTTTCCACAATATCTATCAGATGTAGTTCAATGTTCAGCGTGGCTTTTGCCGGGAAAGTAGTTGTTTTCTGATAGATATTACAAAATATTTGAGGGAAGCAGGCATATTTAAGAACTGATCACCATACAAAAGTCCCTGTGAATTTCGTTTGGTAAGCCATAAGAATACCTACACCTAACTAGGGCCTTGAGTTAACTTTTATCATTCAAGATTGATATGGATTTTAACGTTTTATATGACAATGCTAATGGACTGCTAGATAATTAGGAACCTTTCATGAAAAAACTTGAAACTTTTTTCAAATTGTGAAACACAAAGTAGTGAAAACATTGCTGCATAGTCTGAGCAAGCCAGATATGAGTGAAAGTAAGTTTTTATTATATAGGTACCGATATCGTAAACCATTGGGTTCCATTACTTGAAAATTGTATTCAGTTTTAGGTTCAACCATCAGCAATTCAGCTAGTTTCTCAACCGGTTGACCGAGCGGCCTATGTGCCGGTCGCTTAAATTTCAGATAGCGTTGTATTATTGGATGTTTTTTTTAATAATCGAAATATTCGATTCGAATATCAGACGATACAGTTTTTGTGTTTGAATTTTGTATTTTGCTTTTTTTTTTGTTTTTTAAATTTTGCAATGAACTTCGTTTCATTTTATATAATTCAGTAGGTAGTTTTTATAGAAATAATAATAGGATTTGTTTTCAATATACTTTCTTTCGCTGTGTTGCACTTTCTAGTTAAGATATAAATTGATATTCTCATGGAAGTTATTCATGTGTGGATACGATGAATTTTTCGTTTTCGGAAATGAATGATATCAATAATAATAATAATAGGCTTATTATTTACTCTTCCATCTGATGAACCGTTATCAACTAAAGTATTTGATGCATTGAACAATATTTCATTGAAGCAAACATTCACCTACCAGAGAAAAACTTGAGGGTGTATCAGTTATTCTCCAAGAAAATGAAAATACTGCAAATGTCAAATACATCTTGAAAGGTTGAGACCACTTTGTCAGACCCGAAAAAAATATCATTGAAAATCTTGATTAAATTTATCAGAAAATTCGAAACAGTAAGTTATTAAATTATAGCTCATACTATAATTTAAAAAAATTGACAACTTTACTAAATAACACTATTCATTCCCAAAACTGGGAGCACTTTATACTCATGAAAATTAGCCCTGGAGTCCAATATTACTTCATATGGTGTAATTTAGAACATTTTCTCCATACATTTCATGTTTTAGCACCAGGAATGCGATGTTTTGTTTAAATTCAACTCTAATTTTCCTACATTTTGAAGTTCACTGTATCGTCAATATCAGTACCCTTCATTGCATTGATTAATTTGCATTGGTTGAATGAAAACCAGTCATTCAAATAATAAACATAATTCAATAATTTAGTGTACACCAATGATTGAATCAACGAATGTAATTCATTGCTTTCAAGAAAACAACATTATAGTAACGACCAACATTCATGAGTTCACTGATCACTATTCATTGAATTGATCAAAAATATTCCCCTCGTCTTAATGAACGAGTGCATTATCAATAATGCCAAGAAAGAACAATGATGATAAATATGATGCAGAGGAATCATCAATCCAATGAATAATTATCGTTCGTTTGATGAATGGGATGTTAAAATAACGAACTCATTCAATGTTCTAGATCAGACAATTAACGAATGTATTCATTGATTTTATGAACATTGTTACGGGTTTATTTTGCACTAGAAAACCCTTTCTGTTTTAATACAATAACATTAGAAATTCTCTGTCATTGACATACACTTTCCACTGTACGCCACTGTATTCTTCTTCTTCTTCAGATTCCTCAAAATGACAACTTGATCGTTGTCATGTATAGCTTGTTCCGAATGTTAGTACTCACCTTTGCTGTACTAGTTCGAGCAGACATGAACCGGCCTTAAGCTAATGACAGTTATCAGTTGTTCTATTTTGCGGTATGACAGCATTATTTTGTAAACATACTTTTGGTTAAGTCTATTGTTTTGTACTTAGAACACAAAACCGTAACATTCCTACTCTATCTCTATCTTGTGTCATTGAGGTTACCTACTTCACATTCGAATACTTGACCTTTTGTTTGTTTGTTTGTGTTTGGTTCTGAGATTGAGAGGCTGGCGTTTTCGTCTTGGTTCAGTTGGCAACACTGAATCTTAAGGTGTTCTTTTCATAGCTCCTAGTAGCTCGAGGTAATTCCTGCACTGCTCCCACCGAACACTAACGAACAAGAAAGCGCCTTGTCAGATATTGACAGTTTTGACTTTGACGTCTGAGAGATACTCTCTTCTTCCTTATTTGATCTTGATGAGTGACTGACCTATTTTGAAGATTTCCAATTAAAGTTTGATCATCGTTGATGGATCTTGGAAAAATTCATATCAGGAGAGTTTCTCATATTGTTTGCGATTTTTGACGCTTTATATTTTCGAGAAATCTCCATTCGCTTTGCAGATTTTTGAGGTTAGAAGTCATTTCATCATTGTGTTAAACCACTGGAACGAGAAACTAGCCATCAGACAGCAAACAGACCATCAAAGCTGTTATCAGAACCCTCCCACTTAATAGAGGTTAGTATTTGCATTTGGGCTCTACTTATGGCCCCATACAAGTGTAATCAGAAGTCAGACTGGTATTGTTGATTCTAGGGTGCTACTTCTTTGCTACCACTCCTGTTACCACTCTGCTACTGCTCCTCTGCGGTTACCACTCGGATACTGCTCCTCTGCGACTACCACTGCTACCGATTATTGGAGTTCCACTAATGTGATTGTTCCACTGTTTCGTTGCTATACGATTGTCTTTCCACTATTCCACTACCGTGATTGTTCCTGCTCGACTGTGGTTGTCCCGCTGTATATCTGTTGTTCAGCATTTCTTCGCTATTCGTCCCAGCTGTACATTTACGTTGATTGATTGTGTCGTACCCACTGTGCACCTGTATACACCAAGGCACTAATGAACTACAACCACAATAATTGGTGAACTTGCATGCTTGAGAATATCTACATAGTATCAGATAAGTTTGGAATAAGACTGCCCCTAAGGCTTAAGTATCGATTATTGTAAGCTATCATCGTGACGTCACAGGCATAGCCCTCACTGGAGGTTTCATATTATATATTCAAACAATACCATACTCTCAATCACAGCATTCACTTGAATTCATCTTGGTGGTTGATATTTACATTAATTTCATTTTCTTTTGTACGGTGAGCTGAACTGTGCACATACAGGGTGTGTAACGATCAATATATTTTATTAGTAAGGGACATGACTATTTCTTTTATTCTGGTCCAAGTTATCTAAGCGTAAGGGAAGACAAAACCTCTACATAGTTATATATTCTTATTATACCATTTACAGGTATCTATTTTTTAATATTTTAGTAATATTAGTGCAGTGGGTTGTCCCATTCCATCAGGGTGGTTTCGGATTTTTCACTAGCGATAAATCCGTGGCGCTCCGGAAAATTAACCCCATATTTCAATCTTATCGAAATCAATTTTTATTGTCGAATCCACGCCTACTGAGCTGCTGGGTATGTTAGAAGCGTGACACATCATTGCACATTCACTGCTCTCCTTTCCTAAATTTCGCCCCTATTTTTTAATATTTTAGTAATATTAGTGCAGTGGGTTGTCCCATTCCATCAGGGTGGTTTCGGATTTTTCACTAGCGATAAAGCCGTGGCGCTCCGGAAAATTAACCCCATATTTCAATCTTATCGAAATCAATTTTTATTGTCGAATCCACGCCTACTGAGCTGCTGGGTATGTTAGAGGCGTGACACATCATTGCACATTCACTGCTCTCCTTTCCTAAATTTCGCCCCTAACAACATCTGTATTCTTAGTATCGATAACCAGTGCTAAATTGACATAACGAATGCGTTCATTGGACCAATATTGATGAAACTGTTCAATAAGTCACTACTTTTTGATTGTATTCAGGTACCGATTTTTTCTTTGTATTTTTATTTTGGAAACAGTAGAGAATCGGACAAGAAAATATTCATAGAAGAACAAATCGTCAACCTTCTTGCGATGTTCTGGTGGAGTAAGCGAGTTTGTGAGACTTGTGAGATTTACCCTTTTTTGCGGATTTAATCTTAGAGGAATAATAGGTGCTGAACTTCATATATGGAAACAGTACTCAAGACCTGAACCCAAATTATTTGTATTATTACACAAGCAATTATTTGAAAAGAGTCGAATTTTGACAACATTATGAAATTGGTCGATTTTATTTTTAATTTTAGAATTGATGACAAATTGAATTGTTACAGGCATTTTCATAACTTGCTTGGTTCGTGTATCTGTTTGTCTGCCTTTCAGGTTTCAAAATTTGCAGTAGAATTATCTGACATCCGATCGAGCTGAAATTCTGCACACCTAAGAAACGGTGATAATATAATATTAAAAAAATACTTCCCTGTCCCACTGAAAAAATATGTTTGTTGGGGTGCTCGGAATCCCCTACTTTTCAAAAGAAGTTGCTAAAACTCGCGAAAATAAAATCCGTCAAATGATGGAATGCATCGCGTCGTCAAATAAATTAATTTAAAATTCCACTCCCCCCCCTGAAAGCTAGCTAGAGAATTCGTAAGATTTCTTGAATATTTTCGACTAATTCGTACGTCGAACGTTAATAAAAAATTTTCAAGCACTCACTATAATAAGATCTGAAAAACCTGTAAAAATATGAACGCATGTGTATATCGTGTTCATTCTTTTAGTCACTTCATCAGAAGTCATTAGAACATTTTCTCTGAGGAAGCCTTCTGTTAGGTATATCTGTACAGTTACACGATGCCAGTAAGGGGGGTTACGTGCCGGAAAGCTGTTTGGCCAGGGGTAGCAAAAAATAATATGTAGTGTATGAAAACCAAAGAACTTTCAGAAATTTCATTAATTTTTTAAAGTTTTTAGCGTGATTTTTTGTTAAAATTGTTTTTTCCTTTAACCAACTGTCGTCCACTTATGCAGGGCAATCCTCAGAAGTCATAACTCTTGAAGTAAATCCTCGATATTTAAAAAAAATATTAGAATTTCGGAAAGTTTTCCGTCATACTAAATATTATTTTTTACTTTTCAGATCGATACTTTATGAACAAAATCTTGTTATAAAAGAGATTTTTTAAATTTATTTCATTTTTCAAATAAGAATAGGTACCTATCAGGTGATACCTTATTTCGATGATCTTTCCATTCCTTATTCAATCATGTATTCTTATGAATGGTAAATATCGACAGGATGACCAAAAACATAATCTATTACACATCACGTCAATGCCGATGACTAACTGCTCTCAAAAGTAGAAGTCGACTTTCTTCAGAATTTTCATCCTCTTAATTTGACAATAATTATAATAATAATCCTCCTCAATTCACTAATGCGTTAAAAATTAGCAGTGCTGCGCCTAAGGTGGCGTATGGAGGGTAACAAGGCCTATCCAGAATACACTGCTAATGACCATAGCAGTCGATACCAAAACACCAAAGAAAAAAAAATTAAAAATTTATTTGTAACATTATTTAAAAATTTCATTCTCCCAGTAGAAAAAAATCCGTTGAAAAGTATATGGAAATACTTTTCAAATAATTTTGTTGATTACGTTATCCAGCCAATAGCGTTTTCACTAGAATATTGAAACATAAGCACTAGAGAAAAAAATTAGCAGCATATTGAAAATACAGATTTGCACATTTTGAAAATCGGTGGTGAGAAAAATGAAGAAATGGAATTCATCTGCTCCCACTCCCTATCTGGCACATGCTTATAGATCCGATTATGACGAGATAAAAATGGAGGGACGTGAACACTGCCATTGGAAGTGATTGCTTCACTTACCTGTATCCACTTAATGGATCATCTCTCTTCCCAATCATTTACAACATTCGTTCCGCCATAAATTGCCTTAATCTTCATTCAGTATAAACCATAGTTTTTTATTCAATAATTCATGTCGCCTCATTTTTAGTTTCAAATATGCGTGCTGTAATTTATTTAGGTAAAGTTTTATTTTTCTGATATTTATTGATGCGCATCAAATCAGATACATTATTAGTTCAGATAGGGGGGTGAAATTTTTCAATCGATGGATAAATATTTTTCACAATTTTTACGGATTTTTCCGATTTTGTTAACGTTACTTTCTTGAAAAGAGGGGAGGGAGCGAGTCCACCAGCAGTAATATTTTTTGTCGTAATTTTCCATGTACGAAACCGTTGAAATTTTTTTTCCGAATTTCTACGCGATTAATCAATGGTCAGATAAGTTTCACTTTTTTTACGGATTTTTTCGTTGAAGTATTTTTAGAATTGTTTTGCGTTCTCTATCTACATTCTGAGGGAAATAGGAAAGGGAAATTTTTTCAGAAGATGATATTCGATCGTCAGATATTTTTCACTATTTTTACCGATTTTTCATATTTCAATTTCGCGAGTTTTCTTACTTTTTTAGAAAAAAGGCCTTCTCTACCTAATTTTTCTTTGCTATAATTTTTGACGTCCAAATCCGTCAAGAAAACTTCCGAAACTTTACGCGTTCTCTATCTAGCTTTCGGGGGTCACGGAGAGGCAATTTCTTCGATATTAATGTATTGTCATCGCAGCTGAACCAACATATTGAATTTCAGTTCCAAAGGATGAGTGGAAGTGGTTTCAATTTGGCTTGCAAGATTTGTATCTAATAAACTCACACACAGAGCAACTTAAATAAAAGCTTTTAGAAATAAAAATCGACCTTTTGGGAATTGTCTCCAAAGTCGACTATTCGCGAAAAAATTTAATTATTGCATAATTTTGCATCTCACTGTATGTGCAACAATAAACGAGTTATTTTTTTCGTGCTGAATGAAGAATTGTTTGGTCTCTTGAAAACTCAAAATTTGGGCAATTATTTCAATAAACTTTGATAAAACATTTCATCTACTTCATTGTTTGTTCTGCGTTATACAAGGTCGTTCAAAATTCATTATCTTACTGCTAGATACAATACAAATACCTCAGAAATAAACATTCAATTCGAGTTATGATTTGGATAAAACATATTAAAAATTTTCAATATCTCAAAAACCATTACAGATAGGTACAGCAGAGTATTCGGCAGAAATAATTAGAAAATAATGACAAGTTTAAAAATGCGGTAATATAAAGGGTGTCCCATTTGAAATAACAACCCACTAAACAGGTAATGTTACAAAATATTGCCACAATATTATGTATGGCTTGCCAACGTAAAATGAAAATATAATATTGCATAAATCTCAATGCTATATTTAAGATTTTAATATAACAGAATAAACTAAAGACAAGTTGTTTGTAAGCTATTGATTGAGTTTCAAGTGCAATGTTACATGATCCATGAAAGTTCATTGTAAATGCAACAATACATAAACTATCTACGAACAATGTGAGCGCAAGTTTGAAATTCCATGATATTTACAACCATACATAAGCTAACTACAAACAATATTGACAGTATTTAGAAAACACAATACACTTTCAATTTTCGATTGCATCATTGCAGAAATATACAAAATGATACGCTAGGACAATTTTAAATGGTAAGTATAAAGAAACTTGAAATAATATTTCATTTATCAGGAATCCAACCAGTTTTGAATTTCCCGGTCTTGAAGAGATGCCACCTGACGGGGCGACCCAGTAACCCAGATCCCAGATAAGCACGCGCCCCGTGCCATTTTCATATTGTAAAGTATATTGTTGTTGTGTGTCGTACCTTTGCGTTAGTTTCGTTTTGGATACTTTCATTCATTCTTAACCTAGGTACCTAAGTAAAGTACATATTCTTCTGCAATTTTGTTTTTTGATTAAGAGTTCACTGAGCGTTGAAGCAGAATAATGGATGATGCTAATAAATTTAAGGCATCTTCAAGTAAGGTAAGGCGATACATCAAATATTATTTTAGGTTAGGATGGTCTGGTATGCTTATTCTGCGTTTATTAGGGAAATGTTTTTTTCTCCTTATATTGCGAATAAATCTGGTAGTGGTAGTGGTAGTAGTGTCAATGTGAAAGGTACTTTTACATTTGTGAATGATGTGGAATACTTTTACATCTCGATTTTAGTTGCAGGTTTTTCAATATAATGGTGGCTTGAATGAAAAGTTTTGTGTTGGAACAAGTCTTGAACGTTTTTCACAAATCATTTTGCCATGTTTTGCAATTGGATCAACAAAAAAGACAATTTCAGAATCAAAGAATTGAAATCTAAACAAATTTTAAATTCAATTTCAATTCAGTTCAATTTGAATATAAAGCAAATATGTAAGCACAATAGTGTCATAATCAGGGACAAGTTCAATTGCACATTCTATATTAAAATAAGACCATAATTGTTGAGTTGACTAATTATATATCTATTTATAATATTTTCGTTCCGATGCAGTGAGAAATTCATCTCCATGCATCAGAGATGATGCATTTCAAATAAATGTGATGGCTTGGCTACAATTCGCAAAAACACGTTACTTATAGGGTTAGGTAGTAGATCGAGATGTCGATATTTAAGCTACACATTCAATTCAATGATTATTTTGTTTCAGGTACCTGATAAGGCCAAACAGATTTTTATTTTAAATATGACATTTCAATATGAGTACTTTTTTTTTGTGATATTTTAATTAAAGGTTTCAATATCAAATTTTTGTCTTTCTGATCTCCAAAATTTGAATGGACATTCAAATTAATAGGTATCATTTCAGAAGATTTTTTGGATTGTCACTGCT
The DNA here is from genome assembly GCA_944452925.2 of Chrysolina oricalcia. Lineage (NCBI taxonomy): Eukaryota > Metazoa > Arthropoda > Insecta > Coleoptera > Chrysomelidae > Chrysolina > Chrysolina oricalcia. Next base: position 31,247,773 of record OX101814.2, on the reverse strand, counting down.
TGTTTCTAAAAACTAGAAAATGATTAATATGATTTCCATAGAGGACACATCAATACTGAATGATCTGTCTCCCATGAAGATTGTATTCATTTTCTATCAATATTAGTAGCAAGTAGTGAAAATCCAAAAATTCTTCAGTAGCGAACAAACCTACTGGAACGTAATTTATGAAATCTTACTCTTATGTTATGGAAAAGAATAGACAAGATTGGTGGTAAGTTGCTGCTATATAAAAATATTGAATATGTTATTTGCCACTAATTTATATTCTATGTTGCGGTAACCTTGCTGCAATTACTAATTATGAAAGATTACATCTATCAATCCATTCCAGTAGTTGCTGCAACATTGTCATAAGACGTCATTTTCAATATCACATTTGCAATTTTCCTGTATATTATATGCAATGTTGCAGAAACCTTGCTGGAATGATTGATAATGGCATATACCATTTGTAATAATGCTGAACGTCCGTTTCAGTAGTTGCTGAACCTTTGCAGTAAGGTAGCAGAAAACTCTGATGTAACACATTACACATTTCAGAATGGTCCCATGTCTTGGCAGTCTCCGTAAACGTCGAAGGTATCGTCGACCGTGACCCATCCTGTATATTTACAGTCAATCGATATTTTGCATAGCATATTATACCAAAAAATCAAGAAAAATCCACTCACAGACAGTATTTTCCATATTCAGCGTTAGATATTCAACCCATTTTTGTAGCTCACCCTGTAGGGTCAGAAAAAAGTTTAAGAATCAGCTTGACCTCTGAAATAATATATGTATCCAAATATCAAAAAAATCTGACACGCCCCATGTCCTTTTTTGTTTTGAACTGTGACAATTTTTTTTTGAAGTACCAACACATAGATTCAGATTGGAACGAAATATGGTACAGCTTGGCAAATCTGAATATTGGGTGCGCGGTAGAACAGCCGCTGTCCCAATAAAACTTCAAACCGTTGATCACAACTGAATGAATAAAAACGTTATTATTATCATTATTACGACACTCTTTTCATAAACTCATCTTTCTGAAGTATTTTTTATTATAAAATCAATAGTGTATTACATAATATGATGTTTTCATTGCGTTTCATTTCATCTCGAATTTTTATAGAGATTTTCAAGTACAAGCCTGAATGAAAAATCCTTCAAAAAACTCAATTTACCTACAGGTAATTAAAAATTCAGGTTGATACTGGTTGACGATAACGAAACGTTGGACAATAATACTGATGTCATGAGAAAGCTGGTAAGTTTCAGTTGAATGTTTCATATTTTGTTCCAGCTCTGACGATAACACAAAAAGTTTGCTTAGAAATTTTACAACTACTCTCATATGATGGCCCTTCTTTTGTCTGTAACTGTTTCCGATATTCCCAAATATACCAACATATCGAAATAATTCATAGAAATAGAATAGAAGTCTAATGAGCTACATACAATCTGGTGAATAATGAATATAGTTATTCCATCTAGCAGTGATTCATTCCGAAAAACCTTCCGTCTCCATTCCAGTTCAAAACCCTGTTGCCAAGCTCTTATATAAATAAAAATATGCAAGTTCAGAGTTTTCCCTCTATCCAGTCTGGTTCTGTAAAACATTGGAGTGAATATTTCAAGAACATTATTCTATAGTACATCTGTTAAAAATCATGTCCACCTAGAGAGACTATTCAAATGGAAATAAATATGAATTTATATTGGAGTGTGACTGAACAATACGAAATATTTCAACAACGTGATGTTTTCACGAAGAGTCACGAATCATTACGAAGAATTAACTTCGGGAAATAGTAAAAGTTAATTTTGATAACAATTTTTCGTTTTTGGGGTTCGATACTTGAGTAAATATCACAGAACTCTTAGGTATCTTATGACACATAATAAGGAGGGTTATTTTATTCTGTGCTTATGACTAGAATGCGTTTCAAATATGGCAGATGAGCAAATCATGCAAAACCTACAACACTGTAATGTCCTCTTCACAGTAGCGGCGCATAAAGTCATATGCGTATCTTACGGATAGGAAATGGATTAGTTTTCTTTATTATTTATATTATTTAATTTTCTCTCAAATGAGATATCAGAATATTTAAAATATTGTTTCTCTCCCATACAAGATTTCAGAAAAGAATAAATTACTGAATAATAGCTAATGAGTTCTTGATGATTCACATCGAACAATTCCCCTACATTTCAAAGATGACATCGGAAACATCTTGTTTTTTCTTATGATGAATGACGGTAGATTTGATTCAGACCAATCTGTAACTTGTCTCAGATCTGATTGTATAACTTCCATTTTTATCATTACGAAATTTATCAGTTATTGAAATGTTAATTAGTGCAGAGTCTGGAAGATTTTGAATTCCTTTCATTGAAATTTTATCTTATCCATTCGTTCCTTTGTTTTTAATCCATATCTCAAAAGTCCGTATCACCTGATTCTGTCAACTTTTCAGCTGAAGAACAATAATAGTCAGTCATATGGGAAACAGTATAATTCAAAAATGTATTTCCTTTCAAATTTTTTACTAAATCCCAACTTTGTTAAGATGAGTTCTCAGCTTCAGTTTCTGTTTTATAATAAACATCTTTCGATGTTTCAATTATCTACATTCGAAGAAATTCACAAGAACCATGTGAAAATAAGTATCGATCGTATCGTGACTTATTTTCGTTATACAGTGACCGCCAAAAAGTATGTACCATATGGGAAAAATTTTTATTATCAGAGTATTGGAAAAAATATTCTGGGGAAAAGTTTGTGCATGTTTGATAACCTAAAAATCGAATTTGATGTCACGTGATCGCTAGAATGGCGGCAAAATGAAAAAATTGTAATGCAAAGGCAAAAAAGGGGTAAGATGGCAAGATATCAAAAAAAATTATTTGAAAAAGTCACTTAGAATTCAATTTTATACACGTAAACAAAGTTTCAAGAGATAATTAAAAAAAATTGAAAATAGCAATTTTTTAAAAATATTTTCCCATCTATTTAAAAATATTATTTTTTTTCTCATGAATAGCTTGGCTATACTGAAACATTTGCATTTTAATGATAATGACAAAACTTTCTCATTTTCTCCACACCAGAGGGCACTAAATTTAAAAAATGGGAATTTGTCAGAACCCTTGCTGTTACATCGGTTCGTATCTAACAGTTATATCCGAATTCCACGACCATTGTGATGACATGACACTCCAAAAACATGGTAATTTCCAGATTATAATCAAGTTCCGATGATAATCGTGCATGAGCGTTTCACTTCGCACATAAACTTGAAAATAGTGCGTCAAATTAAAGATTCTTAAAGTTTATGTGCAAAGTAAAACGCTCATACAGCATTATTATTGAAACTTGATTAAAATCAGGAAACATTGTGTTTCTAGATTGCCATATCAACACAATAGTCTTGGAATTCTGATATAACTGTTAGATAAGAACCAATGTAACAGCGAGGGTTCTGGCAAAAACCAATTTTTTTAATTTAGTGCCCTCTGGTGTGGAGAAAATGAGAAAGTTTTGTCATTATCATTAAAATGCAAATGTTTCAGTATAGTCAAGCTATTCATAAGAAAAAAAAAATTTAAATAGATGGGAAAATATTTTTGAAAAATTGCTATTTTCAATTTTTTTGAATTATCTCTTGAAATTCCGTTTATGTATATAAAATTGAATTCTTAGTGACTTTTCCAAATAACTTTTTTTGATATCTTGCCATCTTACCCCTTTTTTTGCCTTTGCATTACAATTTTTTCATTTTGCCGCCATCTAGCGATCACGTGACATGTGACAAAATCAATTTTTAGGTTTTCGGACATGCACAAACTTTTCCCCAGAACATTTCTTCCAATACTCCAATAATAAATTTTTTTCCCATATGGTACATACTTTTTGGCGGTATATAAAATCATTTCAACTCTGAGTGGTACATGATTCCACATACGGATGAAGTTATGATTGTTAAAAAAAAATTGTTGAAATTGTTAATTCCGTCAACCGATTGCACCCCTACGCGCAACCCTCAGAAGTCTTCCAGAGACTTGTGTGAGCTATGCACGATTGTAATTGCAAGGTTAGTCAATTTGTCTCCTATTATGTCAATGAGCAAGACATTTTTAATGAAATATTCACCAAACATTTTTTATGTTTTTTATATTTACTATTTGGTATCTGTTATTATAATCAACAAGCACAATGTGTTCATAATTATGAGAATTTATATTTAAAAAGAATCAACGTCAACATAATAATTAATGATTTTATTACTAATGGTGGATTTATGCAGCAGTCATAATTAAGAATATTCGTCAGTGATTGGTAGGAATAAACTGACCAACCAATCATTGACAAAATATTCTTTCTTATGACTGCTGCATAAATCCACCATGAACGTTTTCTCTTAGAAAATTCTGTTTTTGTAAATTAATTGTTTAATTGATAATTCAGTTATAATGTTTATATAAAATGTTTATCCCATTCGCCAAAACTTCAGCTTACATTTCAGAATTCGATTTTCTGAGTTATGTTTGATTCAATTTGGTGTTCACTGTTGTATTCAACAATTACTTACTCTAAGCGAACAAGTTTGTTTTATACAAGAACAGATATTGTTAAATATCCTCTGATTCTGTACACTGTAGAACAAAATAATTTCATAATTTTTTTTGAATATGTAGGACCAGAAGAACAAAAAACTGAAAGGTGGTTCAATTCAATGCCAACTAACTTATTTTGATAGAAACAAAACTCAAAATTACTTAAACATAATTATAATTCCCTATTCATACAATAATGGTGGACCTTATACTTCAAATATTTCTCACTACTGACTTCTATCTATCTATATACATTATAGAATTCCACTACAATTTCTATAAAATTATCAGAAAAAGACGAATAAATTAGAAAGTATGTGCATTTCAGTCCTAAAAGGGCCATTCCTAGTTGTATCTGTCCAAACTCTTTCCATTCATCCAAGCCCTGTTTATATTTCAAAGCTTTATTCACATCATCAGTGTTTTATAAACTTTCAGCTGTCAATTAAATTAAGAATTAGCAACTAAGAAGATGGTTATCTTTTATCTTTTCAACTAAGAATGAATTGTCTTAGTTGAAAATGGAAACGGGCATGCGCAAAATCGGTGAATGGATGTTTGAAAATGATTTTGTTTATATTTTGCAGTGATTTGTTCGAATATTTTCTTTCATTAACAATACAATGGATCGAGAAGAAATGTTGACCATGATGGATTTCATTATAGTTGTAACGATTTTCTCCACATGACATAATTCTTAATTTCTTAGTTGACGTTTATAAACACCTTCTGTATTGCTTATTGTTGATTCTTAATTGATAATTTTGAATTCTCAGTTTAGTTGAGGTTATGAATCCACCATTAGCTTGGATAACACATTTGTACAATTGTTTTGTCGGTACCACTCTTCCTTTATTTTCAGCTTTGTCATAAATTCTGAGTTCCTTCTTTAACATTTTTGGAATCTCTGATTCATCTGTCGAGTCTTCCATTGCAGTGTTTTCAACACCTTTCATATTCATACCACTTTCTGTTGCCGGAACAGTAAAAGAAACAAAAAAAATAACCAAAGTTAAGGAGGTGAAGCTTTTTTCCTTTCCCCACACTTGTTTGATAACTGTGCAACTCAATGGATCCAGTTCTTCAAATACCGAAAATAAAAGGCGTTATTTTGAGAAAAACAAATTCGGTACCAACTCACTGATTCACATGTAATGAAACAGCAACCACATGTTTACAATATTCGTATGGCCCAGCTTTACAACTACAAACACAAATCCATTGGTCTGTACATGTTCCTTGTGACCCTAATGGCCTAATGTGAGTTTCACTTCATGAGGAGAATCTTTTAAATTCGAACTTTGCAGGCATACGGCAAATATCTTTCTGGCAGTGTTCTCAATCTCCGAGAAATATCCCGTATTTCGGGAATCGTTGAGGCCTTCGGGAATTTTACCAGGAAATGAAATATTTTGGGAAATATTCGGGAAATTAGTGGTGTTCAAGAATGTTTTGAATAATTTCTGGGCTACAACTGTAAGAGAGAGGGTAAAGGGTAATAATGATCAAGAAGTCAGGCCCAAGGGTAAGATGTCTAAAAAAACCCTGGTGTGTCGAGTGATACGATTTTGTTTTGAGTTTCAGAAGACAAATAAACAAATGAAATAGTGGTCTGCTTCTTCAGTCGGTCCCAGAGATGGCGCTTTTATAGAATTTTAGTCCTGTCAATATTCCAGGGATATGGTTATTGACGACTGTAGACAATTTTCAACAAACTTCAAATACTGTTCAAAAATGAATAGTTGTGACGGAATCTAAATTTCATAGTGCAATTTCCCTGTATTGATGACTATTATTAATGTGTTTGTCCATTTTGCTGTATATTTTCTTAGAAATTCATCATTCATTCAATAAAAATTCAATTTGTCTGATTGACTCGGCCGTTACTTGATTAAGATCCATAGTAATTGTATAAAATACACAGAAAACGATTCGATCTCCACAAACTTCATTCAATCAAACAGTGAAGAAGCTGCTGTGCTGGCGAAACATGTCTAATTGAATAAAATTTGTGAATATCTAATCGTTTTCTGTGTAGTCTGTACACTAATAATAATTTGATCATGTTCCGTTTTTGTATCATTTGTGGGCAATCCAGAGAGACGAATAAAATAATTCATCTATATCCAGTACCGAAAGTGAGTACTACCATATTATGAAGATTATTACATAGTATCTTGTATTATTGGAAAACATTTTAATGAAAATAATGGCACGAATAAATTTCACGGAATCCCGCCATTCCTGATTATAGTAGCACAAGATTGACAGGTTTTGATGTTGAATTTTCATGAAGCTTAATTTCGATACTTCCTAATGAAATGTGTAATTATTATTGTAGTTAATGGCATTTCAGTAAAACATTATAAAAATAAGTCGAAAATGTAACAAATAAAACTGATTGTTGATAGTGATTCTGTAAATTTCAATAATTAGGTTTCTTTATTCAGTTCATCCGTCGACAATACTAGAGAACTTCTGTGCTTGTAAATTTACCCTAACAGGAAAACCGACCGTGGCGGTACACACAAATGCGGAATATTTGGAAAACAGGTCACGATTTCATTTGTTTTCTCTGAATCAAGCTGGCGGATTGTCTCCCGTTTTATCCCACAGTTTTGCAGAAATGAGTCGACACACCATGGTTTTTAGACATCTTACCCAAGGTTCAAGGAGACTGAATTTCAACTTCTCTCTCTCTCTCTCTCTCTCTCTCTCTCTCTCTCTCTCTCTCTCTCTCTGTATTTCTTGGACCTTGCTTCCCAATGGTGCACTTGTCCAGCTGTCCTCCCTTGGTTAACGAGAGTTTGTCTCGTCCCTACCAGGGGCTTCGTCGGATGGGTGGAGACAGTCTTGCTCCACCCAATTTTTTTATACACTTCTTTTTTATATGGATTGCACATGCAACCACGATGTCGATGCCATGGCATGACGGCGGACTTCACAAACACTAATAAATTCTTTATTGCACGTACTATCGACGGCGAACATCACAACATATAACAGGTAACTTTAAATTTGTTCATTGCACGTTTTAATTACGGCAGACATTCACACATAACCTCTTGACTTCCAAGCTGAACGACAGCCGAAAGTCGAATTGATTTCAACTTCAACGATGAACATCTCATCTGTCAAAAAATGTCTCATTCGAACTAATATCCATCGTTGTCAATTCTAAAAACTGTTTCAATAAGAAGTTTTTCAACATTCAAAAATTTGACTTTCAAGAGTCAGACGTGGATACAAAAAATTGCCGATATTGAAAAGTTACAATATTCAATATTGAAAAATATAAAATATCCAATAATCATATCCTTGCATTCACAAATTTTGCGTTTCGAATTATACGTCTAAAAATGGCGGTTCATGATGAATCATGATTCATATCATGTGATTTTTCAGTATTTGGGGTTAGATATTACTACACTACCGATAAATAACATGATGATTCGCTGTCGACTCGCATAAAAATTGCGAATATAGGGTATGAATGAGCCTTAAAGGCTTGTTCATACCCTCGCGAATTTCGCAATTTTTCTGCGAATAAAATGTCTGCGAGTCATGTCAGACCAATCGTTGATGCAGAACCATGTCGGCAGCCATTTCATTCGAAGAAAAATTGCCAAATTTGCGACGGTATAAACGAGACTTGCGCCTGATTTTTTCTTTCAATTTTTCAATATTTAGGTGGTGAAAGTTTGTCATGGAAAACTTTGTGCCAACATAATACAAGAACAGAATATTCATTATTTTTACCAAATATATGGTGCATATTGTGTTCTCATGTTGGCACAATGTACGCAAAAGTAGTTCGACATTTCGCCACATCAGCACGACATCTAATGTTGACTTCTCAATGGGACAGGTTCGTTCAAGTTACCATACTAGATTTTTCACGAAAAACCGCTGCCTCTTTATTCAATGGGAGAGTTTCGTCCAAGTAAGCAACCTACATTTTTCACGAAAAACCACTTTCTCTTTAATAGCAGAAATTCCTGTGGTATCATGTAAGAAATTTAAAATTACATCAGTTGCATGTCTTAGTTTTGGTCATGAGGTGCTCCAAATACATATTTTATGGACAGAAACAGTTTTATAGGAAATTTTGTTAGTAATTTTTTGACAGTTGATAACCAGTATATCTAGAATTAACTTGTTATAACAACACAATACGAATACATGACCATTGATGAATTGATTATAACATAACAAGAAATTACTGGATTTTCTCTGAAATCGTTAAAATTGATAAACACACCAATATAAAATAACCGGGAAAATGAGCTTATTCCTATTCATGAGGTAAATGGGAAATTGGGAAATGAGATATAGATTTTTACCCATTCTCAAATGTCCACTACCCTACGTCGCTTGCGACTAAATATATCCATCTCTTTTCAATGCATATTCAAGAAACGGGATAGATATATTTCGTCGCAATGGACGAGTTCAGCCCACTGTTGCCAACCTTGAAAATAGTCAAAAATACTCTACCACTGGAAACGCATTTTTTCTGGATTCTGTTTATACCTTTCGGTTTCTTTATTCATTTTACAGTCCTAGGAGTATCCCCGGTTTTTAATTCCAAGTAATTTGGTAGAAAATTGATGTTAAGTGAATTTGAGGTTATTTCAGTTAAAATGTTGGCCACCTGACACACTTTCTCGTGTTTTGTGACAGTAACATTTCATGTTAATACCATGCGCAGTCGCAGTAGCAATATTTCCAGCACAGAACACCTTTCCTACAGCCCCTACGCACTGCTTGCTTTTGTTATTGTAGTGATTATTTACATTTACAACCTATATTTAAGCTGTTTTTTGTCGTTGAACCGTATTCAATAATGTTTTAAAAACTTTTTCAATTTTACGTCATAAAATTGACTATGGCGTCAAAATGGTGCATTTCGTTTGAAAACATTCTATCTATGACGTCACTGTTTCAACGATAAAATGAAAAGTTTTTAAATCGGTCCAAATAATTTTAAAAAAGTGATACGACAAAAAACAGCTTAATACTCGGAAAGTTATTCTCCTTCTTCTTTAATTTAAAAATGTATCAGGCGGCCAACATTTTAACCGAACTAACCTCAAAATCATTTAACATCAATTTTCTACCAAATTACTTGGAATTAAAAACCGGGGATACTCCTAGGACTGTAACATGAATAAAGAAACCGAAAGGAATAAACAGAAACTAGAAAAAATGCGTTTCCAGTGGTAGAGTGTTTTTGACTATTTTCAAGGTTGGCAACAGTGGGCTGAACTCGTCCATTGTGCAGTCATGTTTTAAGCCCAGGTTCAACTGAACCATTGTTTATATAGAAGTAAGATAGTTAGTCAATGCCTGTGTAATTGGTGTTGGACGCAAATGCGAGTGTCATCTATCGTGATTAGTTACAAACATGAATATATGACGTCATTTTAATGCAGGTTCCTTCAAAAAACCCTGATTTTAATGCTGTCCCATTGTTTCAATCAAGTTACCACATGACTTGGAGGCCAGATCACTGAAGTTACGACATGACTTGGATGCGAGCTCACTATCGCCATCTACATGTCGCATCCATTTTGATCCAATTATAATCCCATAAGGTTGACTAACTATCTTCTATATAAACAATGACTGAACTAAGCTCTGAGAAGAACCGGGTTCAGAAATATTTTATCCGTTGTATACTCCATATTTGAGCTCGGGTTTACTAAACACAGTTCAAGAAACAATATTTTTTGTTGGTCTTCTACAAATTCCTCATCATTCCATTTTACAAAATGATCGACTCTATCTCTACAGTTCTTTGGCTGTCTTCTAGCGTTTACTATTACTTCTACTGCTTCCACAAAATCTTCATCATCTGTTAGTTCCAGAATAATATCATGTAGCTGTTGATATATTATTTTATTATTTCAGCACCCAACGATGAGAACAAAAATAACAATCAATTAAAAAAGATTAAACTTTGGAACAGTTTTAGTCTACAGCACTAAACAATCAGACATCAGTGCTACCAGTTCCCAGACTTGAGAGGTTGAACGTTTGACGCAGCAAACCTCGGTTTAAGCTACCACCAAAATCAAGTTATGTTTACAAAATGAAAAATGACAGCCACTGAACCAAGCTCAGCACTGAACTTGCTCTGTACAACTGAAATTGAAATTTGAACTAAGCTTAACGCTGAGCTAAGCTTTAACCCGGACTGTACAATTGTGCCTTAGCGTTTTAGACATTTGATAATAGACGAAGAAATTAATGACGTCACAAATGTCATTCTTGTCAAAAACTGATTTCAAACAAACCTCCGTCGAATTTGAATCAGCTTGTCCGATAACTCCGATATTGTTTCCGTTAAGGTTATTCTACTTCTTTTGCCTGGGAAAACAAAATCCAAACAACCAAAAACAAACTAATAAGTAAAGCAGCAAATCATCAACAGAGTCACCGAAATTCTTTGTTTGTTTGGAATCAGTTTTTGACAAGTATGACATTTGTGACGACACACTTTCATCCTCGTCTATAGGCCCACCCATCAGAACTGTCAATTATCCACTAAACCAATAGTCTCTCATGGAATTTGGCAGCTGATCATCACTAAGGGTTCTTCAAGATACACTGATCACCACTATACTGGTTCGTGCCAATATTCTGAGCTCCCTCCATCCAGCGGTAACGCATTTCTCGAATATTTGCCTAAAACTGTCCATATCCCGGAATCATATCACAAGGAGCACTAGTGTTTGGAGGAAGTTATTAGACATTAAAGTCAGATAGTATTCGAATAGCAATTTCAAACCTCGATGTTTCGGAAGAAATTATATACAAAAATTAATTTTCACTAAATGTTTATGCGACCGAAAGTGATGTCATTTGAAATATTCATATTATTCCAAACGAATGAAGAAATATTCAACAAGAATGTATATTATACTGCATTTTGTCACTATTCATATCAGGCTGTGACCAGGTGCACTTGGATGTACACACACCCATTTGTTTGTTTGTGGACACGTGTATGACGTCACTTATATTAGGTGCCACTAAACTCAATCATTATTCATTCATTCATCGGTTGCCGAAGTTACTCCGTTTGGAGTAGATCTATTCCTCTTGAATATTTTCCACTCCATTACTCCAATAGAAAAATTTCTACTCCAGTCGAATTGATGGAAGCGTATAATAGTTCGAAAGGGACAATCGCTTCGTTATTGGCTGAATGCGCTCGAGAGGGGACAGACAACGAATCCCTCTAGATAGATGTTTTTTCTACCAAGAAGACTATACACTATTTGACAGGAGAATCTAATACCCATAAGACAATGGTGACACTAATAGGAAGAGATGAAAGAACGTTTGTGACGAAATTTGACATAGTTGGACATGTCATGGCCGCCGTTCTCTATAGTGACGGACTAGCTCTTGGTTAATGAAAGTTACATGTAACAGTTTTGTTTCTTGGTTCGAGTTCGACTCTGTACTCATGTCCAAGTACGTCACTATGACGCGTCGATGCTACAAGATTCTGATTGGCTAGAGCTTATTAAACCCTCCTGTTAGTTTAGTCTCTTTGTTCTTCCACTACTTTTTTTGGCATAGGTGAGACAGTAACAGGTAACAGAAATTTTGTGATTCGTATTTTGTTTCGTCTTTGCTATGTGATACAGTAAACTGAATTTAAAACTTAAAAGTGGTATTTTCTTTACGTCACACAATAATTAGGATCAGTGAGTTTCTTGCAATTATGTTCGAGTAATTATTATTTTGAAGGTGTACGTATCACTAAATCAAAGCCTAAAGCTAAAAGTAAAGAATATAGGCCCTTCACCTCGTCATCTGTGAGTCCGTCACGGAAGTCAAATTAGATGGAAACACATTTCCAAGCAATGAAAGATATAGATATATGCCTTTTCTGTCCATTTCTTGGATCCTGCAAATCTGGCTTCATCTATTTACATCGTACCCTGGATCATGCTAAGAGGAGACATTGTCGAGTATTTCCGGTTTCACTCGTAATAACTCTATATAGCATTAAAAAGCACGCGTCACGGAAGCTGTATCACATACCTAAAAGGTATGTGAGCTGTATGATAATTTCTTTAAAATTTCATCTACGTAGTGTTACTCCAAACTACGAAGGCTCTGGAGGGCCAGTGCGAAAAAAAACTAAGTCGAAATTTTGACTTACTAAATTGAAATTTTGACTTGTTTACGCGAAATTTCGACTTTTTTAGTCGAAAGCACTAAGTCGAAATTTAGGGTTAGTAATTCCAAATTCCGACTCACTTTTGTGAGTTGATGAAGTTAAAATTTCGCGTTAGTCAAGTCGAAATTTCAAGGTAGGAAGTCGAAATTTCGAGTACCTAGTCGAAATTTTGGATTAGTAGGACAAAATTTCGAGTTAGAAGTCGAAATTTCGACTTAATTTTTTTTCGCACTCGCCCTCCTGAGCCATATCGTACCAAAGAGACAAAACGTTATATGTATTTTTATTTTGATAGAGGGATTCAGCCATTGAAGAAAAACTGTGAAAGTACACAACAGAGTTACAAAAATTATTCAATATTTAAATGTATCAAAAGGCAAGCTGAGTCTACACTACAGTACTAAAATTGTATTTTGAGTTGAATATTTGATACTTGCTAAATAATATTTTGATTTAAAATTTGCAGTGAGTGGTAAAAATTTTCTCACTACACCCAAGTAGCACACAGAGGTCATACATGGGTTGTACAGACGTCAAGAAGACCTATCTCAAAAATCCGTGACTTATGTCTTGTAATATGCTGAAACGTCGAAATGTATGCCAATACGACAAAAAGTCACACTTTTGGGACGTCACATCGACGTTATAAAATAGTCGCAATGACTCGCAAATATAGACTTATATAAGCCAGTCGCAGATGGGTTGAAATGAATATTATTATTACGTCGTTGAGTGATTATAGTGTTGTCATAATATCATTATAAATTAAGGTCATGAAATGAAAATCCAATGTATTACAATATGTTTACCATATTAAAACATAATATAATACTATTATAATATATATTTCAATCTTCTTCACATTTTCATAGCCACAACATGACTGCAATAATAGTAATCAAAATGAAAAATATGAGTGATGATCAGGTATTTATTATTGTGTTGTGAAATTGTCCTACTACCGTAATTACAAAGGCAACACCATTTTCACGAACCAAATTCAATTCTACTTGCTCAAAGTGCATGCGCCTCGAAGATAAAACGAAATAAATCTTTTTTTAAATTATTTTTTATTACTGGAAAAATATATTTCATAATTTTTATTCACAAATCATTAAAATATGGTGACAATCATTTGAATCATACTCATTTAGTCCATCTACACTGTTTTTTTTAATACTATACCCCTAGTTGTAATGTTTGTTTCAATATAGCTCCTATAAATTCTGACATCAGTCGAACAATTAACATGGATGCCATCCTCTTAGTATCGAAAAGTTATAATTACTTCGGTATATACTACCACAGAATAATTCACGAGTGTCTTGAAGACATCGCAATAACTACATAGAGAAGTCGTAACATACTCACTGGGACCACATTTGCAGACGTCATGTTCACAAGGTTGTACTCTAGTCGTACCGACGTCGGAACGACAGTATGCCACAACCCACAACGGCTACAACCATTTCAATAGAAAGAGGTTATGTTGATCAAGGATTTATGATATTGTGATTCATTTTTCAGTTTTTGTAGTTTGGAAACTTGTTTGGAAATTTTTTTTCTGCTGGAGGAACTTTATTTTCTTTTGTTTGCAGTCTCTCAAGAAGTGGATGTAACTATATATAACTGTTTTGGTATTGATTTTTTAAGTAGGTACTCCTCCCTCTGTACATATTTTAAAAAAAATTCTATATGCGCCAGTTCGCATGTAAGGCAGATTATATTTTTGCTTTGGTATTATTTTGAGATGATGGAACTATGAATTTACCATGAATACATAACCATCAAAAATGAATTGTAGATACCTACATAGTGTAGTCAATAAGACCAAGTTCTTCTTTTGATAAAACTACATGACATAAGTTCGTTATGTAGTTGTTGAAACGTTTAAAGCATCTATCCATTAGAACCACATAGATTTATTGCCATAATAACCTCAAAACGAGATCTTTTCAAAACTACTCAAGGATACATAGAATTCAATTACATACAAACCACTGAACAACATTTTCTAGAGAATTGTTGATTGTATGCGAGTAATATCCACGCTACGACACCATAGCGACCCCTAAATGTAATAAAATGTACATTAGCTTTTTAGTTGTAAAACAACGCAAATACGTGGTTTTTAAGACGGTTTAAGAAGTCATTATGTGAATTTTATGACTTTGTGCTACTTGGGCATAAATTTAAAAAAATAAGTGTCCCCTTCATTAAACATGTATTATTTCACTTACATTATTCTTGTATGAAGTTGTCAAGAAACGTGAACCTGTATAAATATCGTATGTGATTCTTCGTAAAAATAAAGAAATGTCAAAAAACTATGACACTTGATACCGTATAAAAGATAGAAAACAGTTTTGAATTCGTCGTTTTTTGAAATAGTTTCATATTTTGTTACAGAAGTATTAGGTAGAAGCAATATTCTGCATTTTTAGCAAGAGTAGTTTTTTTCCTGTTAATCACTCACAGAACAAAAATATTAAAATACAAAAAAAATGTATTTTTTTAATTAAAAATTTATTACTTTAAATATAGACACTAACCAGAAATTAACACTTTTTTGATGCCCCTTTTTACCTATTTATAGCACGACGCATGTTCAAATCAAACTTTCAAAAACGCGCGTTTTTTGAAGTTACCATGGTAACATCAACAACTCGGAAAAACGTGAAGTCTGAATGACAACTTTTGATTATTGATCTGACAGTGATAACTTGTAACGTCAAATAAACAAATCGTTCATATTTATCTGTTACCTTTTGCTTTTTCATCCATTTGATGAACTTGTCATTTTTTTATGTGCATTAATGGATTTTTGCCGTATTAACCGCGATTCTGCTTTACCATGCAAATAATCGATATAAGAATTGATTTTTAGGCGCTACATTGGCAACAATTAATCTACCATGATAAATTGACAATTTAACTATGTTTTTATTTCCGTGACAACGAAAGGTATACTGATGTCATCACCAATTCAACTATTTTACATTATTAGTACATATCAACATTTGTGTAGAAATAATACCAGTATTTATGATTTCAAATTGCACCTACAAAAAAAATCGCGAAAAGTATTCGTTTTTAACTGGTCTTTCAAACACTTGCTCTATTTCAGGCACTCCGGCTGCGCCGTCGTGCTCGAAAAATCGCGCGTGTTTGGAAGACCTTTTTTTCCACTTATACTATAATGTTATATTTGTCTTACCAAACTTGTATAAAACAACTTTCTGCTTGCTAGTAGGTGGAACGGAAAAATAATGTTTCGATACATTCATCAGATAGTTTGAATAATTTGAGTTTGTTTTGATCATAATAATTGGGGAAAGAATAACATGAATCTAATAATGATTGAGATCATACCTTCGTCACATATTGTGTCTCTTGATTTTGGAATTAACAAAATCGTTTATATAACCATTGGTGTGAAGTTACCCACAGATTTCCGGTCACATATGATGACGTACAGGAAATCGAACGATTTGTGGTTGGATAATGTTGTAAGTGACCGGACTAAAATATGTGGCTGGGTTTATAAGTTCGTATGCAATTCAATGACGCGACAAAAGAGTGCAGAAAACATCACTAGTTACATCTGAGACACACGAATCCAATGATGCATAATCCGGAAAATTATACAACATAGATGATTTTGGAGTTATCAAAGTATCATTGTCTAGAGACAGTGGTTGAAGTAGCATCAAAACCATTTCTTCGTCACTCATACAGATTTACAGTATATGATTTTTCTTTATTGTGAAATATCTTAAAGACATCACTCTGTTATAAATCGATTATGTATGATCCTCAAAATTATTCGAACTATAGAGGATTCCAACTAAATTCATGTGGTGGAAACCGTTTCTCTGTCACCCATACAGATTTGAAGTTAATAATGTTCATTCATTGAGGAATATCTTCAAGGCATCACACGGTATAACAGTTGCAACCCGATGATGTGTGTTCATGAAAATCATATGAGATATAGAAGATTTTATGTAGATTACTATCGTGGAAACCGTTTCTTTATCACCCATACTGATTTGAAGTAAATGATTATAGAAGTCGTAACCCGATGATGTGCGTTCACGAAAATCATATAAGCTATAGAAGATTTTCCGTAGATTGCTATGGTAGAAACCATTTCTCTGTCATCCATACTGATTTGGAGTAAATGATTTTCTTTCATTGAGAAATATCGTCAAGGCATCACACGGTATCAAAGTCGTAACCCGATGATGTGCGTTCACGAAAATCATATGACATATAGAAGATTTTCCTCAGATTGCTATGGTGAAAACCGTTTCTCTGTCACCCATACTGATTTGAGGTAAATAATTTTCTTTCATTGATAAATATCGTCGAAGCATCACAAGGTAAAAAGGTTGTAACCCGATGATGTGCGTTCACGGAAATCATATGAGGTATAGAAGTTTTTCCGTAGATTGCTATGGTGAGAACCGTTTCTCTGTCACCCATACTAATTTGGAGTAAATGATTTTCTTTTTTTGAGAAATATCGTCAAGGCTTCACACGGTATAAAAGTTGTATGATGCGCCTTCATGAAAATCATGTGAGAACCTTAAGAATTTCCGTAGATTGCTATGGTTAAAACAGTTTCTCTGTCACCCATACTAATTTGGAATAAATTATTTTTTCTCATTGAGAAATATCGTCAAGGCATCACACGGTATGGAAGTCGTAACCTGATGATCTGCGTTTACGAAAATCATATGACACATGGAAGATTTTCCGTAGATTGCTATGGTGAAAACCGTTTCTCTGTCACCCATACTGATTTGAGGTAAATGATTTTCTTTCATTGAGAAATATCGCCAAGGCCTCACACGGTATAAAAGTCGTAACCAGATGATGTGCGTTCACGAAAATCATGAGATATAGAAGAATTTCCGTAGATTGCTATGGTGATAACCGTTTCTCTGTCACCCACACTGATTTCGTGTAAATGATTTTCTTTCATTGAGAAATATCGTCAAAGCATCACACGGTATTAAACTCGTAACGTGATGATGTGCGTTTACGAAAATCATATGAGATATTGAAGATTTTCCGCAGATTGCTATGGTGAGAACCGTTTCTCTGTCACTCATACTAATTTTTATTGAGAAATATTGTCAAGGTATTACACGGTATAAAAGTTGTAACACGTTGATGCGCGTTCATGAAAATTATCTGAGATAAAGAAGATTTTACGTAGAACTGATGTGGTAAAAACCGTTTCTATGTCACTTAAACTTGTGATGCCGTGAAGATATTTCTCAATGGAAGAATATCATTTACTCAAATTCTGAATGAGTGACAGAGAAACGGTTTTCACCATGTGATTTTCATGAACGCACATTATCGGTTTGAAATTCTTATGCGGTGTGATGCCTTGAAAATGTTCCACAATAAATGAATACCATTTACTTAAAATCTGTATGGGTGACAGAGAAACGGTATTCATCGTGTTAAACTTCATGAAATTATCTATATCTGATGTGATTTTCATAAACGCACATCATCGGGTTACAACTTTCACACCGTGTGATGCCTTGAAGATATTTCTCAACAAAAGAATATCACTTACTCAAAACCTTATGGGTGACAAGAAAACGGTTTTCGCCATGTTAATCTACATGGCATCTTGTATATCTCAAGTGATTTTCATGATCGCACATCGTCGGGATACAACTTTTAGTTATGGAAAATCACTTACTCTGAATCTGTTTGGGTGACAAACAAACGGTTCTGGTTCTACATCAATCACTGTCTAGCATCAACCACTGTCCCTCTCTAGACAATGATACTTTGATGACCTCAAATCCATCTACGTTGTTTAATGATCCCGAATATACTTCAATGGATAAATTTTTCTCAGTTGTTGTAATGTTTACTCTGAACTCTATGAAGGTTTGAGTGGAAAACGATGAGGTTCCATTTTTTTCCGAAATCGACAATTTAGCGGCATCTGTAAGCTTGTAGCATGAAGTATCAACATACCAACCCTTACAGGGGACAAACAATGAAATTCCATAAAAAACTGCGGTCGAAAGTGGGCAGCACAGTGGAAAAATTATGAGGCCTCCACATTAGATTTCGCTTTTCTCAACTTTTTAAAAAGCAAAACCTCACTGTTTTTCCACTGGACCCTTCATATGCAGACGTATAAACCCAGTCTCAGATTTTAGTACGGTTACTTACAACTGATTTCCCAACCACAAATCGTTCGATTTTCTCTACGTCAGCATGTGTGACTAGAAATCTGTGGGTAACTTCACACAGATTATATAACCATTATTATTATTATTGAGGTTTCTGTATTTTGCCATCTCTTTCATTTTCATTAAACAAAATAAATCCCCACCACTATTACTCATTGTTCTAAATTACAAACATAAAATAAGAAAAATTAATGAATATGAAATGAATTTACGATAACCTACAAACAAAATAAACAAAAGACGGATAGGAGATAGGGTTCAGTCTCGCCTGCAATTGGTTTTATGGTGTGAACTGGACCTCTAAGAAGCCAACTTCCTTGAAATATCAGTTATATGTAAAATTATAGAAAATTAAGAACAATTGATGGTTTTTCTCACATGCATTGTAACAAGACACTTTTATTCTAAACATGCTACATTCGAGCATTTTGTACCCATGTTCAATAATTTATTTTTAATATTATTATCATTATCATTAGGAACAATTGATGAATAAATCTAATTATTCAATGATAATTCAAGCCTCCTACATTTCTTAGATCTCTTCTTAGGTCTTCAATTAGTATGAAACTTCCATCACAAAGTGTAAGCAAGCGCATGGACTATAGGATTATGAAAAAGTACGTTCTGAAACATTATGTTCGGAAGTATTACGTTGTGATAAAATACGTTATGATGCGTTACAAATTCTACCGAATACGATTATGATCGTTTGATGTTATGATGCATTGCTTTTATAAAATTTTATGATTATTATGGAGTACGTTATGAAAAAGTACGTTATGAAGGTGTAAATTGTGATGGATTACGTTCTGAAACTTTACAATATGACGCTGTACATTTCCTTCTTGTACTATATGATCTATTGCGATTTCTATCCTTTGACGATATGATGGAGTATTTTTCTATGTATTATGATTTCTGTACTGTACATTATGATGCATTCTGTGGGTGGGTGGGTGCGCCGAAGTAACATTTCGTCGAAAATTTCAGTACGCTGCAAAAACCTAGAGCGGCAGTACTAAGATGTCTACAAACCCTGGTGTGTCAAGGGATTCGATTTTGTTTTGATTTTTCAGAAGACAAATAAACAAATGAAATAGTGGTCTGCTTCTTTAGTGTGATCCAGAGATGGCGCCCTTATATAGAATTTTAGTCTTGTCAATATTCCAGGAAAATGGTGATTGATGAATGTTGTCAATTTTATGGAATTTAAGCAAACTAAATACAATTCAAAAGTGAATGATTGTGACAGAATCTAAATTTCATAGTGCAATTTCCTTGTATTGATTACTATTATTAATGTGTTTCTTCATTTGCCGTATATTTTCTTAGACATTCATACAATAATAATTTAAATATTCTGACTGACTCGTCATTTACTTGATGAAGATCCGTAGTGATTGTACAAACTACACTGAAAACGATTCGATCATCCACAAACTTTATTTAATCAGACAGTGAAGAAGCTAGTGTGCAGGCAAAACATGCCTGATAAAATAAAATTTGTGAATATCTAATCGTTTCCTGTGTAGTTTGTACAATAATAATTTAATCATGTTCCGTTTTTGTATCATTTGTGGGCAATCCAGAGAGACGAACAAAATAATTCATCTATATCCAGTACCGAAAGTGAGTAGTTAGTACCCGAGGAGACTAAAATTTAACAAGTAGTGTTTGATTCCCATAAGACAATGGGGACAATGGGGACACTAGTAGACTTATAGCATCAACGCGTCATAGTGACGTACATGGATATGAGTACAGAGTCGAACTCGAACAAAGCAACAAAACTGTCAGCAGTAACTCTCATATACCGAGAGCTAGTCCGTCACTGTCTATAGAAAACGGCGGCCATGACACGTCCTACTACGTCACATTTCGTCAAAAATGTTCTTTCATCTCTTTCTACTAGTGTCCCCATTGTCTTATGGGAATCAAACACTCCATGTTAAATTTTAGTCTCCTTGAAGTAGTAGGACGTGTCATGGCCGCCGTTTTCTATAGACAGTGACGGACTAGCTCTCGGTATATGAGAGTTGCTGATGACAGTTTTGTTGCTTGGTCGAGGTCGACTCTGTACTCATATCCAAGTACGTCACTATGACGTGTTGATGCTACAAGATTATGATTGGCTAGAGCTTATTAAACCCTCCTTGTTAAATTTTAGTTTCCTTGGTTAGTACCACCATATTATGAAGATTATCACATAGTATCTTGTATCATTAAAAAACATTTTAATGAAAATCCTGGCACGAATATATCACACACGGAATCCCTCCATACCCGCTTATATTATATTAGCAAAAGATTGACAGCTTCTAATGGTAAATTTTCATGAAGCCTAATTTCAATATTTCTAACCACGCATTTCATTGTAGTTAATTGATTTTCAGTAAAAAGATTATATAAATAAGTCGAAAATGTAACAAATAAAACTAATTGGTGATAGTGATTCAGTAAATTCCAATAATTACGTTTCTTTATTCATTTCATTCGTCGGCAATACTTAAAAACTTCTGTTCTTGTAAGTTTACCCTCACAAGAAAACCGACCGTGGCGGTACACGCAAATGCGAAATATTTGGGAAACAGACCACGATTTAATTTGTTTTCTCTTTTTCAAGTTGGCGAATTGTCTTCCGTTTTATCTCACAGTTTTCCAGGTATGAGTCGACACACCAGGATTTTTAAACAGTACTGATTACGTTCCTTTGTCATGTTAGTATATCCATTGTTTAAATAGAAGTAAGATAGTTAGACAACCTTATGTGAATAATATTGAATTCAAATGAATGCGACAGTGATCCACTGAAATGAAATTATATTATTCAGACTGGACTGGAACGCTCGTCAGCCTGCGCGAATGGATTTTTCATGGAGGGCGCCATTTTTGTTTTGTGGTTCCTAGCAGTAGCGGAGGAATTGGGGTTCAATATTTTAGGAGTACCAACATCGATTTTCAACATTGAATATTATTTAAGGCCCACAAGCATAGCACAAAATATTACTTAAACTCAAAATTACATTTGAATTGAAAAATTTCAAAAATCAAAGATAACAATTTTTCTCAACAAATAGTCCTTTAGCCCGCTGCCAAAATGTTTAATGATTTTATAACGTGTGCCCTTTAGGGTTTCGGTAGTTATAAATATAATGATCAATGAACAAGCAAAATTAGCGCTTGCCCGTGGGACATTACAATAATAATACTTTTTTCTCAAATACATGCATGAAAACGTATAAAATTGTCAGATTATTGTCGATTGCATAAATAAATCACGTATTTTAATGATAGTAGTATAGCGTATTCCAAGCATACCAAACGATATCTCATCGAATAAAAATCAGACGAAAACCGATCGGCATACGTGTCGCGTTGGTCCGAACAGGCTTATAGTGCCCTAAAATGTGTTGAGAAATAGAAAATTGTTGAAACTATTCGTGTGTATGTATGTTCTTGAGAAAATAAAGTATAATGATAATAATAATAATTATTATTATTGTTATGTTCTACGTGTAAGCGCTAATTTTGATTGTTGATCATTATATTTATATAACTACCAAAACCCTAAAGGGCATACGCTATGAAATCATTACACATTTTGGCAGCGGACTAACGGGCTAAAATGGTGACTCTATAGTGTAAACTCGGATTTTTTTTGAAAAATTAATCAGTCGAAATTAAAAGAATAATAATAATAATAATAATAATAATAATAATAGTAATAATGATAATAATAATAATAATAATAATAATAATAATAATAATAATAATAATAATAATAATAATAATAATAATAATAATAATAATAATAATAATAATAATAATAATAATAATAATAATAATAATAATAATAATAATAATAATAATAATAATAATAATAATAATAATAATAATAATAATAATAATAATAATAATAATAATAATAATAACCAACATCTCAGGCCCTGGTGAGTTGCGACACCACTTCCCCGAGCAAAAGGTGCTAAACCGGACCGGCAGCTCAGGTGCACCCGGGAGGGAAAGAGCTTTCCCTCTGATGTCGGCCGTGGGTATACTAGGCTAACCCCCCGGTATACCTAGAAACTCGGGTTCCAAACAGAGGAGGAAGAGCCCCCCACAACCGACCTCCTCGGATAAGGGGTCAAAGGCAAGGTGGAGGGGCCGTAAATGAGGATTTGCCTGCTTATGACGACCGCGACGAACAAGGACGCTTTGAGTGGACTAATGAATTGAGGGATGTGAGCCCGCCCGAAGGGGATACATGGCGAGAATGCATGCGCTGTGGTGCGAAAATCACCCAGAGCATGCCGCTTTCACCGCACAAAATCTCAGGGATTATGTATCTCATCTTCGGGCTCGAGGCTATATCAGGGCCCCTCCTCAGCCGGCTAACGAACTGGCAGAAGTGGCAGTTCCACCACGAGTTGGTCTGGCACAGGAGGAACCTTTGATTGCACCGCTAATGGAAAATTTCAGAACACGTAGGGTGCTTCACGTACCAAAGTACCTGAAGCCAGAACAACTAGCCCAAGTGGATGCGGAGGTTCGGGATGTCCTAATAGAAGAGGCTGATATCTGGCAAATTAACAGCGCTGTGTACAGAGCCGCTCAGTCGCTGACCCAAACGGAGAGAAGGAATCCCTTCCTGTCGGTTGGAAGGCACGAGCGACGAGTACAGAAGATGGAAGCCAAGATCAAGTCGGCGAGACAACACGCGTCTCGTATCCAATGTGTGATGGACTATATGGCAGCCAACAGGCTTTTCACGCCAGCAGTGCGCCGAATAGCGGCAAAATTAAGAAGAGCCCATCACACACTGAATCAAGCAGTGCTGTTGACTACCAAACAGCACTGCCTTGACAGGATACGAATGCTAGTGGCTGCAAAGAAGTCACTAGTGAGGCGATTGAGGAGCATCGCGGAAAACTCAAAATTCCGCGATAATCCTTCTCAGTTATTCCAAAAGCCTCCGCGTGTTGTAGAAAATCCGCCGACCGCTGATCAGGTAGAAACCTTCTGGAAGGATATTTATGAACATCCGCAACCACTGAATGTAGACACTCCAGCCATAGCGCAGTTTGAAGGATTCTGCGGAAGGCTTCAACAGCCAGAGCTCAATGAACTGCGCAACCCGATAACCCCGGAAGAAGTTCGACGAGCCCTTGAGGGCTCGAAGAACTCAGCTGCACCAGGTCCGGATGGACTAGGGAACTACTGGTGGAAAAAATTTCCCAGCACCCACCAACATTTGGTCAGAGTTTTCAACTCATGGTTGAATGGTGAAGAGCAGATTCCCGGTTGGTTTGTCGAGGGGCGAACCGTGCTGATCCCAAAAACGGGAGATTTGTCGGAACCGAAAAACTACAGGCCGATAACATGCCTGAACGCATGTTATAAGATGTTCACCCGCATTTTGTACATGCGAATACTCACCGCAGTTGAACACGTGTACGAACGGATATATGAGCAAAGAGGGTCAAAGAAAGGGGTCGCTGGATGCAAGGAGAATCTGCTCATCGATAGATGTATTACGCAGGACTCCACGCAGTATAAGCGTAACCTTTCGATGGCCTGGATCGACTATCGCAAGGCATTTGACACGACATCGCATGAGCTAATCATGCACGTTCTTCGATGCCTTGCGATACCCGATCAAATAGTGAGATGCATTGAACAACTGATGCCACTATGGAGGACTCGCTTCACTATAACATCAGGTCAAGCTAGAGTCCAAACAGATCAGGTTATCTTCAGAAGGGGAGTGTTTCAGGGAGATTCTCTCAGCCCCCTTCTCTTTTGCATCTCACTATTGCCATTGTCCGTTGCCCTCAGAAAAACACGTGGATACTACTGCGGCACCCCCAGCAACCGGAGGCATAAGGTGACTCATCTATTCTACATGGATGATCTTAAGCTTTATGCCTCAGGTGAAAAGGACCTACGTCAGTCTTTGAGGGTGGTGGAGGAGTATACGCAGGCCATCGGCATGGAGTTTGGGATCGACAAATGTGCAACGGTTCATCTCAAAGGAGGACGATGCGACGATTACGGAGAAGACGTCCGTCTTACATACGGAAGCATCCTACGTCATCTGGGTGCCGGAGAGACGTATACCTACTTGGGAGTGGAACAACACCACTCTCAAGAAGTTATAACTGTCAAAAACTCTCTCTGCGGCAAGTATCAGCACAAACTCCGACAGATCTGGTCATCAGAACTGTCGGGAAAGAACAAAGTTGCTGCCACAAATATGCTTGCCGTTCCGATCTTACTCTACTCCTTCGGAGTAATGAAGTGGACTCAGGAGGAGCTGCGACAACTCGACGTAAAGACTCGCAAGATGATGCACCTATACAGGAGCTTGCATCCCAAATCGTCCGTTCCTCGGTTATATCTCCACCGACAACAAGGAGGACGAGGACTTTTGAGATTGGAGTGTCTTCACAACAGAATGGTATTGGATGGAGCATGTAAAGTAATCAGGAGTTTGGACCCCCTTCTCTGCATGGTCCGTGACCATGAAAACGCAGGGATTGGAGCGTTCCTCTTTAAGGCAGCAGCCCGTGCGGCTGATGAACTTGGTCTCAGTTTCGACACCAAACGGCGTGATCCGAACTCTGTCACAGAGTTGGCACCCGTTCGGCAAAAAGCCCATGTAAAGGCCGCAGAAAATGCAGCTCTTCTGCAGCTGCATAGGGATAAGCCTTTGCATGGGGTCTTCTTCAGAAACGTTGAAGACCTTGGCTTATCCAAGAACTTGACCTACGCCTTCCTTAGGTCAAGTGGGCTGAAGTCGGAGACCGAGGGATTCATAATGGCCTGCCAAGATGGTGTCTTCAACACCTTGGTCTACCGAAGCCACGTGATGGGTATAGAGGTCCCTGATATTAGATTCAGGACCATTATGCATTTGCTGTCAGCATGTCCAGCATATGCGGTCTCAGCCTATATCCACAGACATAACGCGGCTCTACGAGTGTTATATTACCACCTACGACACTCGTTCGGTATAGACGAGACACCAGTGTTGCCTTACGCTCCGGGGGATATTGAGTCCGTGGTGGAGAATGAGAAGTGCCGGATCTACTGGAACTACTCATTTCCCACCCTCAGGCAAATACAGGCCAATAAGCCTGATGTAGTACTCCTCGACCATGGAAGTAAGACGATATTCGTCATTGAGTTTTCGGCTCCTGGCGAAACGAATATCGTCCGAAAGGAGGAGGAGAAACGGACGAAATATCGAGATTTACTCTTCGAACTCCGGAGGCTCTATCCAGACCATTCTGTAAAAATGGTTGTTCTGATAATAGGGTCCCTTGGCGGTGTGATGGATTCATTACTCTCGAACTTAAAAATCATACCGGCATGTAGAAAGATGTCAGAAATCATAGCCGGAAGAATGCAGAAGGCTGTCATCCTCGGTTCATTACGTCTGCTCAGGGCACACGATTCCCGGACCCAATAGCTGCTTACCCCATAGTTTGGGGAGTGGTTATTGGGGTAATGATGTTGCCAGCGCGCCCTCCGAATGTATCGGAGCATCGGAGACAGGGTCCGACTGGAGAATTTTAATTCAAAATAGATAATAATAATAATAATAATAATAATAATAATAATAATAATAATAATAATAATAATAATAATAATAATAATAATAATAATAATAATAATAATAATAATAATAATAATAATAATAATAATAATAATAATAATAATAATAATAATAATAATAATAATAATAATGATAATAATAATAATAATAATAATAATGATAATAATAATAATAATAATAATAAATAGGCAGGGAGGTCAACCAACACCTAAGGCCCTGGTGAGTTGCGACACCACCTACCCGAGCAAAGGATGCAAAATCGGACCGGCAGCTCATGCGCATCCGGGAGGGAAAAGGCATCTTTCCCTCCGGTGTCGGCCGTGGGTTTACTGGGTTAACCCCCCAGTAAACCCTAATACTCGGTTCCAAACAATCGGGGAAGAGGCCCCCACAACCGACCCCCTCGGATTAGGGGTCAAAGGCAAGGTGGTGGGGCCAACAACGGTGATTTGCCAAATGACAACCGCAATGACAACGGACGCTTTGAGTGGACGGATGAATTGAGAGACGGACTTCTGTATATCTACGAGAGCAGTGAGCCCGCCCGGAGAGGATACATGGCAAGGATGCATGCTCTCTGGTGTGAAAGACACCCAGAGCATGCCGCCGTTTCCGCCCAAAATCTCAGGGATTATGTTTCCTATCTCCGGGCTCGAGGCTATGTTAGAGCTCCTCCTCAGCCGATTAACGAAGTGGCAGATATGCCACGTGTCGGTCTGGCTGTAGAGGAGGCTCGCATCATACCACCAATGGAGGACATCAGAACCCGCAGGGCGCTTCACAATATGAAGCCCCTGAAGCCGCAAGAACTGGCACGAGTGGATGCAGAGATTGGCGATGTTCTTTCAGAAGAGGCTACCATCTGGCAGATCAATTCTGTCGTGTACGACGCCGCTCGTGCTCTATCCCAGACGGAGAGGAGGGAAACCACCGCTCTTGTTGGGAGGCATGAGCGACGCGTTCACAAGATGGAAGCTAAGATCAAGTCGGCGAGACAACACGCGTCTCGTATCTAGTGTGTGGTGGACTACATGTCGGCCAATAGGCCTTTTACGCAGGCAGTACGGCGAATTGCTGCAAAGCTAAGACGAGCTCACCACACATTGGTTCAAGGGGTGCTGTTTACCATCAAACAGCACTGTCTTGATAGGATACGAATGCTAGTGGCTGCAAAGAAGTCACTAGTGAGGCGGGCGAGAAGTATCGCGGAAAACATGAAGTTCCGCGATAAACCTTCTCGCTTATTCCAAGAGCCTCCACGTGTTGTCGATAACCCGCCGGCTGCTGATCGGGTAGAAACCTTCTGGAAGAACATCTATGAGTTTCCGCAACCACTCAATGTAGACACTCCAGCCCTAGCGCAGTTCGAAGCTTACTGCAGGACGCTTCGGCAGCATGAGCACAATGATCTGCACAATCCGATAACCACGGAAGAAGTTCGAAGGGCCCTAAAAGGTTCTAAGAATTTCGCTGCTCCAGGCCCTGATGGGTTGAATAACTATTGGTGGAAAAAGTTTCCAACAACCCACCGCCATCTGGCTAGAGTTTTTAACTCATGGCTAGATGGGGAGCAGCAGATTCCGGAGTGGTTTGTCGAGGGGCGAACCGTGCTCATCCCCAAAAACGGAGATTTGTCTGATCCAAAGAATTACAGGCCGATAACATGCTTGAATGCGTGTTATAAGTTGTTTACACGCATCTTATACACGCGCATTCTCTCCGCAGTTGATCCGGTGTACGAACGGATATATGAGCAAAGAGGGTCAAAGAAAGGGGTCGCCGGCTGCAAGGAGAACCTGCTCATCGATAGATGTATCACGCAGGACTCCGTGCAGTATAAGCGTAACCTTTCGATGGCCTGGATCGATTACCGCAAGGCATTTGATACAACATCGCATGAGTTAATCATGCATTTGCTCAGATGTCTTGAGGTACCCGATCAAATAGTGGGATGTATTGGACAACTGATGCCACTCTGGAGGACTCGCTTTACCATAAGATCTGGTAGAGACACAGTCCAAACAGAGCAGGTCATCATTAGAAGAGGCGTGTTTCAGGGAGACTCCCTCAGCCCTCTTCTCTTCTGCATCTCACTATTGCCATTGTCCGTTGTACTTAGGAATACCCGTGGGTACAACTGCGGCACCCCCAGCAACCGGAGGCATAAAGTCACCCATTTGTTCTACATGGATGACCTAAAATTATATGCCTCTGGAGAAAGGGACCTACATCAGTCCCTTAGGGTGGTGGAAGAGTACACGCATGCTATCGGAATGGAATTTGGGATCGACAAATGTGCCACGGTTCATCTTAAAAGAGGACGATGCGAGGAATACGGAGAGGATGTCCAGCTCGTAGACGGAAGCATCCTACATCATCTGGATGCCGGAGAGACGTATACTTACCTAGGGGTGGAGCAACGCCACTCCCAAGAGGTATTCACAGTTAAAAACTCTCTCCGCGGCAAGTATCAGCACAAACTCCGACAGATCTGGTCATCAGAACTGTCGGGGAAGAACAAAGTTGCTGCAACCAATATGCTTGCCGTTCCGATCCTTCTCTACTCTTTCGGAGTAATGAAGTGGACTAAGGAAGAGCTGCGACAACTCGACGTTAAAACTCGCAAAGTGATGCATCTCAATAGGTGCTTGCATCCTAAATCGTCCGTTCCACGGTTATACTTTCCCAGACAACGGGGAGGCCGTGGACTTTTGAGTTTGGAGTGTATGCATAACAGAATGGTTCTGGATGGGGCCTGTAAAGTCATCAGGAGTTCAGATCCCCTTCTCTGCATGGTCCGCGACCATGAAAAAGCAGGGATTGGAGCATTTCTTTTTAAGGCAGCAACCCGTGCGGCCGATGAACTCGGTCTCGTATTCGACACTGAACGGGCTAACCCAAACTCTGTCACCGAGTTGGGACCCGTTCAGCAAAAAGCTCACATCAAAGCTGCGGAGACAGAGGTCCTGCTACAGCTACATATGGATAAGCCAATGCATGGCGTCTTCTTTCACAACATCGAAGACCTTGGCTTATCCAAAAGCTTGACCTTTGCCTTCCTCAGGTCGAGTGAGCTAGAGTCGGAGACCGAGGGATTCATAATGGCCTGCCAGGATGGTGTCTTCAACACCCTCGTCTACCGTAGTCGCGTGATGGGTATAGACGTCCCTGACACCCGATGCAGGGCATGTCGTGGGGCACCTGAGACCGTAATGCATTTGCTATCAGCATGCCCATCTTGTGCGGTCTCAGCCTATATCCACAGGCATAACGCCGCACTACGAGTGTTATACTACCATCTACGACACTCGTACGGTATAGACGAGACACCGGTGTTGCCTTATGTTCCGGGGGATATTGAGTCCGTGGTGGAGAATGAGAGGTGCCGGATCTATTGGAACTACTCATTCCCCACCCTCAGGCAAATACAAGCCAATAAGCCTGATGTTGTCCTCCTCGACCACCAAAGTAGAACGATATTCGTCATGGAGTTTTCCACTCCAGGCGAAATGAATATCGTTCGAAAAGAGGAGGAAAAACGGACTAAATATCGAGATCTTCTCTTTGAACTCCGCAGGTTATATCCGGACCATTCTGTCAAAATGGTGGTTCTGATCATAGGAGTCCTTGGTGGAATGATGGACACACTGCTCTCCAACTTGAGGATAATACCTGCTTGCCGTAATATGGCAGAAATCTTAGCAGCGCGAATGCAGAAGGCCGTTATCCTTGGTTCGCTCCGTCTACTCAGGGCACATGATTCTCGGACCCAATAGTCACTCACCCTACGGACGTAGGGAGTGGTTATTGGGGTTAACGACACCAGCGCGCCCTCCGGATGTATCGGAGCACCGGAGACAGGGCCTGACTGGTACATTCCTAACGGAAAAAAAAAAAAAAAAATAATAATAATAATAATAATAATAATAATAATAATAATAATAATAATAATAATAATAATAATAATAATAATAATAATAATAATAATAATAATAATAATAATAATAATAATAATAATAATAATAATAATAATAATAATAATAATAATAATAATAATAATAATAATAATTATTATTATTATTATTATTATTATTATTATTATTATATAGGCAGGGAGGTCAACCAACACCTAAGACCCTGGTGAGTTGCGACACCACCTACCCAAGCAAAGGATGCAAAATCGGACCGGCAGCTCATGCGCATCCGGGAGGGAAAAGGCATCTTTCCCTCCGGTGTCGGCCGTGGGTTTACTGGGTTAACCCCCCAGTAAACCCTAATACTCGGTTCCAAACAATCGGGGAAGAGGCCCCCACAACCGACCCCCTCGGATTAGGGGTCAAAGGCAAGGTGGTGGGGCCAACAACGATGATTTGCCAAATGACAACCGCAATGACAACGGACGCTTTGAGTGGACGGACGAATTGAGAGACGGACTTCTGTATATCTACGAGAGCAGTGAGCCCGCCCGGAGAGGATACATGGCAAGGATGCATGCTCTCTGGTGTGAAAGACACCCAGAGCATGCCGCCGTTTCCGCCCAAAATCTCAGGGATTATGTTTCCTATCTCCGGGCTCGAGGCTATGTTAGAGCTCCTCCTCAGCCGATTAACGAAGTGGCAGATATGCCACGTGTCGGTCTGGCTGTAGAGGAGGCTCGCATCATACCACCAATGGAGGACATCAGAACCCGCAGGGCGCTTCACAATATGAAGCCCCTGAAGCCGCAAGAACTGGCACGAGTGGATGCAGAGATTGGCGATGTTCTTTCAGAAGAGGCTACCATCTGGCAGATCAATTCTGTCGTGTACGACGCCGCTCGTGCTCTATCCCAGACGGAGAGGAGGGAAACCACCGCTCTTGTTGGGAGGCATGAGCGACGCGTTCACAAGATGGAAGCTAAGATCAAGTCGGCGAGACAACACGCGTCTCGTATCTAGTGTGTGGTGGACTACATGTCGGCCAATAGGCCTTTTACGCAGGCAGTACGGCGAATTGCTGCAAAGCTAAGACGAGCTCACCACACATTGGTTCAAGGGGTGCTGTTTACCATCAAACAGCACTGTCTTGATAGGATACGAATGCTAGTGGCTGCAAAGAAGTCACTAGTGAGGCGGGCGAGAAGTATCGCGGAAAACATGAAGTTCCGCGATAAACCTTCTCGCTTATTCCAAGAGCCTCCACGTGTTGTCGATAACCCGCCGGCTGCTGATCGGGTAGAAACCTTCTGGAAGAACATCTATGAGTTTCCGCAACCACTCAATGTAGACACTCCAGCCCTAGCGCAGTTCGAAGCTTACTGCAGGACGCTTCGGCAGCATGAGCACAATGATCTGCACAATCCGATAACCACGGAAGAAGTTCGAAGGGCCCTAAAAGGTTCTAAGAATTTCGCTGCTCCAGGCCCTGATGGGTTGAATAACTATTGGTGGAAAAAGTTTCCAACAACCCACCGCCATCTGGCTAGAGTTTTTAACTCATGGCTAGATGGGGAGCAGCAGATTCCGGAGTGGTTTGTCGAGGGGCGAACCGTGCTCATCCCCAAAAACGGAGATTTGTCTGATCCAAAGAATTACAGGCCGATAACATGCTTGAATGCGTGTTATAAGTTGTTTACACGCATCTTATACACGCGCATTCTCTCCGCAGTTGATCCGGTGTACGAACGGATATATGAGCAAAGAGGGTCAAAGAAAGGGGTCGCCGGCTGCAAGGAGAACCTGCTCATCGATAGATGTATCACGCAGGACTCCGTGCAGTATAAGCGTAACCTTTCGATGGCCTGGATCGATTACCGCAAGGCATTTGATACAACATCGCATGAGTTAATCATGCATTTGCTCAGATGTCTTGAGGTACCCGATCAAATAGTGGGATGTATTGGACAACTGATGCCACTCTGGAGGACTCGCTTTACCATAAGATCTGGTAGAGACACAGTCCAAACAGAGCAGGTCATCATTAGAAGAGGCGTGTTTCAGGGAGACTCCCTCAGCCCTCTTCTCTTCTGCATCTCACTATTGCCATTGTCCGTTGTACTTAGGAATACCCGTGGGTACAACTGCGGCACCCCCAGCAACCGGAGGCATAAAGTCACCCATTTGTTCTACATGGATGACCTAAAATTATATGCCTCTGGAGAAAGGGACCTACATCAGTCCCTTAGGGTGGTGGAAGAGTACACGCATGCTATCGGAATGGAATTTGGGATCGACAAATGTGCCACGGTTCATCTTAAAAGAGGACGATGCGAGGAATACGGAGAGGATGTCCAGCTCGTAGACGGAAGCATCCTACATCATCTGGATGCCGGAGAGACGTATACTTACCTAGGGGTGGAGCAACGCCACTCCCAAGAGGTATTCACAGTTAAAAACTCTCTCCGCGGCAAGTATCAGCACAAACTCCGACAGATCTGGTCATCAGAACTGTCGGGGAAGAACAAAGTTGCTGCAACCAATATGCTTGCCGTTCCGATCCTTCTCTACTCTTTCGGAGTAATGAAGTGGACTAAGGAAGAGCTGCGACAACTCGACGTTAAAACTCGCAAAGTGATGCATCTCAATAGGTGCTTGCATCCTAAATCGTCCGTTCCACGGTTATACTTTCCCAGACAACGGGGAGGCCGTGGACTTTTGAGTTTGGAGTGTATGCATAACAGAATGGTTCTGGATGGGGCCTGTAAAGTCATCAGGAGTTCAGATCCCCTTCTCTGCATGGTCCGCGACCATGAAAAAGCAGGGATTGGAGCATTTCTTTTTAAGGCAGCAACCCGTGCGGCCGATGAACTCGGTCTCGTATTCGACACTGAACGGGCTAACCCAAACTCTGTCACCGAGTTGGGACCCGTTCAGCAAAAAGCTCACATCAAAGCTGCGGAGACAGAGGTCCTGCTACAGCTACATATGGATAAGCCAATGCATGGCGTCTTCTTTCACAACATCGAAGACCTTGGCTTATCCAAAAGCTTGACCTTTGCCTTCCTCAGGTCGAGTGAGCTAGAGTCGGAGACCGAGGGATTCATAATGGCCTGCCAGGATGGTGTCTTCAACACCCTCGTCTACCGTAGTCGCGTGATGGGTATAGACGTCCCTGACACCCGATGCAGGGCATGTCGTGGGGCACCTGAGACCGTAATGCATTTGCTATCAGCATGCCCATCTTGTGCGGTCTCAGCCTATATCCACAGGCATAACGCCGCACTACGAGTGTTATACTACCATCTACGACACTCGTACGGTATAGACGAGACACCGGTGTTGCCTTATGTTCCGGGGGATATTGAGTCCGTGGTGGAGAATGAGAGGTGCCGGATCTATTGGAACTACTCATTCCCCACCCTCAGGCAAATACAAGCCAATAAGCCTGATGTTGTCCTCCTCGACCACCAAAGTAGAACGATATTCGTCATGGAGTTTTCCACTCCAGGCGAAATGAATATCGTTCGAAAAGAGGAGGAAAAACGGACTAAATATCGAGATCTTCTCTTTGAACTCCGCAGGTTATATCCGGACCATTCTGTCAAAATGGTGGTTCTGATCATAGGAGTCCTTGGTGGAATGATGGACACACTGCTCTCCAACTTGAGGATAATACCTGCTTGCCGTAATATGGCAGAAATCTTAGCAGCGCGAATGCAGAAGGCCGTTATCCTTGGTTCGCTCCGTCTACTCAGGGCACATGATTCTCGGACCCAATAGTCACTCACCCTACGGACGTAGGGAGTGGTTATTGGGGTTAACGACACCAGCGCGCCCTCCGGATGTATCGGAGCACCGGAGACAGGGCCTGACTGGTACATTCCTAACGGAAAAAAAAAAAAAATAATAATAATAATAATAATAATAATAATAATAATAATAATAATAATAATAATAATAATAATAATAATAATAATAATAATAATAATAATAATAATAATAATAATAATAATAATAATAATAATAATAATAATAATAATAATAATAATAATAATAATAATAATAATAATAATAATAATAATAATTATTATTATTATTATTATTATTATTATTATTATTATATAGGCAGGGAGGTCAACCAACACCTAAGACCCTGGTGAGTTGCGACACCACCTACCCAAGCAAAGGATGCAAAATCGGACCGGCAGCTCATGCGCATCCGGGAGGGAAAAGGCATCTTTCCCTCCGGTGTCGGCCGTGGGTTTACTGGGTTAACCCCCCAGTAAACCCTAATACTCGGTTCCAAACAATCGGGGAAGAGGCCCCCACAACCGACCCCCTCGGATTAGGGGTCAAAGGCAAGGTGGTGGGGCCAACAACGATGATTTGCCAAATGACAACCGCAATGACAACGGACGCTTTGAGTGGACGGACGAATTGAGAGACGGACTTCTGTATATCTACGAGAGCAGTGAGCCCGCCCGGAGAGGATACATGGCAAGGATGCATGCTCTCTGGTGTGAAAGACACCCAGAGCATGCCGCCGTTTCCGCCCAAAATCTCAGGGATTATGTTTCCTATCTCCGGGCTCGAGGCTATGTTAGAGCTCCTCCTCAGCCGATTAACGAAGTGGCAGAAGTGGCAGATATGCCACGT
Source organism: Chrysolina oricalcia (assembly GCA_944452925.2). Taxonomy (NCBI): domain Eukaryota; kingdom Metazoa; phylum Arthropoda; class Insecta; order Coleoptera; family Chrysomelidae; genus Chrysolina; species Chrysolina oricalcia. The sequence goes on along the minus strand of OX101814.2, from coordinate 31,212,538 downwards.
GTCGGTCTGGCTGTAGAGGAGGCTCGCATCATACCACCAATGGAGGACATCAGAACCCACAGGGCGCTTCACAATATGAAGCCCCTGAAGCCGCAAGAACTGGCACGAGTGGATGCAGAGATTGGCGATGTTCTTTCAGAAGAGGCTACCATCTGGCAGATCAATTCTGTCGTGTACGACGCCGCTCGTGCTCTATCCCAGACGGAGAGGAGGGAAACCACCGCTCTTGTTGGGAGGCATGAGCGACTCGTTCACAAGATGGAAGCTAAGATCAAGTCGGCGGGACAACACGCGTCTCGTATCCAGTGTGTGGTGGACTACATGTCGGCCAATAGGCCTTTTACGCCGGCAGTGCGGCGAATTGCTGCAAAGCTAAGACGAGCTCACCACACATTGAATCAAGGCGTGCTGTTTACCATAAAACAGCACTGTCTTGATAGTATACGAATGCTAGTGGCTGCAAAGAAGTCACTAGTGAGGCGGGCGAGAAGTATCGCGGAAAACATGAAGTTCCGCGATAAACCTTCTCGCTTATTCCAAGAGCCTCCACGTGTTGTCGATAACCCGCCGGCTGCTGATCGGGTAGAAACCTTCTGGAAGAACATCTATGAGTTTCCGCAACCACTCAATGTAGACACTCCAGCCCTAGCGCAGTTCGAAGCTTACTGCAGGACGCTTCGGCATCATGAGCACAATGATCTGCGCAATCCGATAACCACGGAAGAAGTTCGAAGGGCCCTAAAAGGTTCTAAAAATTTCGCTGCTCCAGGCCCTGATGGGTTGAATAACTATTGGTGGAAAAAGTTTCCAACATCCCACCGCCATCTGGCTAGAGTTTTTAACTCATGGCTAGATGGGGAGCAGCAGATTCCGGAGTGGTTTGTCGAGGGGCGAACCGTGCTCATCCCCAAAAACGGAGATTTGTCTGATCCAAAGAATTACAGGCCGATAACATGCTTGAATGCGTCTTATAAGTTGTTTACACGCATCTCATACACGCGCATTCTCTCCGCAGTTGATCCGGTGTACGAACGGATATATGAGCAAAGAGGGTCAAAGAAAGGGGTCGCTGGCTGCAAGGAGAACCTGCTCATCGATAGATGTATCACGCAGGACTCCGTGCAGTATAAGCATAACCTTTCGATGGCCTGGATCGATTACCGCAAGGCATTTGATACAACATCGCATGAGTTAATCATGCATTTGCTCAGATGTCTTGAGGTACCCGATCAAATAGTGGGATGTATTGGACAACTGATGCCACTCTGGAGGACTCGCTTCACCATAAGATCTGGTAGAGACACAGTCCAAACAGAGCAGGTCATCATTAGAAGAGGCGTGTTTCAGGGAGACTCCCTCAGCCCTCTTCTCTTCTGCATCTCACTATTGCCATTGTCCGTTGTACTTAGGAATACCCGTGGGTATAACTGCGGCACCCCCAGCAACCGGAGGCATAAAGTCACCCATTTGTTCTACATGGATGACCTAAAATTATATGCCTCTGGAGAAAGGGACCTACATCAGTCCCTTAGGGTGGTGGAAGAGTACACGCATGCTATCGGAATGGAATTTGGGATCGACAAATGTGCCACGGTTCATCTTAAAAGAGGACGATGCGAGGAATACGGAGAGGATGTCCAGCTCGTAGACGGAAGCATCCTACATCATCTGGATGCCGGAGAGACGTATACTTACCTAGGGGTGGAGCAACGCCACTCCCAAGAGCTATTCACAGTTAAGAACTCTCTCCGCGGCAAGTATCAGCACAAACTCCGACAGATCTGGTCATCAGAACTGTCGGGGAAGAACAAAGTTGCTGCAACCAATATGCTTGCCGTTCCGATCCTTCTCTACTCTTTCGGAGTAATGAAGTGGACTAAGGAAGAGCTGCGACAACTCGACGTTAAAACTCGCAAAGTGATGCATCTCAATAGGTGCTTGCATCCTAAATCGTCCGTTCCACGGTTATACTTTCCCAGACAACGGGGAGGCCGTGGACTTTTGAGTTTGGAGTGTATGCATAACAGAATGGTTCTGGATGGGGCCTGTAAAGTCATCAGGAGTTCAGATCCCCTTCTCTGCATGGTCCGCGACCATGAAAAAGCAGGGATTGGAGCATTTCTTTTTAAGGCAGCAACCCGTGCGGCCGATGAACTCGGTCTCGTATTCGACACTGAACGGGCTAACCCAAACTCTGTCACCGAGTTGGGACCCGTTCAGCAAAAAGCTCACATCAAAGCTGCGGAGACAGAGGTCCTGCTACAGCTACATATGGATAAGCCAATGCATGGCGTCTTCTTTCACAACATCGAAGACCTTGGCTTATCCAAAAGCTTGACCTTTGCCTTCCTCAGGTCGAGTGAGCTAAAGTCGGAGACCGAGGGATTCATAATGGCCTGCCAGGATGGTGTCTTCAACACCCTTGTCTACCGTAGTCGCGTGATGGGTATAGACTTTCCTGACACCCGATGCAGGGCATGTCGTGGGGCACCTGAGACCGTAATGCATTTGCTATCAGCATGCCCATCTTATGCGGTCTCAGCCTATATCCACAGGCATAACGCGGCGCTACGAGTGTTATACTACCATCTACGACACTCGTACGGTATAGACGAGACACCGGTGTTGCCTTATGTTCCGGGGGATATTGAGTCCGTGGTGGAGAATGAGAGGTGCCGGATCTATTGGAACTACTCATTCCCCACCCTCAGGCAAATACAAGCCAATAAGCCTGATGTTGTCCTCCTCGACCACCAAAGTAGAACGATATTCGTCATGGAGTTTTCCGCTCCAGGCGAAATGAATATCGTTCGAAAAGAGGAGGAAAAACGGACTAAATATCGAGATCTTCTCTTTGAACTCCGCAGGTTATATCCGGACCATTCTGTCAAAATGGTGGTTCTGATCATAGGAGTCCTTGGTGGAATGATGGACACACTGCTCTCCAACTTGAATATAATACCTGCTTGCCGTAATATGGCAGAAATCTTAGCAGCGCGAATGCAGAAGACCTTGGTTCGCTCCGTCTACTCAGGGCACATGATTCTCGGACCCAATAGTCACTCACCCTACGGACGTAGGGAGTGGTTATTGGGGTTAACGACACCAGCGCGCCCTCCGGATGTATCGGAGCACCGGAGACAGGGCCTGACTGGTACATTCCCAACGGAAAAAAAAAAAAAAAAAAAAAAATAATAATAATAATAATAATAATAATAATAATAATAATAATAATAATAATAATAATAATAATAATAATAATAATAATAATAATAATAATAATAATAATAATAATAATAATAATAATAATAATAATAATAATAATAATAATAATAATAATAATAATAATAATAATAATAATAATAATAATAAATAGGCAGGGGGGTCAAACAACACCTAAGGCCCTGGTGAGTAGCGACACCACCTACCCGAGCAAAGGATGCAAAATCGGACCGGCAGCTCATGCGCATCCGGGAGGGAAAAAGCAACTTTCCCTCCGGTGTCGGCCGTGGATTTACTGGGTTAACCCCCCAGTAAACTCTACTACTCGGTTCCCAACAATCGAGGAAGAGGCCCCCACAACCGACCCCCTCGGATTAGGGGTCAAAGGCAAGGTGGTGGGGCCAACGATGATTTGCCAAATGATGACGACCGCGATAACAACGGACGCTTTGAGTGGACGGACGGACTGCATTGCTACGAGAGCAGTGAGCCCGCCCGGAGAGGATACATGGCAAGAATGCATGCTCTGTGGTGTGAGAGACACCCAGAGCATGCAGCGTTTTCCGCACAAAATCTCAGGGATTATGTATCCCATCTTCGGGCTCGAGGCTACGTTAGAGCTCCTCCTCAGCCGGTTATCGAAGTGGCAGATATGCCACGTGTCTGTTTGGCTGTGGAGGAGAATCGCATTTTTCCACTGATGGAGGATATCAGAACCCGCAGGGCGCTTCACAAAATGAAGCCCCTGAAGCCGCAAGAACTGGCACGGGTGGATGCGGAGATTGGCGATGTTCTTCCAGAAGAGGCTGACATCTGGCAGATCAATTCTGTCGTGTACGACGCCGCTCATGCTCTATCCCAAACAGAGAGGAGGGACACCACCGCTCTGGTAGGGAGGCATGAGCGACGTGTACACAAGATGGAAGCCAAGATCAAGTCGGCGAGACAACACGCGTCTCGTATCCAGTGTGTGGTGGACTTCGTGGCGGCCAATAGGCCTTTCACGCCCGCAGTGCGGCGAATTGCTGCAAAATTGAGACGAGCTCACCACACATTAAATCAAGGTGTGCTGTTTACCATCAAACAGCACTGCCTTGATAGGATACGAATGCTAGTGGCTGCAAAGAAGTCACTAGTGAGGCGGGCGAGAAGTATCGCGGAAAACATAAAGTTCCGCGATAAACCTTCTCGCTTATTCCAAGAGCCTCCACGTGTTGTCGATAACCCGCCGGCTGCAGATCGGGTGGAAACATTCTGGAAGAATATCTATGAGTATCCGCAACCACTCAACGTAGATACTCCAGCCCTAGCGCAGTTCGAAGCATTTTGCAGGAGGCTTCGGCAGCCTGAGCTCAATGATCTGCGCATTCCGATAACCACGGAAGAAGTACGAGGGGCCCTTAAAGGCTCTAAGAATTTCGCTGCTCCAGGCCCTGATGGGTTGAATAACTATTGGTGGAAAAAGTTTCCAACAACCCACCGCCATCTGGCCAGAGTTTTCAACTCATGGCTAGATGGGGAGCAGCAGATTCCGGAGTGGTTTGTCGAGGGGCGAACCGTGCTCATCCCCAAAAACGGAGATTTGTCTGATCCAAAGAATTACAGGCCGATAACTTGCTTGAATGCGTGTTATAAGGTGTTTACGCGCATCTTATACACGCGCATTCTCTCCGCAGTTGATCCGGTGTATGAACGGATAAATGAGCAAAGAGGGTCAAAGAAAGGGGTCGCCGGGTGCAAGGAGAACCTGCTCATCGATAGATGTATCACGCAGGACTCCATGCAGTATAAGCGTAACCTTTCGATGGCCTGGATCGATTACCGCAAGGCATTTGATACAACATCACATGAGTTAATCATGCATTTGCTCAGATGCCTTGAGGTGCCCGGTCAAATAGTGGGATGCATTGGACAACTGATGCCACTCTGGAGGACTCGCTTCACCATAAGATCTGGTAGAGACATAGTCCAAACAGAGCAGGTCATCATTAGAAGAGGCGTGTTTCAGGGAGACTCTTTAGCCCTCTTCTCTTCTGCATCTCACTATTGCCATTGTCCGTTGCACTCAGGAATACCCGTGGGTACAACTGCGGCACCCCCAGCAACCGGAGGCATAATATCACCCATCTATTTTACATAGATGACCTCAAATTGTATGCCTCTGGAGAAAGGGACCTACATCAGTCCCTTAGGGTGGTGGAAGAATATACGCATGCTATCGGTATGGAATTTGGGATCGACAAATGTGCCACGGTTCATCTCAATAGAGGACGATGCGAGGAATACGGAGAGGATGTCCAGCTTGTAGACGGAAGTATCCTACATCATCTGGATGCCGGAGAGACTTATACCTACCTTGCGGTGGAACAACGCCGCTCCCAAGAGGTATTCGCAGTTAAAAACTCTCTCCGCGGCAAGTATCAGCATAAACTCCGACAGATCTGGTCATCAGAACTGTCGGGGAAGAACAAAGTTGCTGCAACTAATATGCTTGCCGATCCGATCCTTCTTTACTCTTTCGGAGTGATGAATTAGACTAAGGAAGAGCTGCGACAACTTGACGTTAAGACTCGCAAAATGATGCATCTCAATAGGAGCTTGCATCCTAAATCGTCCGTTCCACGGTTATACTTTCCCAGACAACGGGGAGGCCGTGGACTTTTGAGTTTGGAGTGTCTGCATAACAGAATGGTTCTGGATGGGGCCTGTAAAGTCATCAGGAGTTCAGATCCCTTTCTCTGCATGGTCCGCGACCATGAGAAAGCAGGGATTGGAGCATTCCTTTTCAAGGCAGCTACCCGTGCGGCCGATGAACTCGGTCTCGTTTTCGACACTGAACGGGCTAACCCAAACTCTGTCACCGAGTTGGGACCCGTTCAGCAAAAAGCTAACATAAAAGCTGCGGAGACAGAGGTCCTGCTACAGCTACATATGGATAAGCCAATGCATGGTGTCTTCTTTCACAACATCGAAGACCTTGGCTTATCCAAAAGCATGACCTTTGCCTTCCTCAGGTCAAGTGAGCTAAAGTCGGAGACCGAGGGATTCATAATGGCCTGCCAGGATGGTGTCTTCAACACCCTTGTCTACCGTAGTCGCGTTATGGGTATAGACGTCCCTGACACCCGATGCAGGGCATGTCGTGGGGCACCTGAGACCGTAATGCATTTGCTATCAGCATGCCCATCTTATGCGGTCTCAGCCTATATCCACAGGCATAACGCGGCGCTACGAGTGTTGTACTACCACCTACGACACTCGTACGGCATAGACGAGACACCGGTGTTGCCTTATGCTCCGGGGGATATTGAGTCCGTGGTGGAGAATGAGAGATGTCGAATCTATTGGAACTACTCATTCCCCACCCTCAGGCAAATACAAGCCAATAAGCCTGATGTTGTCCTCCTCGACCACCAAAGTAGAACGATATTCGTCATGGAGTTTTCCGCTCCAGGCGAAATGAATATCGTTCGAAAAGAGGAGGAAAAACGGACTAAATATCGAGATCTTCTCTTTGAACTCCGCAGGTTATATCCGGACCATTCTGTCAAAATGGTGGTTCTGATTATAGGAGTCCTTGGTGGAATGATGGACACACTGCTCTCTAACTTGAAGATAATACCAGCTTGCCGAAATATGGCAGAAATCTTAGCAGCAAGAATGCAGAAGGCCGTTATACTTGGTTCGCTCCGTCTACTCAGGGCACACGATTCTCGGACCCAATAATCACTCACCCTACGGACGTAGGGAGTGGTTATTGGGGTTAACGACACCAGCGCGCCCTCCGGATGGGTCGGAGCACCGGAGACAGGGCCTGACTGGTACACTCCTAGGAGAAAAAATGATAATAATAATAATAATAATAATAATAATAATAATAATAATAATAATAATAATAATAATAATAATAATAATAATAATAATAATAATAATAATAATAATAATAATAATAATAATAATAATAATAATAATAATAATAATAATAATAATAATAATAATAATAATAATAATAATAATAATAATAATAATAATAATAATAATAATAATAATAATAATAATAATAATAATAATAATAATAATAATAATAATAATAATAATAATAATAATAATAATAATAATAATAATAAAAATGCAGGGAGGTCAACCAACACCTAAGGCCCTGGTGAGTTGCGACACCACCTACCCGAGCAAAGGATGCAAAATCGGACCGGCAGCTCATGCGCATCCGGGAGGGAAAAGGCATCTTTCCCTCCGTTGTCGGCCGTGGGTTTACTGGGTTAAACCCCCAGTAAACCCTAGTACTCGGTTCCAAACAATCGGGGAAGAGGCCCCCACAACCGACCCCCTCGGATTAGGGGTCAAAGGCAAGGTGGTGGGGCCAACAACGATGATTTGCCAAATGACAACCGCAATGACAACGGACGCTTTGAGTGGACGGACGAATTGAGAGACGGACTTCTGTATATATACGAGAGCAGTGAGCCCGCCCGGAGAGGATACATGGCAAGGATGCATGCTCTCTGGTGTGAAAGACACCCAGAGCATGCCGCCGTTTCCGTCCAAAATCTCAGGGATTATGTTTCCTATCTCCGGGCTCGAGGCTATGTTAGAGCTCCTCCTCAGCCGATTAACGAAGTGGCAGAAGTGGCAGATATGCCACGTGTCGGTCTGGCTGTAGAGGAGGCTCGCATCATACCACCAATGGAGGACATCAGAACCCGCAGGGCGCTTCACAATATGAAGCCCCTGAAGCCGCAAGAACTGGCACGAGTGGATGCAGAGATTGGCGATGTTCTTTCAGAAGAGGCTACCATCTGGCAGATCAATTCTGTCGTGTACGACGCCGCTCGTGCTCTATCCCAGACGGAGAGGAGGGAAACCACCGCTCTTGTTGGGAGGCATGAGCGACGCGTTCACAAGATGGAAGCTAAGATCAAGTCGGCGAGACAACACGCGTCTCGTATCCAGAGTGTGGTGGACTACATGTCGGCCAATAGGCCTTTTACGCCGGCAGTGCGGCGAATTGCTGCAAAGCTAAGACGAGCTCACCACACATTGAATCAAGGCGTGCTGTTTACCATAAAACAGCACTGTCTTGATAGGATACGAATGCTAGTGGCTGCAAAGAAGTCACTAGTGAGGCGGGCGAGAAGTATCGCGGAAAACATGAAGTTCCGCGATAAACCTTCTCGCTTATTCCAAGAGCCTCCACGTGTTGTCGATAACCCGCCGGCTGCTGATCGGGTAGAAACCTTCTGGAAGAACATCTATGAGTATCCGCAACCACTCAATGTAGACCTCCAGCCCTAGCGCAGTTCGAAGCTTACTGCAGGACGCTTCGGCAGCATGAGCACAATGATCTGCGCAATCCGATAACCACGGAAGAAGTTCGAAGGGCCCTAAAAGGTTCTAAGAATTTCGCTGCTCCAGGCCCTGATGGGTTGAATAACTATTGGTGGAAAACGTTTCCAACAACCCACCGCCATCTGGCTAGAGTTTTCAACTCATGGCTAGATGGGGAGCAGCAGATTCCGGAGTGGTTCGTCGAGGGGCGAACCGTGCTCATCCCCAAGAACGGAGATTTGTCTGATCCAAAGAATTACAGGCCGATAACATGCTTGAATGCGTGTTATAAGTTGTTTACACGCATCTTATACACGCGCATTCTCTCCGCAGTTGATCCGGTGTACGAACGGATATATGAGCAAAGAGGGTCAAAGAAAGGGGTCGCCGGCTGCAAGGAGAACCTGCTCATCGATAGATGTATCACGCAGGACTCCGTGCAGTATAAGCGTAACCTTTCGATGGCCTGGATCGATTACCGCAAGGCATTTGATACAACATCGCATGAGTTAATCATGCATTTGCTCAGATGTCTTGAGGTACCCGATCAAATAGTGGGATGTATTGGACAATTGATGCCACTCTGGAGGACTCGCTTCACCATAAGATCTGGTAGAGACACAGTCCAAACAGAGCAGGTCATCATTAGAAGAGGCGTGTTTCAGGGAGACTCCCTCAGCCCTCTTCTCTTCTGCATCTCACTATTGCCATTGTCCGTTGTACTCAGGAATACCCGTGGGTACAACTGCGGCACCCCCAGCAACCGGAGGCATAAAGTCACTCATCTGTTTTACATGGATGACCTCAAATTATATGCCTCTGGAGAAAGGGACCTACATCAGTCCCTTAGGGTGGTGGAAGAGTACACGCATGCTATCGGAATGGAATTTGGGATCGACAAATGTGCCACGGTTCATCTCAAAAGAGGACGATGCGAGGAATACGGAGAGGATGTCCAGCTCGTAGACGGAAGCATCCTACATCATCTGGATGCCGGAGAGACGTATACTTACCTAGGAGTAGAGCAACGCCACTCCCAAGAGGTATTCACAGTTAAGAACTCTCTCCGCGGCAAGTATCAGCATAAACTCCGACAGATCTGGTCATCAGAACTGTCGGGGAAGAACAAAGTTGCTGCAACCAATATGCTTGCCGTTCCGATCCTTCTCTACTCTTTCGGAGTAATGAAGTGGACTAAGGAAGAGCTGCGACAACTCGACGTTAAAACTCGCAAAGTGATGCATCTCAATAGGTGCTTGCATCCTAAATCGTCCGTTTCACGGTTATACTTTCCCAGACAACGGGGAGGTCGTGGACTTTTGAGTTTGGAGTGTATGCATAACAGAATGGTTCTGGATGGGGCCTGTAAAGTCATCAGGAGTTCAGATCCCCTTCTCTGCATGGTCCGCGACCATGAAAAAGCAGGGATTGGAGCATTTCTTTTTAAGGCAGCAACCCGTGCGGCCGATGAACTCGGTCTCGTATTCGACACTGAACGGGCTAACCCAAACTCTGTCACCGAGTTGGGACCCGTTCAGCAAAAAGCTCACATCAAAGCTGCGGAGACAGAGGTCCTGCTACAGCTACATATGGATAAGCCAATGCATGGTGTCTTCTTTCACAACATCGAAGACCTTGGCTTATCCAAAAGCTCGACCTTTGCCTTCCTCAGGTCGAGTGAGCTAAAGTCGGAGACCGAGGGATTCATAATGGCCTGCCAGGATGGTGTCTTCAACACCCTCGTCTACCGTAGTCGCGTGATGGGTATAGACGTCCCTGACACCCGATGCAGAGCATGTCGTGGGGCACCTGAGACCGTAATGCATTTGCTATCAGCATGCCCACCTTATGCGGTCTCAGCCTATATCCACAGGCATAACGCGGCGCTACGAGTGTTATACTACCATCTACGACACTCGTACGGTATAGACGAGACACCGGTGTTGCCTTATGTTCCGGGGGATATTGAGTCCGTGGTGGAGAATGAGAGGTGCCGGATCTATTGGAACTACTCATTCCCCACCCTCAGGCAAATACAAGCCAATAAGCCTGATGTTGTCCTCCTCGACCACCAAAGTAGAACGATATTCGTCATGGAGTTTTCCGCTCCAGGCGAAATGAATATCGTTCGAAAAGAGGAGGAAAAACGGACTAAATATCGAGATCTTCTCTTTGAACTCCGCAGGTTATATCCGGACCATTCTGTCAAAATGGTGGTTCTGATCATAGGAGTCCTTGGTGGAATGATGGACACACTGCTCTCCAACTTGAAGATAATACCTGCTTGCCGTAATATGGCGGAAATCTTAGCAGCGCGAATGCAGAAGGCCGTCATCCTTGGTTCGCTCCGTCTACTCAGGGCACATGATTCTCGGACCCAATAGTCACTCACCCTACGGACGTAGGGAGTGGTTATTGGGGTTAACGACACCAGCGCGCCCTCCGGATGTATCGGAGCACCGGAGACAGGGCCTGACTGGTACATTCCCAACGGGAAAAAAATAATAATAATGATAATAATAATAATAATAATAATAATAATAATAATAATAATAATAATAATAATAATAATAATAATAATAATAATAATAATAATAATAATAATGATCTGCGCAATCCGATAACCCCGGAAGAAGTTCAAAGAACTTTGCTGCTCCAGGACCCGATGGGTTGAATAACTATTGGTGGAAAAAGTTTCCAGCAACCCACCGCCATCTGGCTAGAGTTTTCAACTCATGGCTAGATGGGGAGCAGCAGATTCCGGAGTGGTTTGTCGAGGGGCGAACCGTGCTCATCCCCAAAAACGGAGATTTGTCTGATCCAAAGAATTACAGACCGATAACGTGCTTGAATGCGTGTTATAAGGTGTTTACGCGCATCTTATACACACGCATTCTCTCCGCAGTTGATCCGGTGTATGAACGGATATATGAGCAAAGAGGGTCAAAGAAAGGGGTTGCCGGCTGCAAGGAGAACCTGCTCATCGATAGATGTATCACGCAGGACTCCGTGCAGTACAAGCGTACCTCGATGGCCTGGATCGATTACCGCAAGGCATTTGATACAACATCGCATGAGTTAATCATGCATTTGCTCAGATGCCTTGAGGTACCCGATCAAATAGTGGGATGCATTGGACAACTGATGCCGCTCTGGAGGACTCGCTTCGCTATAAAATCTGGTGGAGACATAGTCCAAACAGAGCAGGTCATCATTAGAAGAGGCGTGTTTCAGGGAGACTCCCTCAGCCCTCTTCTCTTCTGCATCTCACTATTGCCATTGTCCGTTGCACTCAGGAATACCCGTGGGTACAGCTGCGGCACCCCCAGCAACCGGAGGCATACAGTCACCCACCTGTTTTACATGGATGACCTAAAATTATATGCCTCTGGAGAAAGGGACCTACATCAGTCCCTTAGGGTGGTGGACGAATATACGCATGCTATCGGAATGGAATTTGGGATCGACAAATGTGCCACGGTTCATCTCAAAAGAGGGCGATGCGAGGAATACGGAGAGGATGTCCAGCTCGTAGACGGAAGCATCCTACATCATCTGGATGCCGGAGAGACTTATACTTACCTAGGAGTGGCGCAACGCCGCTCCCAAGAGGTAATCACAGTTAAGAACTCTCTCCGCGGCAAGTATCAGCATAAACTCCGACAGATCTGGTCATCAGAACTGTCGGGGAAGAACAAAGTTGCTGCAACTAATATGCTTGCCGTTCTGATCCTTCTCTACTCCTTTGGAGTGATGAAGTGGACTCAGGAAGAGCTGCGACAACTCGACGTAAAAACTCGCAAAATGATGCATCTCAATAGGAGCTTGCATCCTAAATCGTCTGTTCCACGGTTATACTTTCCCAGACAACGGGGAGGCCGTGGACTTTTGAGTTTGGAGTGTCTGCATAACAGAATGGTTCTGGATGGAGCCTGTAAAGTCATCAGGAGTTCAGATCCCCTTCTCTGCATGGTCCGCAACCATGAAAAAGCAGGGATTGGAGCATTTCTCTTTAAGGCAGCAACCCGTGCAGCCGATGAACTTGGTCTCGTATTCGACACTGAACGGGCTAACCCAAACTCTGTCACCGAGTTGGGACCCGTTCAGCTAAAAGCTCACATTAAAGCTGCGGAGACAGAGGTCCTCCTACAGCTGCATATGGATAAGCCAATGCATGGTGTTTTCTTCAACAACATCGAAGACCTTGGCTTATCCAAAAGCTTGACCATTGCCTTCCTCAGTTCGAGTGAGCTAAAGTCGGAGACCGAGGAATTCATAATGGCCTGCCAGGATGGTGTCTTCAACACCCTCGTCTACCGTAGTCGCGTGATGGGTATAGACGTCCCTGACACCCGATGCAGGGAATGTCGTGGGGCACCTGAGACCGTAATGCATTTGCTATCAGCATGTCCAGCTTATGCGGTCTCAGCCTATATCCACAGGCATAACGCGGCGCTACGAGTGTTGTACTACCATCTAAGACACTCGTACGGTATAGACGAGACACCGGTGTTGCCTTATGTTCCGGGGGATATTGAGTCCGTGGTGGAGAATGAGAGGTGCCGAATCTATTGGAACTACACATTCCCCACCCTCAGGCAAATACAAGCCAATAAGCCTGATGTTGTCCTCCTCGACCGTCAAAGTAAAACGATATTCGTCGTGGAGTTTTCCGCTCCAGGCGAGATGAATATCGTTCGGAAAGAGGAGGAAAAACGGACTAAATATCGAGATCTTCTCTTTGAACTCCGCAGGTTGTATCCGGACCATTCTGTCAAAATGGTGGTTCTGATTATAGGAGTCCTTGGTGGAATGATGGACACACTGCTCTCTAATTTGAAGTTGATACCGGCCTGCCGTAATATGGCACAAATCCTAGCCGCTCGAATGCAGAAGGCCGTCATCCTTGGTTCCCTTCGTCTGCTCAGAACACATGACTCTCGGACCCAATAATCATTCACCCTACGGACGTAGGGAGTGGTTATTGAGGTAAACGACACCAGCGCGTTCTCCGGATGGGTCGGAGCACCGGAGACAGGACCTGACTGGTACGCTCTTAAAGGAAAAAATAATAATAATAATAATAATAATAATAATAATAATAATAATAATAATAATAATAATAATAATAATAATAATAATAATAATAATAATAATAATAATAATAATAATAATAATAATAATAATAATAATAATAATAATAATAATAATAATAATAATAATAATAATAATAATCAAAAGAGGACGATGCGAGGAATACGGAGAGGATGTCCAGCTCGTAGACGGAAGCATCCTACATCATCTGGATGCCGGAGAGACTTATACCTACCTTGAGGTGGAACAACGCCGCTCCCAAGAGGTATTTGCAGTTAAAAACTCTCTCCGCGGCAAGTATCAGCATAAACTCCGACAGATCTGGTCATCAGAACTGTCGGGGAAGAACAAAGTTGCTGCAACTAACATGCTTGCCGTTCCGATCCTTCTTTACTCTTTCGGAGTGATGAAGTGTACTAAGGAAGAGCTGCGACAACTTGACGTTAAGACTCGCAAAATGATGCATCTCAATAGGAGCTTGCATCCTAAATCGTCTGTTCCACGGTTATACTTTCCCAGACAGCGGGGAGGCCGTGGACTTTTGAGTTTGGAGTGTCTGCATAACAGAATGGTTCTGGATGGGGCCTGTAAAGTCATCAGGAGTTCAGATCCCATTCTCTGCATGGTCCGCGACCATGAGAAGGCAGGGATTGGAGCATTCCTTTTTAAGGCAGCTACCCGTGCGGCCGATGAACTCGGTCTCGTTTTCGACACTGAACGGGCTAACCCAAACTCTGTCACCGAGTTGGGACCCGTTCAGCAAAAGGCTCACATAAAAGCTGCGGAGACAGAGGTCCTGCTACAGCTACATATGGATAAGCCAATGCATGGTGTCTTCTTTCATAACATCGAAGACTTTGGCTGATCCAAAAGCTTGACCTTTGCCTTCCTCAGGTCAAGTGAGCTAAAGTCGGAGACCGAGGGATTCATAATGGCCTGCCAGGATGGTGTTTTCAACACCCTTGTCTACCGTAGTCGCGTGATGGGTATAGACGTCCCTGACACCCGATGCAGGGCATGTCGTGGGGCACCTGAGACCGTAATGCATTTGCTATCAGCATGCCCATCTTATGCGGTCTCAGCCTATATCCACAGGCATAACGCGGCGCTACGAGTGTTGTACTACCACCTACGACACTCGTACGGTATAGACGAGACACCGGTGATGCCTTATGCTCTGGGGAATATTGAGTCCGTGGTGGAGAATGAGAGATGCCGGATCTATTGGAACTACTCATTCCACACCCTCAGGCAAATACAAGCCAATAAGCCTGATGTTGTCCTCCTCGACCACCAAAGTAGAACGATATTCGTCATGGAGTTTTCCGCTCCAGGCGAAATGAATATCGTTCGAAAAGAGGAGGAAAAACGGACTAAATATCGAGATCTTCTCTTTGAACTCCGCAGGTTATATCCGGACCATTCTGTCAAAATGGTGGTTCTGATTATAGGAGTCCTTGGTGGAATGATGGACACACTGCTTTCTAACTTGAAGATAATACCGGCTTGCCGTAATATGGCAGAAATCTTAGCAGCAAGAATGCAGAAGGCCGTTATACTTGGTTCGCTCCGTCTACTCAGGGCACACGATTCTCGGACCCAATAATCACCCACCCTACGGACGTAGGGAGTGGTTATTGGGGTTAACGACACCAGCGCGCCCTACGGATGGGTCGGAGCACCGGAGACAGGGCCTGACTGGTACACTCCTAAGGAGAAAAAAATTGTAATAATAATAATAATAATAATAATAATAATAATAATAATAATAATAATAATAATAATAATAATAATAATAATAATAATAATAATAATAATAATAATAATAATAATAATAATAATAATAATAATAATAATAATAATAATAATAATAATAATAATAATAATAATAATAATAATAATAATAATAATAATAATAATAATAATAATAATAAATAATAATACTCCCTCATAAACACTTAAACAGTGTACCCAAAGGCAGAGGACAACTATTATTATTATTTGCCGTGGCGCTCCGGGGCAACTTACTAATTTTGGTGAAGTATTCACTTTTCAGCTACAGGAAAACCCGGAAAAACCTACAGCACCACTCCGGGTGGTCGGTTGCACACTTCATGCAAACACCAGACGTCGAGATTGGCATCTAGGCATTCCACATCGCACTTGCTTCACAACAAGGAATGAGGTCGCCTATCGATACCGATGTACTTGAGAAAAATTCTCTCATACCCTGGATTCGAACCGATTCTGATGGAAGCGGAAGAGTTAACGGTCCCTAGCGATAACTGACTCACAATTCAGTTCAATTGTTCGAAAATGAATATTTGAATGTACGCCTGAATTATTGAGCCTCTTCAATTCATTTTATATCTCATATTTTATTGGGATAGATTCAGTATAATGGTGATACCTCATATCATGCAATGAATGAGTTCCCCTCCTTTCTTTTTTAGGTACCTTATAAACTGCATACTAATTTGCAAACCCGCCACTCTTTTCAGTTTGGTACCCCAAAACCTGCGTTTCATGTCCATATTTATTTATCTCTATTTGGTACCTCAAAACCTGCGTTATGAACTAGATATTACTACCAACTCTGTAATTGTAAGTAGATTTATATTTTCCGTTTTGTAATTTGTCTAATTTTGTTAAATTTTCTGTAGCTATCTCTCCTGAAGAAGCTAATAAAGATAAGCGAAATATTGAGTAAAGAATAAATGAGTATTACTGGTAAACAGACCGCAAACCCGAGAATTCCCCAACTTAGTTTATAAAGTACGGTCGATAATACATCCATATTTTATATATAATTTATCCTGCGGTGGATAAGTCCTCCGTTGATAGGAAATTTACATTTAATAGGTCATCCGGGTGCGATAGGGCGCCCATATATGGAGGACCTAACGATTCCCTTGTAAATAGATGTAATATGTCAACCTTAACTATTAGGCAAATTTTGGGCTGGATGACTTACATCGATTTTTTTGATAATTTGTATATTTTAGTTCAGACATTTGCCGCATTCACCGATGGAGCTACCGCAGCGTGTATATTCATAGATAGTTATACGCCTACCGTTTTACAGTGGATCGGTCATCTGCCGTATATTGAATTTCCGTTTTTTCACCTATGGGTAACCCATAAGCATGGCATCAGTGTATTCAATCATTCCAGGGAACTGAAAATTTGTCTGCGACGTATTTGCTTTTGCAATATTATATTCAAACTGTAGTTATCTCGCAACACTCGCTCTTGATATATGACGCAATTTACTAATTTTTTATTAACTGAAATTTACTATTTTACTAATAGTAGGTAATTCTGTTAATTTGTTCAGTATAAATTTCGAAATCGATTTAAAACCAACTTTGAACAGCTCGGATGAAATTGTGGCATGACATTTAGATAATGATGACATAATGATGATAATAATAATAATTTCATTCCATATATATTTTGCAACAGATTTTAAACTAATATGAAGCATAGCGCAAAACTGGATGACAATGCTATTGCATTGCATGTAGTGTTTATAATAACATAACAATTCCAATGATTATGATTTTTGTCTGTTCAGAGTAAATTTTGCAATCGATTTTAAACCAACTTCAAACAAAACATAGATCATAACAGGATGACGATGCATTATCAATTCATGATGTGTTGATAATATAGTAATAATAATCATATTTGTCAGTTCGGCGCAAATTTTACAATCGATAGGTCTTAAAATTAACTTACCGATGAGCTGAAACTCTCAACATAACTTCTACATAAATGAAAATACAAAATTATTGATATTGTTTTGATATAAATGATAATGAACGATATACTAGGAATTTTAAATATAGCTTGAATTTGTATGACGATGCCATATCATATCTTAATGATATAATAATGATTATTATTTCAATAAAGTCTCTGCACAAACTGATAACCCCAAAAGAATTTCTGTATGCCCTTGAAGGCACGAAGAAATTTTTTCTCTACGCCATTGTTTTTTGGTTCACACGAAGAATAAAGTTCTGTAATGTTCGGATAACATTGTGAGAATTGAGTGGAAGTATGTAGGAGTTGCTCTTTTGTATTTTCTGCAAGCTGTATGCCTCAAAGAACACTTCCTACAGCTTTGCCGTTTGTTTGAAGAACAATCTCTGGGAAAGAGATGTACGGCTTGGCTCCAAAGTGAAGGCAAAGGAATGTGAAGACTGAGCTGCACGAGTCAGTCTCGATGGAAACAGTAATGGTAGTATGGTTGGTCATATTTCAGAAGAGCACCGCCTTTGAAGATATCTTTAAAAAAAATCCGCGCTGTTTCAGAGAAGTGAGTAAGATTGTAAGCGCAGCATTACCGACGAGACCATTGGCTCCTTTTTTGACTAAATCTGAAAGATACAGTTGTGCTACATGTTTTTTAACAATTTTTCCAACAGGATTTCAGTACAGGTTGGATCTGAGCTTCGTAAATAACAATCATTTGACGGAAAGTGAGATAGCTCTTGGAGCGAAATAGGAAATCAAGTTGGTTTCCGGGTTGTGCCGCCAAGAAAAGTACTTCGACCACGCCACTGAAGAAGACTGCCGCAGTTGCAGTTGAAACGTTTTGGGATTTCAACCAAAGAAGACCACTGCAAAATCGGAAAACAAACCAAAACATTTACGCACGCCGTAAAAGCCTACATTCCTAGAAGCACATTTGGCAATGGACCTCACATAGCCTTTTTATGAAAGGGGGTGCGATAGGGCGCCCATATATGGAGGACCTAACGATTCCCTTGTAAATAGATGTAATATGTCAACCTTAACTATTAGGCAAATTTTGGGCTGGATGACTTACATCGATTTTTTTGATAATTTGTATATTTTAGTTCAGACATTTGCCGCATTCACCGATGGAGCTACCGCAGCGTGTATATTCATAGATAGTTATACGCCTACCGTTTTACAGTGGATCGGTCATCTGCCGTATATTGAATTTCCGTTTTTTCACCTATGGGTAACCCATAAGCATGGCATCAGTGTATTCAATCATTCCAGGGAACTGAAAATTTGTCTGCGACGTATTTGCTTTTGCAATATTATATTCAAACTGTAGTTATCTCGCAACACTCGCTCTTGATATATGACGCAATTTACTAATTTTTTATTAACTGAAATTTACTATTTTACTAATAGTAGGTAATTCTGTTAATTTGTTCAGTATAAATTTCGAAATCGATTTAAAACCAACTTTGAACAGCTCGGATGAAATTGTGGCATGACATTTAGATAATGATGACATAATGATGATAATAATAATAATTTCATTCCATATATATTTTGCAACAGATTTTAAACTAATATGAAGCATAGCGCAAAACTGGATGACAATGCTATTGCATTGCATGTAGTGTTTATAATAACATAACAATTCCAATGATTATGATTTTTGTCTGTTCAGAGTAAATTTTGCAATCGATTTTAAACCAACTTCAAACAAAACATAGATCATAACAGGATGACGATGCATTATCAATTCATGATGTGTTGATAATATAGTAATAATAATCATATTTGTCAGTTCGGCGCAAATTTTACAATCGATAGGTCTTAAAATTAACTTACCGATGAGCTGAAACTCTCAACATAACTTCTACATAAATGAAAATACAAAATTATTGATATTGTTTTGATATAAATGATAATGAACGATATACTAGGAATTTTAAATATAGCTTGAATTTGTATGACGATGCCATATCATATCTTAATGATATAATAATGATTATTATTTCAATAAAGTCTCTGCACAAACTGATAACCCCAAAAGAATTTCTGTATGCCCTTGAAGGCACGAAGAAATTTTTTCTCTACGCCATTGTTTTTTGGTTCACACGAAGAATAAAGTTCTGTAATGTTCGGATAACATTGTGAGAATTGAGTGGAAGTATGTAGGAGTTGCTCTTTTGTATTTTCTGCAAGCTGTATGCCTCAAAGAACACTTCCTACAGCTTTGCCGTTTGTTTGAAGAACAATCTCTGGGAAAGAGATGTACGGCTTGGCTCCAAAGTGAAGGCAAAGGAATGTGAAGACTGAGCTGTACGAGTCAGTCTCGATGGAAACAGTAATGGTAGTATGGTTGGTCATATTTCAGAAGAGCACCGCCTTTGAAGATATCTTTAAAAAAAATCCGCGCTGTTTCAGAGAAGTGAGTAAGATTGTAAGCGCAGCATTACCGACGAGACCATTGGCTCCTTTTTTGACTAAATCTGAAAGATACAGTTGTGCTACATGTTTTTTAACAATTTTTCCAACAGGATTTCAGTACAGGTTGGATCTGAGCTTCGTAAATAACAATCATTTGACGGAAAGTGAGATAGCTCTTGGAGCGAAATAGGAAATCAAGTTGGTTTCCGGGTTGTGCCGCCAAGAAAAGTACTTCGACCACGCCACTGAAGAAGACTGCCGCAGTTGCAGTTGAAACGTTTTGGGATTTCAACCAAAGAAGACCACTGCAAAATCGGAAAACAAACCAAAACATTTACGCACGCCGTAAAAGCCTACATTCCTAGAAGCACATTTGGCAATGGACCTCACATAGCCTTTTTATGAAAGGGTACTACTGATGGTGAAGCTGAGCATCAAAATAGAGGATTTCATTGATAGTGATACTGACATAAGCATGATATCCACTGTGAGACCGGCCATTCTAGAGAAAATAAATTCTTGGGATCTTGAATTTTGCAATGTTGTTGTTTCTTCATTCTAGAAACTTTTCCTAAGAAATCGTTTATGTTTCTTCTCCTTTCTCTGATACCTAAACTTTGCAAGAGAAAACGGTATCAGAAGTACATATGTACCTTCTGTGAACTGAATATCAAATCAAGGAAAGTCACTGGATTAGAAATCAAATGCACAACACCGCATAACTACACTTAACACTATAGAGAGAAGCAAACAAACCATTTTATGGAAGCAGAGCAAATACCAATGAACCTGCTGGAATATGTCAACATCCCATAAACAGGTGCCACACAAAAAATCACTGAACAACCTGTTGTATCATCAACCAAGGAAACAGTAAGAAATACACTCAGATCTAATAGGGAAGAATAGTAATGATTTAGCTCACTTCACTATCACTGTTTCTGCTGAATTCCTGTTTATTAATGTATTTTATTTCTCCATTAGACAAAAAAGTGGCAAACGTATGATGGTTCTGTGATTAATTTTAAATAATTCTCTTAGTAATTAGAGTTAAAGCTGATTCATGCAGCATTTTTTTTTTCATGAAATATTTTTAAATAGAAATGAATCCTTATATACGAGACTTTGAGGTACCAAAAATAGAAAAATTCACCCTAGACACAGCATTCCAAATGAATGAAATTCTGAAAATGAATACCCAATCATATAATTCCCAACTGATACACAATAACATAATAAGTATTAGAGAAAATATAGATGAATTCAAGATTGTTCTTGTGCGATACGACTTGAATACGACTGCATCAGAATAATAGAGATGAGAATAGTTTCAGACACTAGCATATACTATCTCCCAGGTTATAAAATGCTGAAATTAAGGAAACCTGAACCAAAATGTACTTATTTAACTTATTTAAAATGGAAGCACCCTCATAAAACATATATTACCAACCGATTGGATTAATATTTTTTTTCATCAGGTAGACATTCAAGAAGTCCTCTGGAACACTATATTTCATGATTGAATCTTCATTTTCAGGGCTCACTATTCTTATTTTTCAAGGTCAAAAATGAAAAAAATTGTGATTTTTTGAGAAAAAGTTTGACTACACCACTTCGCGACATTTTGAAATTATTCGTGCAGAAATTACTTTGAAATAATAATATGTCAATCAATAAGAAAGTAATAGGGAAACAAAATCTGAGAAATGTGACATTGATTCAACCCACTACTTCGTTTTCAAAACTTTTAACAAAATTTTGATTATACCACTGGATTCAGAGAGTCTCCAAGTATCATTGATCGGAGTTTCATCGAAATCTGTCAATACATAAAAAAATTATATTTTCGTGAAATTCCATCAACATGTTCTTCAAATTTTATAATTTTATGATTTTCTTATTTAAGAACAGACTAAAGAACACAAAATTGAAGAACGATTTCTTAAACAACGACTTAGATGGAATAACAGGAATATGTGTGACATATTTACAAAACGAAGTTGAACAATCTACCCGTTATAAAAAAAAAACATGAAAACAAAAGAGAAGGAATGGATTTTGGAGGGTTTGGAAAAATCAATCAACAAAAAAAAATTCCTATGTCTAAAGATCAGAGAATATCCAAATAATATACGGATTATAAAAAATATAAGACTACTCTGGATGAGCTTATACCAAAAACTGAGAATAAATTCTTGAAAAATACAACGAAAACTGAGATGATTCGATTTACTTATGGAAAACTATAACTGGAATCTACGGTGAAAACTCGAGTGATGAAATGAATCATATAAAAACTACTAATGAAAAAATATAAGATGAACGAAATAGTGAATATTTTCAATATTACATTTACTAATATGGACCTAGCAAAAAAAATTGAGAGAACATCAAATCATTAATTCAAATAATACATAAAAAGACATTCTACATTTCTGAACCCTACCAATCATGTGATGTTTGAAATTTTCAGATTTTCATTCTTATGGGAACATCAGAAACTGCTAATGAACGGGTTACGTGATAATCCCTGTATATACAGTGACCGCCAAAAAGTACGTACCATATGGCAAAAAGTTTTCTGGGGAAAAGGCATGTCCGATAACCTAAAAATTGTTTTTGACAAAAGTCACGTGACCACTAGTATGGCGGCAAATTAAAAATAAATACTATGAAGAGGCCAAAAGTGGTGTGAGATGGCAAGATATTGAAAAAAGTTATCTGAAAATGTTGCCAGGAATTTAATTTCATACTTGCTTACAGAGTTTCAAGCTATGAATAAAAAAATTTGAAATTGCTATTTTTATTGAATTTTATCCGATCTCTTCACAAAAATTGAAGTTTTTTCTCCTGAATTGCTTGACTGTGGTGTAACATTTGTATTAAGACGATAACGACACAATTTTCTCATTTTCTGTGCACCAGATGACACGAAATTGAAAAAATGTTTTTTTCCAGAACACTCGCTGTTACATTGGTTTAACAAATATATCAGAATTCCAAACTATTGAGATGTTATGGCAATCTAGAAACACCATGTTTCCTGATTTCAATTTAGTTTTAATGATAATCGTTCGTGAGAGTTTCACTTAGCACGCTTTAATTTGACGCATTTTTCTCAAGTTTGTGTAAAGTGAAACACTCACGCACGATTATCATCGTAATTTGATTATAATCAGGAAACATGATGTTTCTAGATTGCCATATTATCACAATAGTCTTGAAATTTTGATAAGAACCAATGTGGCAGCGAGGTTTCTGGCAAAAACCAATTTTTTCAATTTAATGCCGTCTGGTACAGACAAAATGAGAAAGTCTTGTCATTCTCATCAAAATATAAATATTTTATCACAGTCAAGCCATTCAGAAGAAACAACTTCGATTTTTGTAAAGAGATCGGAAAATAAATAAAAATTGAAGAATGCAGTATATTCTTTGATTTTTTTTGATTTATTGGTTGAAACTCTGTATGTGAGTATAAAATTAAATTCCAAACAACTTTTTCAAATAACTTTTTTCGATATCTTGCCATCTTACCTCACTTTTGGCCTCTTCATGGCATTTTCGTCCAATTTGCCGCCATACTAGTGGTCACGTGACATGAGTCAAAATCGATTTTTTGGTTATCGGACTTGCACAAACTTTCCCCTCAGAAATGTTTTACCGATACTCTAATAATAAACTTTTTTCCCATATGGTACATACTTTTTGACGGTCACTGTATATATATATATATATATATATATATATATATATATATATATATATATATATGTTTCAACAAAGGACCAATTGAAAAGTAATGAGCACTAGTAATTCTCTGATATTGGGAATTAAATGAATTAAACTGATACATAGATACCCATTCACAACATGATATGAAATGCCACACATCAACTATACAGATAAGATAATTCAGTTTTAAAACACCTTGTATGTCTGAAATTTGTGTTATAGAATTTCAAGGCCGTCATATTTTCCAAAATCAATTGTCCAGTCACTAACTATTAAGAGGCCATGAGCGCGATCATATTAGGGACCGTTTTTTTGGTAAAAGAGCCGATAACTCAAAAACGGTTCACCGTATCGATTTCAAACAAAGACAGGCTTCTAGAGGACGTTCGATTCTATGTACCTACGTCTGCGGCAGCACCTCATGATGCTTTTTACAGATTATCGAGGAAGCTGCAATGGTATTTCTCTTCCATTAAAACTTGAAGCCATCTTCATCCAATCGAAACAAATTTGGTATCAGAGGAAAGTTAAAACGTTGATCTATGTACGTGCTGTAATGTTTTTTTGAAATTATTTGTTCATCTACCCAAAAACTTGCTTCAAAGTAACTGCATTTTTGGGACATTTTTGAGATTTTTTTGTGAAAAAGTGGATAGAAATTTCAATTTCCATTACAGCACGTACCTAGAATTGAATGTCCTCTAGAATCCTGTCCTTGTTGGGAATCGATACGACGAACCGTTTTCGAGTTATCAATTGACTCTTTTACCCTTAAAAGCGCCACAAATATAATTGCGCTCATGGCCTCTTAAGGGCTTCCTTTAAAATTGACCAATGAACATGGTTAGAACAATTATTATTGGCATTTGCCTCACTTACCAGTGCATTCACTTTTCTTCACTATTACTTTTTTTTCAAAAACTGAACTGAAATATTGACATTTTCGTTAAAATCTCAGTTAGCGAAGTAGCTCTTTCTTGTCACTCTGCTGAAAATACTTTTATGCTCTAGAACGTAAAAGAAGTTTAGATCGTTTATTTTGGTTCAAACACGAAATGGCAATTAACAGTGACACATACTTATTAGTTTTTTTTCAATCTCATATCAGTTTTAATGCAGTTTTCGAAAAACTATTGCTTGCATCTCGAATGCGAAATACTTATGCGTACTTAAATGGTTATTTTGCATTGCTCAAGGTCGGCAAAATAACTTCCATTCTCAAATGCATTCTAGATACAAAAATATCTATTAATTTCCACAGTACTAGATTTTTGCATAGGCTGACGTTAATACTTAAGTGCAAGTTTTTGTGGATAAAAACTTACATAAGAAAAATTATTGATAATGCATATTTTTCAGGAAACTTTAATTCATTGAAAACAGACATACTTTTATTCCAAAACAACCTTTATATCAAGTCACTACGTCCATTTGCTAACTTGAAAGTTTTCATATCACAATGTATGCATATTTACTATTTTATTATAACTCACACACAAAAACATTACCTATTAACAAATGTTCTTTTTATTTTGAATCAACAGGTACACAGAAAATAACCGAATAAAAATTAGAATCAGTCTTCGAATTAACAGAAAGAATCCACTTGGTATATCAAAAAGTTTATCGATACGTACCTTATCCGATATTTGCATACTCATTATTGAATTCATAAAATTTCCTTATTAATTACTCTTTGCTGTTGCTGATGGCAACCCTGCCGGGATACCTATACACTGCAATCTGAAAAAAATATATTATCTGGAAGACCGAAAGCTGTAATTTGGAAAAGCCTATATACGCGCGGGCGTCGCATATATAGCTCTTTCGTCGGAGGACTCATCGGTGCTATCTTGTACGGCGATTTAAAAAAAATAATACGAATTTTTGCCAGAATCACAATAACAAATCAATAACTTGAAATATATTTGAACCAACCTATGTATATTTCCACGATTTCTTGGGGATGACCTAAATATAGCTGGTTGTATATATATATATATATATATATATATATATATATATATATATATATATATATATGTTCCAGTGACTGTAAAACAGTCCTTTAGGAACTCACTATACCTTTTTATAGATTGTATGGCATATGTCCGACAGAAAACAACTACTTCTCTGGCTAATACCTCGACAGATATTGAATTATATCTGTCAGACATATGTGCAAAGATCCTTACTTTGAAGGAACAACTTTGCAAGAGCTCTCAGAGACAGACAACAGGACACCGCCTGATCCAAACAAGGAACCAACTGCAGACCGGTTTCGGGATGAAGTCCCTCAACAGTGCAGTCCTGGTTATCACGGTTGTATACACGCGGGGGCCCGGTGCCCGTCATCGTTCGCCGGGATGAACACTGCAATCGCTTACAGGGTCCACCACGGCAAC
Source organism: Chrysolina oricalcia (assembly GCA_944452925.2). Classification (NCBI taxonomy): domain Eukaryota; kingdom Metazoa; phylum Arthropoda; class Insecta; order Coleoptera; family Chrysomelidae; genus Chrysolina; species Chrysolina oricalcia. The sequence continues at coordinate 31,186,550 of OX101814.2, read as the reverse complement.
AGATTAGAGAGCGCTCCAGAAGGACATTTCGGATGCGAAATGGTATATGCTGAATATATATATATGGTGGATCCTGTAAGCGATTGCAGTGTTCATCCCGGCGAACGATGACGGGCACCGGGCCCCCGCGTGTATACAACCGTGACAACCAGGACTGCACTGATGAGGGACTTCATCCCGAAACCGGTTTGCAGTTGGTTCCTTGTTTGGATCAGGCGGTGTCCTGCTGTCTGTCTCTGAGAGCTCTTGCAAAGTTGTTCCTTCAAAGTAAGGATCTTTGCACATATGTCTGACAGATATAATTCAATATCTGTCGAGGTAGTAGCCAGAGAAGTAGTTGTTTTCTGTCGGACATATGCCATACAATCCATACAAAGGTATAGTGAGTTCCTAAATGATTGTTTTCGACTGTTTTACAGTCACTGGAACATTTATTGCTCCTTGAAACAAGTATTCAGCATATACCATTTCGCATCCGAAATATCCTTCTGGAGCGCTCTCTAATCTGTTGCCGTGGTGGATCCTGTAAGCGATTGCAGTGTTCATCCCGGCGAACGATGACGGGCACCGGGCCCCCGCGTTTATACAACCGTGATAACCAGGACTGCACTGATGAGGTACTTCATCCCGAAACCGGTCTGCAGTTGGTTCCTTGTTTGGATCAGGCGGTGTCCTGCTGTCTGTCTCTAAGAGCTCTTGCAAAGTTGTTCCTTCAAAGTAAGGATCTTTGCACATATGTCTGACAGATATAATTCGATATCTGTCGAGGTATCAGCCAGAGAAGTAGTTGTTTTCTGTCGAACATATGCCATACAATCTATACAAAGGTATAGTGAGTTCCTAAAGGATTGTTTTCGACTGTTTTACAGTCACTGGAACAAGGTAGAGTATAAACTTTGCATAGGAGTCTCCAAAATCGAAACAATATTATTGATAATACATTTCATGAACTTTGAATATATATATATATATATATATATATATATATATATATATATATATATATATATATATATATATATATATATATATATATATATATATATATATATATATATATATATATATATATATACGTATATATTTTTATTATGTAATTTTAATAAACCATAATATATTGTCTATTTAATATTGTTTTGATTTTATATAATTTTTAAATAATCTCAGGGTTCGCCAATTCAAAGTTCATGAAATGTATTATCAATAATATTGTTTCGATTTTGGAGACTCCTATGCAAAGTTTATACTCTACCTTGTTTTCCAGTGGAGTATTTCTTTGCATCCCAGGGGGATACTTTGGGTACCAGCTTCAAAGTTTAAAAAAAAATTCAGTAGTTTCAATTTTGTTCCAGCAAGAAAAAACACAGGAAATCTCAATAATCAAATAAATATTTTAATAATCGCAAGTGTGAAATGCTTCATTCATGAAGTTGATGACATTCAGCCTGATCTAAATTTATAATGATATAATGATATGAAATAAAATATAGATAAACTACAACCTAACCTTATTCCTATGCGCATGTCCAAGACATTGTTGTGGTGAAGCCACTTTATTTCAACATGTTTGGTTTGGCAATTGTGAATTTTTCTCTAACCTATCTCAACTAAATCTACTGTTCCGTGATTCCATCGTTAGTGTCACTGACCTCGCATTTGTTTTCAAAGATCACTTGATACAAAGAGTAAATAACACTCCCGAAATTGTTCGAATGAATTGGAAAATGTTTATGGAATCGAAGAAAAATATATGCATATATTATGTTCAGTTTACGTTGCAACGATATATGATAAAGGCCTTTACCTGTGTGTGTTGGTGTTTGGGTGTTTCTCTATCATCTCCTGACGTTCAACGTGGATTCCATCTTGGCTGCTGGGACATGAGAATTTTGCATTCCCAATAGAATGTCTATTTGGATTTTTCACAAGGTAATCGTTCTTTGAAACTATTCGTAGCACTTGGGATTGTCTTTTCACTTATACTCATACTCATAAAGAAAAACTGGATACTTATTTTAGTAAATTTTTTTCTTTTTTTGTTCCTCGAAAATTTTACAACCTTTCTGCTTTCAATATCATTTCCGAGTCCCCGTTTACAAAAAAAATATCTGACTATCCGAGTATCCTAGCAACAATACCAAGATTCTATCAACTAATGACTTTAACAATTATTTATTAAATGAATACTAATTCTAAGTAAATAACAAGGATATTTTAAATTAGTTTGAAATTTCTAGATTCTTATTCTGAGTCTCAAATTAGGCTTTATCATTTTCATTTATGTGAATTTCCTTAAAGCATCACTTCATGTTCAGAAATAAGTGAATGTCATACTTCCTTGGTGTTGTCGGTTATTTAAACTCATTTGAAAATTACTTATTGTTTATGTAATTCTCCTGTGTAAGTATTTCTATGATTTAATTACAATTCATACAAATATCTTTTCATTTACTTTCGTATTGTGAATTCCTTGCTTTCATCAATTTATAATCCCCTGAATTATGTTTGACAGTTGTTATGTCATCGGTTGAGTGTGGTGTTACTGATATTAAACAGGGTACTTGAAATATTCTCCGATATTGACTTGGAGAATGCAAAATTTTTATCTGAATTTTAAATATGCTCTTATTTTTAAACTTGTGGATTATAAAATCATGACAAATACCTCAAGTATTAGATAGGATTTTTCCTTGGAACATGGCAAAATTCTATCTCATACTTCCAAAATTCCTTTTAGGTGATTTCACATGGTTTATATAAATAAATATCATCAATATTGAAAATCCCTCTCATTTTATCTTCATTCACATATTTTAGTCTATAACTATTGACATTATTTTGGCTATCTATGACATAAGGTCCTTCAAAAATAGGTAATAACTTTGCACAAAGGTCTTGTTTTAAATTAGTTATTCTATTTGCTCTGACCAAAACTAATTGACCTTACTCAAACCTAACTTTATGTTTTCGCTTATTTTCCGCTCGTTTTAGGTATTTTTTTCCATTTTTTTTATTTTAATTTTTACTTATTCCAGTACATCTTCTAATTGTTTATTTTCCTCTTTCAGCCAATGTCGTAGTGGTGGTTCCCCTGTCATTAGAGTATGTGGTGTCATTTCTGTCACAGTGTTTGGTAGCTGGTTCAAGAAACTCTCTACTTGTGGCAAATTCCTATCCCAGTCACGATGATTGTTTATGGACGATATTCTAAGAAATTTTATAACCTCTTGGATATAACGTTCAGCTGGGTTCGCTTCAGGATGTCTGATACTCGTAAAGGTAAGAGTAATGTCATTTCTTTCACAAAATCTTTTGAATCTGTCATTGTTGAAGTACGTCCCGTTGTCTAGTATGCATTTATTTGGTTTTCCCACGTCTGTCATGTAATTTCTAAAGTTTTCCTGTATACTTTTAACGTTTGTTCTTGAACATGCATACAATTTAATGTATTTTGTAAAAATGTCTACGATTACGAATATATGCCTATTATTTCTTTCTGTCATTATTAATTCACTAATAAAGTCTATTGCTATGCATTCAAGTTTTTTTTGTGCTAGGATATTTTTAGGAGTGTTTACATTCATGTAATTTTTTCCTTTATATTTTTGGCAAATTTCACAAGAACTAGTTATTTTTTTTTATTATTTGGAGGTCCTTTTTGCTATAATAATTTTCTCTAAATAACAGCCATATTTTTCGTGTCCCTGGATGTCCATTATTATTGTGTAAGTCTATTAAGATTTTCACTGCTAATTGATTTGTTATTACATACAACTGTTGTTCATTTATTTGTTTTATATAGATCTCATTTACTTTGTTACATTTTCTAATTTCAGTTGCTCCTAAATTCAATCGATCTGCAACTATTTCTTTTAATGAAAATATTCCTTCCTTTTCTTTTAAAATATTTACCCCTATTTGTAAAGTCCTATCCTTTTTTATCATTCCATCAGATCTTGTCAACGCATCTGCTATTATATTATCTTTCCCTTTAATATATTCAATTTCAAAATCATACTCTTGGAGTAATAAGGCTCCCCTGTGAATTCTATTGTTCAACAACTTATTATTCATAACATTCAAGAGTGACATATGATCTGTTTCAATGAAAAACTTGGATCCTAGCAAATAAAATCTTAGCTTCGAAACGCAGAAAATTATGCTAGCAAATTCTAATTCTGTTATACTATAGTGTTGTTCGTATGACTTGGTAACTCTTGAAACAAAACATATTGGTACTTCTTTTCCTTCCTGTACCTGTAATAGTATTCCTGCTAATTTATTTAAACTTGAAAGTATGAATGGTAGTGAATAATTTGGATGGTACACTTCCAAATTGTTTGCAAATTCTTCTTTAATTATATTAAATGCTGTTTCTTGTTCAACCCCCCATTTCCATTTACTTTGTTTTTTCAACATAGCTATTTAAGGTAGTGTTTTTTCACTTATATCAGGCATAAGTTTCTTAAAATAATTTATAACACCTAAAAATCCTCTCAATGTTTTTAAATTTGTTGGTCGTTTATACTCTCTTATTATTTGAATTCTGTCTTCATCCATACTAATTCCCTGTGAATCCAATTTGTACCCTAAAAATGTTACCTCGTCCTGACAAAATTTTGATTTTTCCAAATTTATTTTCAAACCTGCTGTGTCTAATTCGTCCAATAATAATTTTATATGTTTCAGGTGATCCTCCATGTTTTTGGAATAAATCAAGATGTCATCTATATAATGAAGAATGAAATCGTTGTACTTATCAAGTATGGCATGTATTGTTCGTACTAAGGCTGAACAAGAGCTTTGTAAACCGTATGGTACTACTTTAAATCGATACAGGACTCCATCTATTGAAAAGGCTGTGTAGTCTCGACTACTTGGATGCAATGGAATTAACCAAAAACTATGTTTTAAATCGATCTTTGTGAACACTTTTGATCCTGTGATACTACCAAATATTGCTTCGATGTTTAACGGAGCTTCGTACTGTGGTGTTGTATATTTATTAATGTTCCTAGCATCTAGACATAGTCTTAGTTCACCATTACTTTTCTGCACCACGACTATAGGATTTATAAACTTAGAATTGCATTTTTCTATGATATTTTGATCTAACATATTTTGTATTTCGTGATTGACCTCTTTCCTGTATTTGTAAGGAATAGGATATGTTTTTGATTTGAAATTTTGTATGCCTTTAACCTCGATTTTATGCATGTATTTGTCTGTCACTCTATTTTCATCGTTTATTAAGTTTAAATGTGTGCTAAGTAAATTTTGTATTTTTGTTCTCATATTATTTCCACAATTTATTTCATAGTCTGTAATTTTTTCCTTTTTTTTGTTGTGATTTCATGTTGTTAATTGTTTGTACTGTTTGTTTGTTGTTTTGTTCTGTAATTTTTGTAAATTTTATTGTCTCTTCGCCTATTTGTATTTTTCCTTGTTCATAATCGATTATTACTCCATGTCTGTCTAACTTATCTGTACCTATAATTGCATCATGTAACAGGTTTTCTATTATTAAAAATTGTATTGTATATTCTGTATTGTTAAAAGTAATCGCACCACTTATTCTTTTGTTAACCTCATATATTTTTTTGTTATTTGCACCTACCAAAACTACCTTTGGCATTCCACAGCAATATTTTTCTAATTTTTGTTCTATTATTATTTTGTAGTTTATTAAAGATATTTCTGAACCTGTGACTACTAATATTTCAATTTTTTTATTGTAAAATATTCCTGGAATTTTTATTAAACCTTTATTTATTTGTAATTTAAAATTTTTTTTCTATGTCAATGAATTCTCTAGGATGCTGATATATTGCTGTGCAGTATTGATAATTATTTTTGTTAAATTTTGGTAGGTTTTCTATTGAAAATTCTGTTCATGTTGAACAGTGTTGTCTTGTGATGTTCCTGCTGTCTTGTATGTCTCTCTGTATCTGGTTTACCTGTCTATTATTTCTTTCCCCTGCACTTCTGCTTCGTACTGCGATGTTGTCACTTCTGTCCCTATCATATCGTCTTTCTTCACTTCTACGTCTTTGTCTGTTATCATAGTTATAATTATTGTTATTTCGAGATCTGTTGTACCTGTCGTTTTCATTGTATTGCCCATTGTTATATAAATTTCTACTACTTGTATTATTTGGACCATTTCTGTCATAGTGGTTATTTACGTGATTCCTATAGTTTCTATCCTCTGTATTATACCTCCTGTCATCGTTCCTTTGTCTGTAATTTTCATTGTACCTCATATTACCATTTCTTTCTCTAAAACTCGTACCATTTCTGTCATAGTTATTATTTATGTGACTCCTATAATTTCTATCCCCTGTATTATACCTCCTGTCATTGTTCCTTTGTCTGTAGTGATTATTATTTTCATATCTATTACTTTCATTGGCTCTTCTAAAAATACTTTCATTATTATTTATTCGATTTGACAGAGTATTATAACTCTTTCGCCTTCTTTCCTGAATGATCAAAAATTGACAGAGACTATCCATATCTTTAAAATTATATAGCATCATAATCTCCTCTAGATTGTTATCAAAGTGTTGTATTATTAAATTGACAATATATTCTTCAGAAAATTTGCAATCTTATTATTGTGAAGTGCTATACAACTGCATAGCATATTTGTGAAAGGACGTTCCTCTATCAGGGTTATATTTTCCTCCTAACAATTCATCTTTAATTGATTTTTGTTGGGATGGACCCCAAAAATAAGTCAAAAATTTATCTGAAAATTCTATAAAAGTGTTCAACTCAGTTTCTTTATTATTGAACAATAATAAAGCCTCATCCTGTAGTTGGCTTCTTATAACCTCTTTGAAATTGGTGAAAGTTAAGTTATCAGAGAATTTATTTTTTAAATATTTTATATGATATTACCTGTAAATATTAATTTATTTTCATTTACTTTATTGAGTAGAGTTTTAATAATCACTTCCTCACAACTTGTTTGTTTCACTTTATTTTCGGTTTGTTTAATTCTTTCTTCCATTTCTGTAACCTGTCTATTCATTTTATCTTCTTGACTCTTAATTTTTTCCTGTAGGCTTTTAGTTTCTTTTTCTATCTTCTTCTCTAGTCTCTGTTTTTCTTTCTTGTTTTCCTCTCTATCTTGTACCACATTGTCTTCTAAATGTTGTATTTTCTCTTCCACATGTTCAATTTCCTCATCTATTTCTCTTCTATTGTTGGCCATTTCAAGGACAAAATTTTCTACTGTATTATTCACTTGTTGCTTTATTTCTTTTAATTCTTGGTTGATTTTCCCTACATGGATCTTCAATTCTTCTTGCAGGATCTTTTCTAAGTTTTTTTATCTCTTCTTTCCTTCCTTCTTGTATTAGTGTTTTCAATCTTTCAATATCTTCTCCTCTTTGTCTGTCAAGTTGTTCCATATCTTCTCTCCTTACTTCCTGTATAACCTTTTCTAGCTTTTCTATGCCTTCTTGTCTTTTCCTTTCCATTTGTTCTCTATCTTGTCTTCTACCTTCTTGTATAAGTCTTTCTAAAATTTCCATTTCCTCTCTTCTTTTACTTTCTTGAACTTCCATTTCCTCTCTTCTTCTATTTTCATGTATTTTCATTTCTTCTTTCTTCGTCTTTCTTATTTAAAAATCTCATTAAATCTTGTATGTTGACTTCCGGTGGTGTTCTCGTTTGTTCTACTGTGGCATCTCCACTTTCTTGCATGTTCTCCTCTACATTTTCTTCTTTCTCCAGATCTCCCTCTTGACTTGGACCTGGTTTTCCTTGTTTGCCCTTTCTTGTATTTTTCTTGGACTCCATTATTGTTTATATATTTGTATTACTTCAATAAAAAAAAAAATTTTTACACCTCGTTTTTATTTTGGTTTTCCAAAAATGCCAGCCACGTTGGTCGTCATTTATTATGTAATTTTAATAAACCATAATATATTGTCTATTTAATACTGTTTTGATTTTATATAATTTTTAAATAATCTCAGGGTTCGCCAATTCAAAGTTCATGAAATGTATTATCAATATTATTGTTTCGATTTTGGAGACTCCTATGCAAAGTTTATACTCTACCTTGTTTTCCAGTGGAGTATTTCTTTGCATCCCAGGGGGATTCTTTGGGTACCAGCTTCAAAGTTTAAAAAAAAATTCAGTAGTTTCAATTTTGTTCCAGCAAGAAAATACACAGGAAATTTCAATAATCAGATAAATATTTTAATAATCGCAAGTGTGAAATGCTTCATTCATGAAGTTGATGACATTCAGCCTGATCTAAATTTATAATGATAAGATAATATGAAATAAAATATAGATAAACTACAACCTAACCTTATTCCTATGCGCATGTCCAAGACATTGTTGTGGTGAAGCCAATTTATTTCAACATGTTTGGGTTGGCAATTGTGAATTTTTCTCTAACCTATCTCAACTAAATCTACTGTTCCGTGATTCCATCGTTAGTGTCACTGACCTCGCATTTGTTTTCAAAGATCACTTGATACAAAGAGTAAATAACACTCCCGAAATTGTTCGAATGAATTGGAAAATGTTTATGGAATCGAAGAAAAACATATGCATATATTATGTTCAGTTTACGTTGCAACGATTTTTGATAAAGGCCTTTACATGTGTGTGTTGGTGTTTGGGTGTTTCTCTATCATCTCCTGACGTTCAACGTGGATTCCATCTTGGCTGCTGGGACATGAGAATTTTGCATTCCCAATAGAATTTCTATTTGGATTTTTCACAAGGTAATCGTCCTTTGAAACTATTAGTAGCACTTGGGATTGTCTTTTCACTTATACTCATACTCATAAAGAAAAACTGGATACTTATTTTAGTAATTTTTTTTTCTTTTTTTTGTCCCTCGAAAATTTTACAACCTTTCTGCTTTCAATATCATTTCCGAGTCCCCGTTTAAAAAAAAAAATATCTGAGTATCCGAGTATCCTAGCAACAATACCAAGATTCTATCAACTAATGACTTTGACAATTATTTATTAAATGAATACTAATTCTAAGTAAATAACAAGTATATTTTAAATTAGTTTGAAATTTCTAGATTCCTATTCTGAGTCTCAAATTAGGCTTTATCATTTTCATTTATGTGAATTTCCTTAAAGCATCACTTCATGTTCAGAAATAAGTGAATGTCATACTTCCTTGGTGTTGTCGGTTATTTAAACTCATTTGAAAATTACTTATTGTTTATGTAATTCTCCTGTGTAAGTATTTCTATGATTTAATTACAATTCATACAAATATCTTTTCATTTACTTTCGTATTGTGAATTCCTTGCTTTCATCAATTTAAAATCCCCTGAATTATGTTATATATATATATATATATATATATATATATATATATATATATATATATATATATATATATATATGTATATATATATGCTGAATACTTGTTTCACACAAAGATATAATCAATATCTGTCGAGGTATTAGCCAGAGAAGTAGTTGTTTTCTGTCGGACATATGCCATACAATCTATACAAAGGTATAGTGAGTTCCTAAAGGATTGTTTTCGACTGTTTTACAGTCACTGGAACATTTATTGCTCCTTGAAACAAGTATTCAGCATATACCATTTCGCATCCGAAATGTCCTTCTGGAGCGCTCTCTAATCTGTTGCCGAGGTGGATCCTGTAAGCGATTGCAGTGTTTATCCCGGCGAACGATGACGGGCACCGGGCCCCCGCGTGTATACAACCGTGATAGCCAGGACTGCACTGATGAGGGACTTCATCCCGAAACCGGTCTGCAGTTGGTTCCTTGTTTGGATCAGGCGGTGTCCTGCTGTCTGTCGCTGAGAGCTCTTGCAAAGTTGTTCCTTCAAAGTAAGGATCTTTGCACATATGTCTGACAGATATAATTCAATATCTGTCGAGGTATTAGCCAGAGAAGTAGTTGTTTTCTGTCGGACATATGCCATACAATCTATACAAAGGTATAGTGAGTTCCTAAAGGATTGTTTTCGACTGTTTTACAGTCACTGGAACATTTATTGCTCCTTGAAACAAGTATTCAGCATATACCATTTCGCATCCGAAATGTCCTTCTGGAGCGCTCTCTAATCTGTTGCCGTGGTGGATCCTGTAAGCGATTGCAGTGTTCATCCCGGCGAACGATGACGGGCACCGGGCCCCCGCGTGTATACAACCGTGATAGCCAGGACTGCACTGATGAGGGACTTCATCCCGAAACCGGTCTGCAGTTTGTTCCTTGTTTGGATCAGGCGGTGTCCTGCTGGCTGTCTCTGAGAGCTCTTGCAAAGTTGTTCCTTCAAAGTAAGGATCTTTGCACATATGTCTGACAGATATAATTCAATATCTGTCGAGGTATTAGCCAGAGAAGTATTTGTTTTCTGTAAATTGGATACAAAGGTATAGTGGGTTCCTAAAGGATTGTTTTCGACTGTTTTACATATATATATATATATATATATATATATATATATATATATATATATATATATATATATAACAGAAAGTTACTTATGACACATAAGATGTGGACACTAGAAAGAATATGAATTTAACTTGAATTGAGTGGTCAGTAGTTTCAGTTGAAATATAATGGTTTATCAATTTCATATGGGTGTCATCAAAAAGACAATTCTCTTTAACAATTGAAGTATGACATTAAAGTTAACAGAGGCATTAAAGTTTGACTGATGCAATGCCATTTGAATGCCCAAAATATTCTTCAGAGTAAAGGACCCTGCACAAAATGAATGTAAATTGGATCAAAAGTAGTCATTGGTGCAAAGTGATCCTATGGATAGTTTCAAAGATATATAGGGGGATGTGTGTGATATTGACTATGGACTTGAGTAACAACAGAAAATCCAAATTAGTGAAAAATTGTTCAATTATGTGATGAAGTTATGCTTATTATTTGATGATATACAATGGGTATGTTAGACTAGAACCACAGAAAAACACCTAAAGGCCAAGTCGAGTCATTTCATTAGCATACTAAAAATCATCAAGATTAAAACCAGTGAATTATTTTGTTACCGGATTAGTTTTAATTAATCGTTGATTATCAAATAATATGCATAACATATAATTCATCATATAATTGAACAATTTTTCCCTTATTTGGATTTTCTGGTGGTAGGTAACCTGACTCAAGCCCATAGCCAATATCACACACATCCCCCTCTATATCTTTGAAACTATCCATAGGACCACTTTGGGCCAATGAGAACTTAGATCAGAGGGTCCCAATTTACATTCATGTTGTGCGGGGTCCTTTCATAGCACAATATAGCACTAACCTCTTTCTAGTAGATTTGGCGATTCCATTTGTATCCAAAGTCATTGAAGATAGGGCTGGTAAAACTTGAGCTGATGTAGTTCTAGAATAATCCAAATTTATTATTCGCAAGTAGAAATAATCAATGGTTATGAATAATGTAAATAAGACAATGGCATTACGGTTCAATCTTGTCTTCCTCTTCATCACTCTGGCAGGCAGTCTCAGATGCCGTTATTGTTGATTCCGAACTTATTTGAGAATTACTGACAGACCATGCTTTGAGATCAAGACAGCGTCTAGAAAGTTAAAATTATCAAAGTATTAACAAGTATTGATTAAAAGTTTGATTTTGTGGAGCAAATTCAATTTATTGACATGACTTTTTGAATATCCAAGGAAATCTGTACAAATGTAGAAGGGCAAATCAATTAATTCGCCCTGATAAGTTACTGCTTTGACACGACTGTTGTCTTGAATGAAATTATACTTTTTGTCAAAAACAAATCGTACACTGAAATTTGCTATCTAAAATAAATAAGTTCAAATTAACTAAAAAAAAATTCTTTTTCAATAAACGTTGATTATGGAAATACCCAAAAAATCATGTCAAGTATCAAACGAGGGCCCCATTTTCTTTGGAAAATGCTTAAATACAAACAGGATTAGACATTCCGAAATTGTTATTTTCAGTTTATTTATTCTTCCATAGCTTCATTATCACAGATATACCTATATGCTATTCTTTATTAAAAAAAAACATAAAAATGTTTGGGAAATTATTAAATCTGTACGTATTAGGAGATCTTATAGAACCTATTATCATAATTACCTGGCATAGTACCTATTCAGGTTGTACAATATGTAAAACTCTATATTTTCATATAGGTTGTCCAGAAGGTAATAACCATTAGGCAATCTGATTCATTTGTGTTTGTAGCAGGTTATGACAATGAAATGGTATAATTTCTTATAAAGGATATATCTGTAAATTCAACATCAACAGAGCATAACACTTTATGAGCATAAAAATGTATAAGAAGGTATGTCCTCTTAAACAGTATGAAAGGAATAACCAGTTTGAATACCTAATTTCAATGAAACAAGTAAGAAGCTGTTATTAGCAGTACTGTCTGGAAGAATGAAAAAATTTCATATCGACTTGACTGTTACTTGATGGAAATTTATAGTATATGACTAAACACAGTAGCATGTATTGCTAGACTAGCTGTAGCTTTCCAAGTTCTTAATACAATTCATTGAATGATCGTGTCATATAAAATAGGAACAGTTCAGCAACATACCCTTTAGCCTTATATATCTGTGACCATTTAGAACTTTCCCCATCAGCAATTTCCACCTCAGGAACAGAACACACTATGCACATGAAACAAATGATATTTTTATCAATTCTACAAACATTGTTATTATTGTACTCACTCATTAAAACTATTATTTTTCAAATAGTTCGTGGCAAATGTGGCTTCTGGGATGTCAGCTTCTTCTTTTGGATCATTGCCAGAACTGTAATTATATCTATCATCTGCTGGATTATTTCACTGATTTTATAGCCAGACTATATTTTTATAGGAACTTTTTGTAGATGAAAAGCTTCCTTTATGGAGCAAATTGATACTTGTCTCTGCTATTAAAACAGGGAGTATAATAATTAGTGGAGCCGGACGGATTTTAGCCTGATTATGCAATAAGCAAAATAACCTTGCTGATATAGGTTCCAATTTCTATACTTACCACTTCAAGTGTGAATTCACATTGGGTATAGCACCATCTCTCAAATATTTCTTCCCAAGCTTTTCTGACAAGAGAATGTCCTCACTCTCAAAATGATCAGAGCAAACATGGCCCACAAATAATTTGCTTGGGTCTTTTTTGATTCCGAGAGCAAGTATCCATGCAGCTCTCTGGGAAACATTGTTTGGAAACCTATAAGGATTTGCATTAGTTGATTATGCAACATACCTACATGCTAAAACCTAGGCGATTCGAATAGAAAGTTTATTCTGCAAATGAAAAGGAAAACATCAGCAGGTGCTGGTATTTTTATATTTTGATTCGAGCTATAAGTGGTTAAAGTTGATGAATAAGACCTGAGACAGAACATATGAAATTTTTTCTGTCTGTGACCTATAATGTTGTTGAATACTTGACTAGAGGAATTGTATGAAGTTATCTTTGGTAAATAATTTCTTAACTGAGAACCACAATCAAGTTTTTATAATATTTAGCAAATTTTCTATCAAACCTTGGCATATAAGTTGAGAAATTTGGCGGTACATATCTACCAATATTTGAAAACACTCACCGATGGAAAGATCTAGTATTAGCTGCCTCTGCTCGAGCTTTACATACAATACAGCACATCACCATATTGTTTATCAAGATGAACAGTCCACAAAAAAGTAAAAGATGAATTTAAACTACAGGAATGCAATAACCACTGTTCACAAAATTCACTGCACTACTGCTGTGTTTAAGGTTATGTCGATGTGCTATACTGATATAAAACCGTTAAGTTTTTACATTTCCTTCGTGTTTCCCGCCGAGATGTTTATCGGCGAATCACTCAAGCCCAATATTTCTCTCCATCCTGCGAACTGCGCAACTACGGTAACAGATAACCTCCACAAACCGCCACTGTTGAAAAACAAATTGGTTGCGTTATTTGTGTAGGAATAATTAGCATCATTTTTATATCAGCCAATGAGCTGCGTTATTTGCGTAGGAAAAATCTGAATAACTTTGCATAAATTTGCATTGTTTAGGGGCCACTTTGGTTTGTTTACATCTCCCTCTATTCAGTAAGAACTCGTTGGGTAAGGGCTACGTGTTGCGTCTTCACTAGCTCACATAAGTTTCTCGAAGATTTCTGAGGGTTGCGCTGGTTGATGGAAATAACCATTTTAACAACCATTCACCATGTTCTAATGGATTGTCTCAGCCATTTCAAAAAATAAAAACTTGAAAATTTCATGATCTCCAATTCGTTCAACTGAGAAAAACAAAAATTGAGAGTCAAACCGGAAGTGACTCTAACTTTTTAATTTAAAATAGCACCAAGTATATATTTTGCAATCTTATCGGTCCGTGTGTTCTTATCAATCTATCTCCAAATGTTTCATTTAAATGATTCCTTACCGCTATATCATAATGGGGATGCACCATTCCGTTGGAAATTAATGTTTCTATGCATATGTAAAGGAATACTTCCAAGAAAATGAGGAAGTTCCTCCCGAAGGAAATATAGGTATAAGTAAACAAACCATCGTAAAATTTTGGTCCTAAAATTAATCCATCAATCATGCCGCACCATACAGATAACTGAAAAATTAGTTAGTCTCAGCCAATGTGGATTATTTTCCGACCAATAATGACAATTATGTCGATTAACAGTTGCATTATTATGAAAACGACTCTCATCTGACCACAATATCGAGCTGATGATACCATCTTCACGTGCCGTAGCTAACTACCCCGATAGCACCAAATATTTGCTAAATATTTTCTCTATATAAAAGAAATATTTATATCTTTTATAAATATTTGTTATCTAAAACAAATATTTATCAAATATTTATTATACAATATTTGTATGAAATATTTAATAAATATTGCTTAAATATTTGAAAACTAATATTTCATTAATAACATATAAAATAAATATTCGTTTTTTCATGGATACAAAATATTCAAGATCTAATATTATAACAATATTTTAGAAATATTGTCAGAATGATAAATATATAAGAGTTATACTTAATTGAACCACAATGTTATGTCTGCTTTAAAGACCGTTTAAGTTTATTTCGTTTTCGAAAATAATTCCTACCCATAATTTCCGATGGCCGGGAAGTAGGAATATAAAAAATATTTGTTTAATATTTTCATATTATTCGTTAAATAAATTGTATATATTTTTTCTAATTCCATGGTATACACCTATATTACTAATTTAGAAAAATCCACATTTTGGGTAAATACCCACAAAAACATTCAAGTTTAATGTTTTTGTACCTGGATGAGATCTGTGTTTTGAACCAAAATTTTATTTCCTCACTACCTATACCTATAGGAGGTATAATCTTTGTTCCTTGCTCCCTTCTTTGCCTATGAAGAACGTTCTGTTCAATGTTGCCGGTTGAATATAATTATTATATACGCTGGGGTGGTAAAATACAAATAAACGTATTATTTACTCTTCTTTTATTTTTATTTTGCGAGGTGATAATCCCAACCTGCATTTGAAATATTCACTACAAACAGTAGACATTAAATTCAGTAACTCAAAAATTCTAAAGGAACATAACATGTGAAGCCATTAGTGCTTTTTACGATTTAAATTGAAATTCATCAGATATGTCAACATGGCACAGTATAGTGTACTGACTGAGCATGCGTTGCACATGAAAACGAATAGTACCGTGCGCCGTAAACAAATCAGCCATTGTGTGTTCTGTTTTGTTTTTTGTTTGTTCAGCTACCATTCAGAGACATCGTTCATATTTTGTGAAATATTGTGATTGTGTCTGTATTCCAAGTTGTGTTTATTTTTTCGCTCAGATTGTGTGTGTACACTATAGTGATTGTGTTATTCACGTGCTTCTGTCCGGCTATTAATAATAAGGTTAGGTCTATTTGTATTCCAAGTAGTAATATGGATAATAAGCACTGTAATTCTTTATATTGTAAAAAATACCGTTTTAAAAAAAAGCACATCGAGAAGTTACGTTGTTCATTGAATAATGTAAATCCCGTAAATTCAGAATCTGAAATAAGGTCTGCCATAGTGGAAATGTCAATCTGCATCAGACTACTTGACTTTTGTTTTATTAGCGGAAAGGTGGATTTGCATTCCTGTGCTAATTTTTACAAGAAACATTTTTATTTTTAATTTTGGTATTAAATTTGGTTGGTAGTGGAAAAAAATGTATATATACACCATGATGGTGAAGACGTTTATAGGCCTCGTGTCCTATTCCGCTCGGGGGGCAAAGCCCCTTGCGAAATAATCTTGGTGCTCAGTCAATAATAAAACTAATAACATGTTTGTTAACTTCTGATATATTCAGTATTTAAATTATTTTTCAACCTCTACTTATAAAAAACCCATGATATCAGTTGATACTAGAGTTAATATACATCATAACAAGATAAAAGCTTGAAATAATTTACATTTAAGTCCTTCATGAAAATCTGAAAACTACTCAACTATAAAGACTGTTAATTTCCTCGCCTATAATAATAATTAGTAGCAATTTGTTTTCTTTTTTAGGGAAATGCAGCATTTAGAAGAATTTTGATAATGTCAATGACATATGATCAATCATGGTTCTTAGAATTAAAATATTTATAAATTAACAAAGTGTTTCATTTTTTAGGGAAATGGTTTTACAGGATCCCAAACAATTCTAACTTGTCAATCATGTACCTAATTATTAAAATATTCATAACAAATATTTCATTCATATTTATAACAAATATTTAATAAATATGTATAACCAATATTTCATAAATATTTATAACAAATATTTATTTCATATTTAAAAATAATATTATTTGTTTAATATTTAAAAATCTGTCGCTACAAATATTTAACAAACATTTTTTTTAAATATTCAGAAAATATTTTTTGCTATCGGGGTAAGCAAGAAACGCAAGTCTCCTTTCGTAATCTGTGGGTAGTAATCTGTGATGCAGATTCAATTTCTCTTGACTAGTGAAGTTATCATCATTTTCACGGTTCTTGAATGTTAGTTTCTCTCAAAGAGACTAAACTACCAGAAGGGTTTAATAAGCCCTAGCCAATCAGAACCTTGTAGCATCAACGCGTCATAGTGACATACTTGGTCATGAGTACAGAGTCGAACTCAAACCAAGCAACAAAAATGTCAGCAGTAACTCTCATATACCAAGAGCTAGTCCGTCACTGCCAATAGAGAACGGCGGCCATGACATGTCCAACTACGTCACATTTCGTCACAAATGTCCTTTCACCTCTTTCTATTAGTGTCCCCATTGTCTTATGGGGATCAGAATCTCCTGTTAAATAATGTTTAGTCTCCTTGAGTTTCTCTGACGTGCACACAACTATTGAGAATTATTAACTGTCTAGGTTCCAACCAAATGTATTCAAATGATTTCGTGGCACACTACGGTTTTCATTTAAGAATTATTAATTCTTCCAGTACTACTACAATTCTGAAAATTTGACGTTCCCGTCATTTCGAATGCAAAATTGTTCAAGAATTATCAATTATTATTGAAGTCAAAATCAAGATTACACAAAATATCGTAGCCTATACTGCATTTCTTTCAATTTGGAATTTCAATGAGGAATCGGAATCAAGAAAAAAATTCATAATTTTACAGTGGATAGAGCTCAACGCGCTGATTCCGAATATTTATAACACTTTATTTATTTTTTATTTATTTATAACACGAAACAGAGTCGTAAAAAAAAATAAAATCTGATTTTGCGCGGGAAAGACAGTTCATTCATAAAAAATAGTAAAGTGAACATAGCTACGCGAACGTAATTTTTACAAGGTTGGCAACAATATTCCTTGAATAAATGCACTATTCTCATATACAGAATGTTTTTGAATTTTTGACAGTTTCAAATGGTTTGTTTTGATTATTCCTTGAAAATGATGTGTATTTCCAGGAATTTGACATTGAAAACTATGTTGAATGTTGAGATGAATATTTTTTCGATTATTTTCAGTGAAATTATGGAGTATTCAGAAGTTTGTGTGTGTATAATTAATATGTGCTAGTGCATTTCAAATAAAATTTCATGATTTATATGCAGTGATCATTTCATGTAAGTATATCAATTGAATTGACAATATTATCACTTTCTGTAGCTTGTAGGTCAAGCTGATTTTCACATTTCTGTCATCCCTGATGATTTGTAGTAGGTTAAAAAAGCAAGGTTAATCTTAACGTCGTCGGAGTTTTCCACATAGATCATTTTGCTAATTGATTCATAAATGACATGCTTTTCATCACACAATTAGATAGTATAGAGGTAAAACTATTTTAAAGCAATTACATAAAAATTTATGAGAAAGAAACAGTATGAAATAATATTTTAGAACTCACACGGTTTTCAGCAAATTTCGGCCTGTTATAAAACCTATATTCATTGTATAATTCAATTCAAAACATAAAGGACCCCGCAAACTCCTTATGGATTTTGGGTCCTGGTGGATTTTTTTGAATTTTTGGTATGATGTAGTCCATGTGATTCTCAACCAATGTTACCATTGCGCCAACCCAAAAAAATAAACAGTTTTGCTGCTAGGGGGCGTTGAAATCACCCCTTTCGCAGATTAGACTATTTATTTTTGAACCCGGTAAGAATATTTTCACTTGTTTCATTGTTGCTCAATATTGTACTGTTTTATAAAAAAAATTCTTGCCCCCTCCCCTTTTCCCCCAACTCCTATTACGATACGCAAAAAAATATTTCTCGAGTGCCTTCAAATGTATCATCGAATGTTTAAATATGCCTAAATAAGGGAAATGGCAATTTTTTATGATTATCCCCCCATCCACCAAATGACACAAAACGAAAAAATTTCGGTGGATTTTTCTGAATTTTTGATATGATGCTGTTCAAGTTATGTTGAATAGAAATGAATTGGGTGACAAACCCTAAAAATGAATAGTTTGGATGCTAGGGTGCGTTGAAATCATACCTTTCTCAGAATAGACTATTCATTATTATAGGCGGAAATAATAGCTCTACGTATTTTAGTTTAGATTATGCTAATCAATTGTGTAATTTTTTATAAACTGAAAATCTGAAACCTCCCCCTTACCCCCTACCCCTATTTTAAAATACGAAAAAAATGTATTCCCTACTACTTGTAAGTGCTTTATCAAAATAAATGTTTTAATCAGCTCAAATTGAGGAAATCGTACAGTTGTTTCACCTTTCCCTTCCTTCAGAAAAATATTGGTGGAGTTCGCTGACTTCTTAGTAGGGCGTAGTTCATGATTTTTGAATATCAATTAATTGGGCGAATATCTTGAAAATAAATTAAAATTAGACATCCACAATTTGAATTTGAGGTGGTGCCTTAATTAATTTTTTTCGTGTTTTGAAATAGGGGTTGGGGGTAGGGGGAGGTTTAAGATTTTCAATCTATAAAAAATTACAGAATTGTTCGGCATAAAATAAAACAAAAATAAGTAGAGATATTGTTTCCGTCTATAATAATGAATCATCTATTCTGAGCAATGGATGATTTCGACGCCCCTAGCATCAAAACTGTTCATTTTTGGGGTTTGTCACCCGATTTATTTCTATTCAAAATAACTTGAACTGCATCATATCAAAAATTCAGAAAAATCCACCGAAATATTTTCGTTTTGTGTCATTTGGGGGGTGGGGGGATAATCATAATAAAATGTTATTTCCCTTATTTAGGCATATTTAAACATTCGACAATACATTTGAAGGCACTCGAGAAATATATTTTTTGCGTTTCGTAATAGGAGTTGGGGGGAAAAGGGGAGGGGGTAAGAATTTTTTTTTAAAACAGTATAATATTGTGCAACATTAGCAACAATGGAACAAGTGAAAATATTGTTACCGGGTTCAAAAATAAATAGTCTAATCTGCGAAAGGGGTGATTTCAACGCCCCCTAGCAGCAAAACTGTTTATTTTTTTGGGTTGGCGCAATGGTAACATTGTTTGAGAATTACATGGACTACATCATAACAAAAATTCAAAAAAATCCATTTGGACCCAAATTCCATAAGGAGTTTGCGGTGTCCTTTAGATTTTTGAGGTTATCGTATACCGATTTTACGAAGAAAAGCCAATAATTTATACCAAAATTATGCACATTAATGTGCATTGCAAAACTCAAGTGAACAAAATATTGGAGTTGGTGGAAAGCATTCGACTCCATTGATAGAGACTTCATGGCCTCAAAAATGTATAATATGGGTATTAGGGGGAATGTTCTGGAATTAATTACATCTTTTTTATCTAACAGAAAAATCTTTGTAACCTCAAATGGGGCAGAATCAGATCAATTTACAATAAATACAGGAGTGGCCCAAGGCTCAATTCTAGGCCCACTCTTTTTCTTAATGATCTTCCATTGAACATCAGTAATCGATTTCACCTGATCAATTTTGCTGATGATACAACTCTGGGCATAGCCGAGTCTTCCATGGAAGACATGACTAATGGCATTGAACTGGCAATTGAAGAAATGACAACCTACTGCAACTCAAATAAACTTATATTAAATTCTCGAAAAACCAAAATCATTTTCTTCAACAAAAACACGGAGTTAGCCAACGAATTTCCCCATATGCACCACTCCACAAGGTTCCTAGGTGTGACGATTGATAGATCACTTTCGTGGTCTGACCATATCGAGTTAACATCAAAAAAACTCTCTAAGTCATACTTTGCCATCACTCAATTGAGATATGAGCTTCACGAATCCATCTTAATTCAGGTGTACTACGCAATTGTCTACTCTGCCATATCATTCCATATCATTCTTTGGGGAAATGCAAGCGAGGTCAACAGGATATTCGTAGCCCAGAAGCGAATCATTAGATTGATGTTCAATATGAAGCCACGTGACTCATGCAGAGATAGATTCAAAACCAAGAAAATACTGTTTGCTGCATTTTTATTTTAAAGTGTTGCTTATATATGAAAAAATTAGCAAAAATTCGAAAAAAATAATACCCATCATCAATACAAAACAAGAAAAGGTAATAATTTAATGACCACTGCTAACAGAAAAACCTTATTTGAAAAATTTCCTTCATATGCCAGCAGTAAAATATACAACAAGCTTCCTAACTATATTAAAAGTTGCCGTACTATCAATACATTAAAAAAAAAAACTGAAATATCTGCTTTACTCGAAAGTTAATTATTCATTATCAAAATATTTTGATGATGCTCACATGGCAGAACCCATACTATGAATTTTTTGTCTTCATTACTCTTATACATATTCTTACACTTATTTTAATGTATTATATACTATCATGTTTATTAACTCGACATTTATACAGTGACCGGCAGAAAGTACGCATCATATGGGAATTTTTTTTATTAATAAATTTTGACAAATATTGATACTTGCAATCGCTTCTGCATCAAAAGAAACCCCAAAAGACGTTGTACAGTGCCGTTCGTCTTTTCGAGGTTGGCGGGAAATTTAAAAAATTTGAAAATTATTTCTCAAAACACACTTGTTTGTGAAAATATCGAGAAATGTTAATAAGAAAAGTTGTTCAGATTGACATTTTATAGCTATGTACAAGTTTTGAAAAAGATCTGAGATAAAAAAATAAAAATCAATTTTTTGCCACAAAAAAAAATCTTTTTGGAAACATACATTTCTGACGAAGAAACTCATTAGTAAAGCCAACACTAATATTTCAAATAATGTTTTGTGAAGATTCGCAAGCTATTCCTATTTTATTCGGAGAAAATTTGAAATCTGTGATTTTGCAGTGTGATCAGCTGCTTCATAAGAAGTCACTGAAATATCTACAGGACATTATAATTCCGATACTTTTTATTATTAATTAAGAACCAAGTACCTACACAATTTCAATTTGAAATTCTTAATTGTCCTGTAGATATTTCAGTGACTTCTTATGAAGCAGCTGATTACACTGCAAAATCACAGATTTCAAATTTTCTCCGAATAAAATAGGAATAGCTTGCGAATCTTCACAAAACATTATTTGAAATATTAGTGTTGGCTTTACTAATGAGTTTCTTCGTCAGAAATGTATGTTTCCAAAAAGATTTTTTTTTTGTGGCAAAAAATTGATTTTTATTTTTTTATCTCAGATCTTTTTCAAAACTTGTACATAGCTATAAAATGTCAATCTGAACAACTTTTCTCATTAACATTTCTCGATATTTTCACAAACAAGCGTGTTTTGAGAAATAATTTTCAAATTTTTTAAATTTCCCGCCAACCTCGAAAAGACGAACGGCACTGTACAACGTCTTTTGGGGTTTCTTTTGATGCAGAAGCGATTGCAAGTATCAATATTTGTCAAAATTTATTAATAAAAAAAATTCCCATATGATGCGTACTTTCTGCCGGTCACTGTATATTGGATATGTTGTATTATTTAACTCAATTATTCATATATTCACTTTAAACCAATCAATTGTTTGTGCTTATGTATATGTGTATTCTACTTATATTTTTATACCTATGTATATATATATATATATATATATATACATCCAGCTATCTTCCAGGCGTCCTTTCACAACTCTTTCTCTGAGCGTCCGTCGAGTGGATATCATAAGTCTCTTGTTCTACATCTGTATATTTTTAAGATTTGAACATCAGGGGTCATAAAGGAGTGATCAAGCTTTCCTTTTCGACGATAAAAATTTGAAAGTTTCATTACACCTATTTCGTGGCGTCCTTTCATGTACCCGTCTCTGAGCGTCCAATATATTCACGAATTCACGCTACTTAGCGTCCGGTTTGTATAGTTTACTTTCATCCTGTAGATTTGTGAGCGTCCAGCAATGATGCCAGATTTAACCATCGCCTTTAGCGGCGGTAATCAAATTAGGGCAATGAGACTGTGTATTTTCCGGATGCCACTCATGGGTTGAATTTCACATATTATCTGATTAGAGCTTATGCGGCCTCAGCCAAAGGCAGAACGCGGCGCTACGATACTTGTACGGTATGGACGAGACACCGGTGCTCAGGGGGATATTGAGTCCGTTGTGGAGAATGAGAAGTGCTGAATCTATTGACACTACTCATTTCCCACCCTCAGGCAAATACAAGCCAATAAGCCTGATGTCCACCTCGACCACCAAGTAAAACGATTTTTGTCATGGAGTTTTTCGCTACAGGTGGAATGAATATCGTTCGGAGAGAGGAGGAAAAACGGACTAAATATCGAGATATTATCTTTGAACTCCGCAGGTTGTATCCAAACCATTCTGTAAAAATAATGGTTTTGATCATAGAAGTCCTTGGTGGAATGATGAACATGCTGTTCTCAAATTTGAAGATGATACCGGCTTGCCTTGATATGACAGAGATCTTAGCGGCACGAATGCAGAAGGCCGTCATCCTTGATTCACTTCGTCTGCTCAGAACACATGAATCTCGGACCCAATAGTCACGTAGGAAGTGGTTATTAGGGTAAACGACACCAGCTCTCCCTTCGGATGGGTCGGAGCTCTGGAGATAGAGCCTGACTGGTACATTCCTAAAATAATGATAATAATAATTATTATTACTGTCAATATTATTATTGGGGTAAATGACATCAGCGCGCCCTCCGGATTGGTCGGAGCTTAGGAGACAGGGACTGACTGGTACATTCCCAACGAAAATAATGATAATGATAATAATAATAATAGGTCCTTATTTTTCAAATATACGTACAATATAAGAGGAAAAACCCCGAAGATCAGATGATGATATACGTGTTACCTCTGTTATTATTGTGAAGAGTATCTGAAAAAATATAACAAATAAAAATCACTATGTTTATAATTATTCTGCCGCGCTCCTTAAATCTATATTTACCTACCTGTGAATAGCCATAAAAAAAGAAAAACTATTCCATAGACTCATGCATTCATTTGTTCCGTGATGATATATTCTTTTATACATTTTTAAATGAATTCATATTTAATTTCTTCATGTTAGTTGGACCATAGTTTTAAATGAGTGGTATCTGATGAGAGCAAGACCGCATGAAGGTTTCAGTTCTATGAGTCGGTGGAGTAATAGTTCCCTTGTAGCGTATGTTTAAATTGTGAACATCTTCAAGAAATTAAAATTTCTTCCATAAGTATGAGGGTGTTTGAATAGTGATTACTTTATGGAAAAAACAAGTCGCATAGAGAAGTTGTCTACGCTGCATATTGAGCTAAATTATTGCATTCAATTTATGGGAGATGTAGCATCCCCTACTGATCCCAAATATCAATCTCAGGCATGAGTTTTGCCTCCTGTCCTCATCAACCAGACGGACTATAAACTGAGTCACGGTAGTTGAATTTGGAGAGTACTAGTAAGTCACAGAGCACGGCCTCAACCTTCTGATTCAAGTACCTCCTGTTGCCATAAATGAGTTCCAGATTCCTGAACGCCAGGCCACGAATATTTCGTATGTGCGATTTGAACCTAAGATCATCATCGACTGATAAACTCAGATTCTTCATGTTTTTGACAGGTTTTATTACTTGGTTTTCATCATTGATCTGGAGTTAGTTTTCAAGGAGACGTCTGTGATGCCGTGTTTCAAATAGCAATACCGATTTTCTAACTGCATTATTTTTGAGCACAGGACCAGCATCAGAAGGGGAAAAAACTCGCCAACAGTATTCTTTTTATGTATTGGATGTACAACTGACTTTTTTCAAATTTGGAGATAAACATTTGGGTGAGACCAAAATTCGAGATATAATTTATAAATGGTATCAAATAAGGGTAACACATAAGTAGGAGTTTCATATTGATACCATCCCACCCTTGAGCATTAGATAACAAGTTATATAGGACATGTTGGGTTCCATGTTGGGTTCCATTTTGGGTTCCATCTGAATTGAAAATGACCTGCTTTCTCATTAATACTATTGGAGTAGAATTCAATCAGATTTTGATCTGCAGCGACAGCTGCAATACCTTTCACGAAGTACTGATTCAATTCCTTTACATCAAACAAATGATCGGAAATGGTGGTCGATCTTTTTTAAGTGATGTAGATCTTTCCATATCTTGCTTACCCCGCTGTCTAAAAATATATTGAAAATATGCCTTCTTTCCATTTTGACAAGCCAGGGTTGTGGAGCTTCAGAATGTCTTATAATATTCATAGTGACCTGGAGATTCTGTTTTTTGCCACCTAGAACCGGCTTTATTTCTCTATGATATCAATAATTTAATATTACCTGTAATCCATGGTGCATAACGTTTGGTTATTCTAATCAGTTGAACAGGAGCATGCAGATTGAATTTTGACATAATATTTTTATTATGAAATTTAATTTTTTCGTCAATATTATCTGTCACATAAATATGTTCGAACGGGATTGATATATCTTCGTGAAATCGTTCCTTATCAAAATTTCTAAAGTCTCCAATCATTCTATATGTCGGTGAGCAGGAACTATCACCAAGATTATTTTTTTATACTATCAACACTTGATATGAAATACCTGGTACCAAGACAACTTCGATATTCTTGGAAATATCATCACTGTTATTTGTGATGATCAAATATATTAGTGAAAGTGATGAAACGGTCACTCATGTGGGTCTATCAACTAGTTGAACGAGTCCCGATCCTTCCAACATTTCATTCAGCCTGATAGCAGCCCTACACTCGTTTTTCAACAAATCAATATTGAGATCACCCAGAATGAATACATCATCATATTTGGGAATTAAAGATAGTATACCATTCTCTAGTGAACTGAGGAAATCAGTTTCGGAATAGTTTGAAGGCTTGTAGACAACTCCAACAGCAACGTTAAATTATGAAAAAAGGAAATGGAAATTTATTGTCAACACACATACCAACGCCCCCTCCTCTACTTTTCAGAGGATGTCTTCTGAAGGAAACATAATCATTCACATGACATGCATTACTATGAATTCGATCGGACAGCTAAGTTTCACTCAGGCATAGGATAGATTTTTCTGTAAAGTATTGAGATCTTTCGAAGATGATAAGTTTGGTAACAGCGATGTAATATTCAGGTGGCTAAATCTCTGTGAATGTGACATTTTCTCTAAAACAAAACATGAGTGAAAATCAAAATACGGAAACACAATTGAAATAAATAAAGAAAAACAAATGAGATGAAAAATAAGAGATATAGGAAAAAAATCTATTTTGGAATCTTAAATGAAGATCTCGAAAATTCGAGCTGATTTATTTACTCTAGGTCTGTCGGCATGTTCCAATTCTCCTGCTGTTCATTTCTTCGGGTTTTGTTCTTCATCTGTGCTTGATTTACTTGCAGTCGTATCTGTTGAGTTTTCTGCTGCCAACTTGCTCTCTATATAGGTCTTCGTAAGTATGGCTGATTCTATCCACTATCAGAGAGGTTCCTTTATTTTTGCTTCACGACCGTTTTCTTCTGCAGCCTTTTGTTGTGACAATAATAATGTTTTGATCTGATATAGTCTTCCGGTATAATATCTCAGACCTCAGTCTATTAGTCAAGCACTCAATTACAATGGAGCGAGTTTTATTATTTTCATTCTAAATTCATCCCTTATTACTATATCTTTCTCATCAATCCCCAATTTGAGTTGAAATAATCAGGTTACACTTCTTCAGTCTCCTTTCAGTGGATTCAATCTGTTGAGATGTTGAGATGATTGTTTATTATCTTCCTTCAATATAATATTTTCCTGTTCGATTTCGTTCATGTCAGTTAACGTCAGCGAATAAAAAAAAAGTTTTTCTCTGTAAATTTAAAATTATATTTTCAAAAAGGCAAATTTGAGAATACGAAGAGTGTACGAAAAAATTAAACATTTTTTTTCAAGACGACAGTCTTTCGAAGTAAGTAACTTATCGGGTGAATTGATTCGTTGCCCTTCTACACTTTTAAAAAATTTCGTGAATTAACAATTTTTCATTTTCAGACTGTGGAACGTTGATATTACAATAAGCTGTCAAGAGATACTTTTTATTATTAATTTTTTTGTGTTATTTCTGTCATGCCAATTAGAAACTATCACAACTCTAGTGGCGTGGTGGAATTTTGTTTAGACAAAATGATTTTTCGATTTTTGTCTCTGAACAAAATTATGAATTTAATTTAGAAGTTATAGTTTAAATAGAGACAACTTGTAAAAAATGCATTGAGGTACCCACATTCAAATGGGTTACTCCATAGATATTCAAAAGATAGATCTGTAACAGGTATAGGTTGTCAGGCAAATGAAGGTAGAACAGTATATATTAGGTTTATTGAAAATCAATAACAGAGTCTACCATTAGATCATCGGTCAGCAAGAAAGTATAGCTGCATTTCCAAAAAAAAACAAATATTCCAAATAAAATTAATTCATTAATATGGAATTAACAAAATATTCCTTCAAAAAATAACATAAAACATATTCATGTCACTATTGAAATAGAATACATTCAAAAGAAATATCGATATTGTCTGTGTTTGCCCATTAGGAATCCATTTGAAGCAATTCATAGTACATTTCTTGAATCAGGTCAGCTCTTTGACTCTCAAAGGGAAAAACACTGGTTGTAGATTTGAAGAAATTTTCGGTGACACCATTACTTGAAGATGGTTCACCCGTCAAACGAAAAACTTTTTATTTGTGATTTTATGAATTTTCTTTGAAGAGTTCTGCTTTCTAAGAAATTATCAAAATTAGACAAGTGATGTGCAGAGTGGTGAAAATACGCAATTGACGGGCAAAACTTGAATTATGAAAAAATGTTGCGAATAATGAAGAATTATTCACAACGAACAATTTTTAACAGAGTCATTTCTAAAATTACTTTGAATTTTGCATATACTCTAACAATATTGAATAAATTGAAATGGATTTCATCAGTTCTTCTTTTACGCGAAACGACAAATAATATCGGGCCTCTACCCGCACATGCAGTGTGTTTGGGTTCGACTGTTTCAAAGAAAGTGTCATCATTATTATTGAAATTTCGCCTCTTCATGATCACATTCTCTTTGCATAAAAATAGCTGTCCTTGTAGAAAATTTTCCTAATACATTCATTAGAACGTCTGGAGTTACATTTTTTGCTCTCAAATTGTTTTTTACGAATCCCTCAGTTTTTTGATGAAAAGCATTAGAAGCTCATTCCTTCAAAAATATTATCATTACATCTCTTGTACTACTGTGCCATCTAAAAATTTAAACAATGAGATTTCTTAAGAGAAAATAATTTTGTTATACATTTTGCTCGACAATCATAAGTTTATTTTCCACCACTGTACATGACAAGTCAATATTTGATACTTGAATATTATTTTCTTTAGGCTGCAAAACTCTTTAGAAAAAATCAGATTTTTATTAAAATCAATGCCTTTTCAGAAATGTTTTTTTCCTTTTCAAAAATGTTTTTTCCTATCAAAACTTATATTTACAAAATAATTCAACTAGGATTTGTGTGATTATCATTTTGAACTTATACAGGGTGACCCAGGGTTAAACTGCCAAACGTTCAGGATCGTTTGTTTAGTTGAAAAGGAAACTTTTTTTCCTATAACAATGTGTCCTAACTTTGTTTTGGAAATACAGAGTGTTCAACGTTTTTACAAAATATCAGTTTTCAACATATTATTTAAAAACCTTCTAGCTGATTTCAATAAAATCTGTCATGCTAATATGCGGTAATAAGGGGTTTCTTTTAATTTACTTATGGCAACATTATTATTTCCAGTGGCGTCCCACGGGCTAATCTCATTAATGTTAGAACGAATCATTGTACTCCACTGTTTTTTTGCATGTTCAGTTTTTTTTCTGGATTAAGCCAATAAAAATACATTTTTTTTTTGTTTATTTCAGTATCTTCCTTCATTTTTGAGAAATAATTTAAAAACCGATTTCATGTAACAAGAAAAAAAAAATCCTGAGAAATTTTGACACTCTGAATCTCGAAAACGAAGCTAGTTAGGAAACATGAGTATAAGAAACAAAAGTCTTATTTTTACCTAAAAAACCGATCCTGAAAGTTTGGCGGTTAAACCCTGGGTCACCCTGTATATGAAATTCAATTCTGAACAACTTTTCTGAGTAGCATTTTTCGATATTCTTCAAAATGAAGGTACTTTACTCTGAAGCTGAAATGATATATCCTTCCCTGCATATGAACTTGACTTCAAATCTACACACATCATTTGGAACAACTTTTCCGATTAGCATTTTTCGTCAGATTTCGAATTGACGGTCTTGAATTCTGGAGCCAAAATAATATTATGGTTGTCCCTCCCCATATATCATAAGAGATTTTTACATTTGCGTTGAAGCGCTCCTAGTTTTGTGATATGCAGAACTTCTTATTGGGAGTTTTTCTTTCATATACCAAGTATCAAGAAAGTTTTCTGAGGATAACTTATAACCACTTGTACCAGTTGGGCCGTGATGGTGATGGTTCGCTTCTCTATCATAGGGGCGTGGGTGCAATTGTCGTACATCTTCTATAGCTTGCACAAGTCTTTCAAAGAATACTTCTGAGGGCTGTGGTGAGGGTGCAGCAGGTTGACAGAAAAAACAATTTTTGTAGTTTTTATTTGAAGGGGGTGAAAAACTTCTAGAGTTTGATGTACTTTTGGAATATTCAACTTTTTAATGACTTAGTTTTCCACTGATATGGACTGCAACACAATCCCATGAACTCTTTTGGAAAACAACACACAAAAATTTGCCAAGATCAGAAATGAGAATGACTCTCGAAACTGACAAGGATTTTCACATAATTAGCTGTTTAATTTCCAAAACCTTTGTCGCAGATATGCATTTGGATTTGCTCGTTCATAAACTCAAGCTGAAATAATGAACAAGTACAATGATAAATATTACTGTGAGTCCATTCTTCATTTATTTTCCAACTTACTTTACTATCAGCACACCAAATATCATTCACGATTACTAACGAATACCGCAAATAACGATTTTCAAACAATGCTCATTGAAATTCTTCAGCGTTGCCGTATTCACCACAACTTGAAGGACGCTTGGAAATCGGCAGTCTAAAAGTAAATCATACTCATATACAGACGGTGCTCTTTGCGCCGCTAGCGGTAAAACCGGTGAACTAATAATATACAAAAGTATACAAAAAAGGAGGTCCCACTATTAAGACGGCGTCCGGCAAATTTTCAAATCTGTAAACTACTATGAAGATTTGAGCACATTTTCTATAGGAAATCAACAGAGCGTCCGTATACGGACGCTCAGTTGGAGACGGACGCTTGGAAGATAGTAATTTGTCAATGTACGGACGCCCTGAAGATAGTGGGATATATATATATATATATATATATATATATATATATATATATATATATATATATATATATATATATAGCGCCAACTATCAAACTGAGGACACACCGTAAAATCAACGTTGCGAGGACCACTGGAAGGAAAGGTGGTAGACACTCGTCATACCATTTTCTGTTCTTGTTCAGAGTGGGGGGCACCAAGATTCTCTAATATACGCTTGAATTACTGAACAGTTCAAATTTGATTTTTACGAGTATATCGGAACCAAGTGAGGACCATACTTCCGTGATATCATTGAGAGGTCCGTTTATTTGTCTGCAGAATCCTACCAAACTGAGGTCCGTATAACCTAATTATTAGTATGAGGTGTATAAAGTGAGGACCACTGAACGTTGCCAAGTTTCACAAATTTCTCTTCACATACGATCGGCACTTTTACGGTACATGTGACAGTACAGACAAGCCAAAATTATAATTATTGATAGAAATGGATTAGGCAATCCAGACTTCTGCATTCAACCTATACAATAGGTATAATCGTCGACAAGTATCTAACAGAAAACAACTACTGTCCCCTACGACAATTGAATTAAAACTGATAGATTCTTGGCTAAGTATTCTACAAGAACTACTTTGCAATGTTATCCCAATCTCAACGCCAAAACATGTCTCAACCCACATGGTTTTGCCGATCATCAGTGTATCTAGTTATTTTCTGTTGCCGTCGATTATACCTATTGTATAGGTTGACTGCAGAAGTCTGGATTGCCTAATTCATTTTTATTATTAGTTTGATGAGCTTCTGCCAAGTAGTGTTATCAAATATTTTCTTCCGAAAATTATGATTGTAAGTCAGTACTGCATTGTATATGGAAACAATTCTGGCGGTTTATTCGTCAACGAAAGCAATATTCAGTATTATTTCGGACAAAGTTCGATACGGGAGTATGATGAAAATTATATGAATTAAATAAAAATATTGACATATCGTGAGTCGCAGAAATTGACATATTTGTAAATCGCGACTGCATTCCTGGATGGGGGGTAATTAATGCTTGGAGGGCACCATTTGTTCGGTGGGACAGTAGGATTCTTATGTTGTTCGACGAACCCTAGCACTGAAGATATGCAAAAATCTGGAAACATGTCTGCAGATGGTCATTTTAAATCAAATGATAAAAACAATAATAAATCGTCTTTATATTCTTCGGTACGAAATAGGCGAAGTTTAGTTTAGGTCTCTCTTACACTTAACCTAAGTAGTACAAATGAGAGATGAAATATAGGTAGGAAAGTCGAGTGGGGTCGAGCAAAACAAAATAAAACCATTGCAAAGCAGTAGTGCTTCATCAAAACATATAATTTTGAGTAAAAGAGTTAGGGTATTTACGAAATTTGGCTTTCAATTTCTTTTTTCATATCAAGATAATTGAATGTGATTGACAAAAACGGAAATATAGAATTCAATTGCTTGGTAGTTGAAGTATGAGGCATAATATCCATTATTTGATCACAATTAGCACTTGAAATTGTGACCGCTTTGAGGAACGTTGCAGAAATAGATGCCAGATGTAATTCAATATCTGTCAGGAAAAGAAAATCTTTTCTGCCAGATATTTTCCACTTTGTGGGAATGTGTTGAAAGATAGGTATTTCGATTTCATTTCATCCAATAAAATTCAGTAATTAAAGGCATGGTATGTTTTTGAATTTTGTTAGGATGGATCATAAAACGAATACAACGATTTATTTGCAGAATATAAAGAACTGTTGTAATTAGACTGTATCGAGTGATTCATAAATAAATTTATATTCAGTATCTTTATAGTGTCATTTGTGAAATCTGACAAAGTCAAATCACCCCTCTTTCCAAAAATCTTTCTGCAAATATCTGACAGAAAACAATTACTTTCCCAGCCAATACTGCGCGGATTTTTCAATATTTTTGTGTTCCATAGAAGTTAGCGAGTTTCTGAGCCACTGAACGATTGTCGTTTCTTTAGACAGAATCTAAAATTGTCAGTGTGTGTTTGGGGGCTGCACTCCTCATATGGAAACTGTCTCAACTAAGTGAAAATTTTGACGTAAAAAATTCTCTCTGTCTGATAATCGAATAAGTGAGGAATATAAGGCAACCCTCTGACAAAAGACAAGTGCTTTACTGGCAAATACAGCGTTGGATGATGAATCATATGGACTTCCCTTTGATTTACATTATACTAATATCTGCTAGACAATCGAATCAGAATCGATTAAATTAGTCCATCTGGAAGAAAGATTGAGGAATAGATTGAAAGATTCGTAAAAAGATAGGAGAATAGGTGAAACAAAGAATAAATGTATTCGACAAAATATTAAATAAGAAAGAGAAATAACAAGTGACAAACAAATAAAAAAATCTGCATTGTTCACAATGAACGCTTGTCAACAAAGAAACAAGGTGTCCAGTCATACCAGGACGGTGCTCATTGTCTTAATCCTACACGATAGAATAGAAATGAAATATTTTGAAAAAGGCACTGATTCCCTTACTTATCTGGAACACCGCAAAAGGGTTGGTGAACTGTCTTCCTTCTTGAGATGTTTTGATAACCCAATCTCTTCTGAACTATCTTTGGCCGTTTCACCTTTATCAGTTCCATCAACAAGTTCAGTCATCACACCTATTGTTGTCACCTTTGATACTGCCGTCTATTCACCAGGACTCATTCTTTCAAAGAACGGCGAAGATTTGGAGATCATTGACTACGGAAATGTTCGGCCTACATACTCCAAATATTTAAGGGGAACCCCAATTCCTAGTTACTTCATCTTGATTCCGAAGATGTACTCGAAATTTTACAGGTGTTTTATTCTCTTTGAAACCAGAAGAATAAACAAATGAATATATAATAGTTAGTGGTAAACAGCGGAATAACAAAAAAAACTTGTAGACGCTAAAAAGGAAAAAAAATTATTGAAAATGTTTTTGGTACTCATTCAAATGCACAAAGAGGTGAAAATCACTGCATTATATGTGTGATGTAGCTGAAATAACAATCCCTAGCTTTTGAATGTGTTACTCACAGAATAACCGACGTAACACATCTGAAGCAGACTTTTTCTTTAGTGTATTCAATAGCAGTTTTAAAATTTTCTCTCTCCCAATGTTATTCATTCCTTTTCAGTGAATTTGAATAAAAGCTTGTCTTTAAATGTTTTTTTTTCGTATTTTTAGTCATAAGTAATCAGATACTCCTCGTTCTGTTCATTTCCATAAGAGCTTCAGTATACCAGGGCTTCTTGATACTCAATATTGTGTATTGTAACTCTTCGATCCGATGAGCATCCAATGATCGATTGAATCATGAATCGTTTTGTCAAAATTCACGATCTCTGACTTCAAAAACCTACACATCAACATTGATAGAAAACGAGCAATGATCACAGAAACTTCGCAATCCTGAAACCTCGAATACTCCCACATAGTATTTTTGGATCAGACGATAATTGCAAAACTCGTTGGCCAAATTGTAGCTGCCGATTCAAATAAAAAAATTTTCATAATCTTTTTTCTCGAAAACTCCACTCACCAATTTTGATCAGAATGGTGTCATAATCACATAACCCGTTCGTCATCTTGAATTCATAAATAAATAAAAAATCCTAAACTCCGACCCCAAACATCTTTTCATACTAAAATTGAATGAAACTGACCAATAACACCAAGCTTGTCCGCCGTCTTGAATTTACCAATTTGGACCTAAAATTCATAATCTGAAATATCCCCCAAGGGCCGATTATGAATAGAACTCAAAGCTCGTTCTCCATCTTGATCTCATATTCCGAAATACTCAGTATTCCAATTTTGTATAGAATCAGACCATAAGAACAGAATTCGCAATTCGCCATCTTGAATTCATTAATTTGATATTAAATCCATTATCTCCGACCAGTTTTTCTAAAAGAAGTTCAATCCCGCATTGTCACAGGAAAGAGGAACACATTCCAAATTTTTATTTGATCGGTCCACTGGAAGCGGGTCAAAATTCACTTTCTATTGGCCCGTCAGCCCTCTGCCATATTGTCTAATGATTTTATAAGGTATTCCCTTCAGGGTTTTGGTAGTTGTGAATATAATGATCAATGCACAAGCAAAATTTGCGCATGCACGTGGAACATAACAATAACAATAATTATTGTTTTAATTAAATTATATTATAATTATATAACGATAATCGTATTATAATTATAAATTTCATTATACTTCATTTTCCCAAAGACATGCAAAAACACGTATAGATTCGAAGAGCCCTATTTCTCAACATAATTGTGGGCATATGGTGTCCTTCGGAACAACGCGACATGTATGCCGATCGGCTTCCGTCTGATTTTCATTCGATGAAATATCGTTTGGTATCATGCTTGGCATACGCTAAAATATCATCAAAATACGTGATTTCTCTATGCAATCCACAATAATCAACTAGTTTCTGACAAATTCTATACGGGTTTATGCATGTATTTGAGAAAAAAAAGTAGTTATTATTATTATCGTTATGTTCCACGGGCAAGCGCTAAGTTTGCTAGTTCATTGATCATTATATTTATAACTACCAAAACCCTACATGGCATACGTTATTAAATCATTATACATTTTGGCAGCGGGCTGACGGACTATAAATTTCACCAGATATTACAGATGAGTGAATTAACACATAAACAGACAAGCGGACGAGTGTAAAAGCAGCAACGGTTTTCCCAGCAAACGGTTTTTATTTTTGCTTATGTTATTCACAAATATCCGTTGCTCGAGGTTTTTCCACGGGAATGTATTATTCTAAACTTGCTGATAACGTTCTTTATAATGTTGTTGAGGGGTAGCTGTTGAATCACGAATTATTTTGCCCTATAAAACATATTCAACAGACATAGAATAATTCATTTTTGTAAAAAAACAAACAACGGGTATTTTAACTGTTTCACGATTTTTCTACTTCAGAGGGTTGTTGAGGGATAGTTTTCGATACACAAATTATTTTACGCCATAGAACGTAATCAGTAGGTGTCAAATAATTCATTTCCGTAAGGGTTGTTGAGGGGTAGTTATTCGTTCTCAAATTATTTCATCCTATAAAACGTATGCAACAGGAGTGGATTAATTAATTTTGTTCAAAAAACCTCGAGTCACGGGTACTTCAACTGATTCAAGATTTTTCTACTTCCGGAGGATTTTTGAGGGGTAGTTTTTGGATAACAAATTATTTCACTCCATTGAACGTATTCAGCAGGTATAGAAAAATTCATTTCTGTAAAAAAAAACAAACATCGGGTATTTTAACTGTTTCACGATTTTTCTACTTCGGAGGGTTGTTAAGGGGTAGTTTTCAATACACAAATCATTTTACGCTAGAGAACGTATTCAGTAGGTGTTGATTAATTCATTTCCTAAAAAAATCTCGAGCAATTGGTATTTCAACTGTTTCAAAAAATTTCTACTTCGGTGGGCTGTTGAGGGGTATTTTTAGGTTCACAAATTATTTCACACCATGAAACATATTCAGCGGGTGCGGAATATTTAATTTTTATCAAAAAACCTCGAGAAACGGGTATTTCAACTGTTTCAAAAATTTTCTACTTCAGATGGTTGTTGAGGGGTAGTTTTTGGTTCACAAAATATATCACCTCATAGTACGTACTGAGCCGGTAAACAATAGTAAATTTCCGTCAAAAAAAACTTCGAGCAATGGATATCTCAACTGCTTTAATTTTTTTTAATGCAGAGGGTAGTTGAAGGGTCGTATTTGATTTACAAATCAGTTTTCCTTATAAAACGTATTCAACAGGTGTAGAATAATTTATTTCCATCAAAAAACCTCGAGCAACGAGAATTTCAACTCTTTCGAGATTTATCAACTTTGGAGGATTGTTGAAGGGTAGTTTTCATTTCACGAATAATTTCACCCTATATAACGTATTCAACAGGTATAGAATAATTAATTTTTGTCAAAAAATCTCGAGCAACAGAATTTTCAACTTAGGAGGGTTGTTGAGGGGTAGCTTTTGGTTCACAAACTATTTTATTCTATAGACCGTATTCAGCAGGTGAAGAATAATTCATTTCCGTCAGAAAAACTAGAGCAACGGGCACTTCAACTGTTTCAAGATTTTTCTACTTCGGAGTGTTGTTCAGGGGTAGTTTTTGATCCACAAATTTTGACACACTATAGAACATATTCAGCAGGTGAAAAATAATCAGTATCTTTCAAAAATATCGAGCAAAGGATATTTCGAATGTTTCAAAACTTTTCCAGTTCAAAGGGTTGTTGAGGGGTAGTTTTTGGGTTAATCTTCATTTCACCCTGTGCAACATATGCAGCAGCTATAGAATAATTCATTTCTGTCAAAAAACCTCAAGCAACGTGCATTTCAACGATTTCAAGAGTTTTCTACTTTGAAGGGTTGTTGAGGGGTAGTTTTTGATCCACAAATTTGTTACCATGTAGAAAATATTCTGCAGGTGAAAAATAATTTATTTCTGTCAAATAATATCGAGCAACGGTAATTCTAAATGTTTCAAGATTTTTCCATTTTGGAGGGTTGTTGAGGGGTAGTTTTTCATTCACAAATTATTTCATCCTATAAAACGTATGCGACAGGAGTGGAATAACTAATTTCTTCCAAAAAACCTCAAGCCACGGGTACTTCAACTGTTTCAAGATTTTTCTACTTCCGGAGGGTTTTTGAGGGGTAGTTTTTGGTTCACGAATTATTTCACTCCATCGAACGTATTCAGCAGGTGTAGAATAAATCATTTCTCAAAAAAAAACAAACAACGGGTATTTTAACTGTTTCACGATTTTTCTACTTCGGAGGGTTGTTGAGGGGTAGTTTTTGGTTTACAAATTATTTCACTTCATAGAATGTATTCAGCAGGTGTAGACTATTTTATCTCTGTCAAAAAAAGTCTAGCAACAGGTTTTTCAAGTATCCCTAAAAGTTTCTACTTCGGAGGGTTGTTGCGGGGTAATTTTTATTTGACATATCATCCCACCCTGTGAAACGTATTCAGCAGGTACAGAATAACTCATTTCTGCAAAAAAATCTCGAGCTACGAGTATTTCAACTATTTCCAGATTTTTCTACATCGGAGGGTTGTTGAGGGGTAGTTTTTGCTTCAGAAATTATTTCATCCAATAGACCACATTCAGCAGATGTAGATTAATTAATTTCTGTGAAAAAACCTCTAGCAACGGGCATTTAAACTATTTCAAGATATTTTCCATTTCGGAGGGTTGTTGAGGGGTAGTTTTCGATTCACAAATATTTCACCCTACGGAAAGTATTCAGCAGGAGAAGAATAAGTCATTTCTGTCAGAAAAACCTCGAGCAACAGGTATTTCAACTGTTTTAAGTTTTTTCTACTTCGGAAGATTGTTAAGGGGTAGTTTTTGGTTCAAAAATTATTCCACTCTATTGAATGTATTCAGCAGATGTGAAAAAAAATTGTTTTGTCAAAAAACCTAGAGAATTCGGCATTTCTATTGTTTCAAGATTTTTCTACTTCGGAGGGTTGTTGAGGGGTAGTTTTCGATTCACAGATTATTTAACCCTGTTGAACGAATTCAGCAGATTCAGAATCACTCATTTACATCCTTAAAAGACAGGGCAATTTGAATTAAAACTTGCAAAAGTAAAGAAAATGAGGTGAAATATAGTGATACCCATTACCTAATAAACATCAATGTGTTCAGCGTAACACGATATGTTGCCACATTTTCGGACCTCACTCAGTGCTGACCATATAATCCCACAAGGAACGGAATACGCACGTACAGAAAATATACATTCTCAGCAGCGCCTTCAAGTGACAAATCCCCAAACTACAATATACGATTTTTTCTATATTTCTACCAAAGTGAGGACCACATATTTTACGCGATATTTCAACTAACAGTAGTGAATGCACAAAAAGGAACGAAACACTATATCTGTCTCACTTAGAACGATTTTTAGGTTAGTCACTGAACTTGTACAGAGAAGGATCCTCCACACGGAACGGCAGAAACGTTGTGAGGTCCGTATACGGACCTCACTTCGACATGGTCCTCACAGCTTCCGTAATTTTTGCACAAGCGGACCTCACTTTATACGTTGGTCAAATATATATATATATATATATATATATATATATATATATATATATATATATACAGGGTGTTAATTAAGTACGTTGACAAACTTCGGGAGGTGATTCTTTGAAGGTTTTCAGGACGAAAAGTTCATATAAACATATGTCCCAAACGGCTTGGTTTTCGAGATACAGGGCGATAAAAATAAATTTTTTTCAAGATTTTTTAGAGTTAACTTCGACATTTTCGACAATAATCAGTTCAAATTAGGCAAGTACAATCCATCCAATAGGGCGCACGATACAAAATAATGCATTTCTTAAATAATTCACGGGGTCCTCCTTTTTTCAGAGTCAAGCTTTGTTCAACCCTTCAGAATTTTTTTTCCGCCGCCACTGACATATTATGAGAAAGGAATAATCAATGTTGTTTCATTTAATATCTTTTTGATATCTTGCATTTTTTCATTTACTTGTACGGTTCAGGAGCTATAATGAAAATATTAATTTAAACATTTTCCAGTGTGGCATAACATTAGAAAATTTGAAAATTAGGTAAACATTTTCAATTATTGTAAATTGATGGAAATATTTTTTCAGAATTAGAAAAATCTACGATGAATAAAAATTATACAATAAAAAATATAAAGACAAGCTTTTATACAAATGCACTGAAAATGAAAAAATAATTTGTTTCATTTTTTGTAGGTTATTCTGTGAGTATCAAAATCTTTCTGTACAAGATTACCTAGATCAAACAATGAAATGAATTATTTTTTCTTTTTCAGTGTATTGTATAAAAACTTTAAAATGTTTTCTTTTTATAATTTTCATTTTTAACATTTTAGTTTATTTTTTATGTGAAAATGAAAATCTCCAACCCAAAAACCATCACATACCAATTTTGAACAGAATTGGATCATAACCACAAAACTCGTCCGCCATATTGGAGCCGCCATTTTGTTTTTTAACAAACATTTTTTTAATGCATTGTCACCGGAATTAC
This sequence comes from Chrysolina oricalcia, assembly GCA_944452925.2. Classification (NCBI taxonomy): domain Eukaryota; kingdom Metazoa; phylum Arthropoda; class Insecta; order Coleoptera; family Chrysomelidae; genus Chrysolina; species Chrysolina oricalcia. Next base: position 31,147,142 of record OX101814.2, on the reverse strand, counting down.
GGAAACCTGCCAAGTTTCAAATTAATCGGAGTATTAGAAGTGGGTCAAATTCAACTTTTATTAAATTGTTTGTTAGTTAGTTACAAGTGAAGCTAAATAAAAGCTTGTTATTGTAAAGATGTGATTTCTTTTTGTGATATCTAACAGAAAACTACTATCTCCCCGTCACTGCGGTACGCTGGATATTAAACTAGATCTGAAGGATATTGGGAAAACCTTAACTTTCAACCTGAAGATTCTGATGGTAAAAATGTGCATTTTCATTGAGATATTTGATTAAAAATGTTTTTACCCATCAGTCTTGATAGAGAACTCATACAAATTTTTTGTTATTTTAGAAAAAGAAATTTTTTAGTTTTCAATTGAACGTTTCCTTTTCAACATAAAAAACTTCCGAAAGGTAATCCTGTAATGGAAGATAGTTAATAGGGTTTATCTAATAGTCGCAGATCATTACACATTTGATTTTCATTTATGAATCTCTGGTCATAACTCCGAAAAACTAAATCAAACAAATTTTTGTTTCCGTACGGAGTACATTATTTTATCAGAAATTTCGGTTTGTTTTTTCTTCTGCAGTAACGCAGAAATTTTGTAATCAATTTGAATTCATAAAAATAGCAAAGTGGGCTTTGATATTAATTCATTTATTTAAATATCAACAACTTGACAGTTATCGAAAGTTGAGAAACTGTCTCATTGTTAATTCTTCATTAGTGCAAGCTATAAAGCAGATTCATTCAATATTCCTTTGGATAAAATGGTTGAATATACAAATTCAGAAATGGCAGACATGCACTTAATGTATGGAATGGCTGATGGTAACGCTCGTGCCGCCAGACGAATGTATCTAGAAAGATTTCCACAACGTCATATTCCAAGCACACAAATGTTCATCAATATTCACTCCCGTCTTCGTGAAACGGGTACTTTCAAGAGGTCTACTGTTCTCATAGGAAGACCCAGGAGAGTTAGAACAGTTCAGATAGAAGAAGCTGTACTTAACGAAATTGAGCAGCATCCAGACACCAGTACAAGACAAATTGCGGCACAGTTTAACGTAACCCATGTATTGGTATGGCAAATTTTAAAAGAGCAACAACTTTATCCCTATCACATACAGCGTGTTCAAGCTCTTCTGCCAAGGGATTTTCCAAAGAGATTAACTTTTTGCACTTGGATTCGAAATATATTGTTGGAATATCCATGGTTTTTATCTCAAGTGTTATTCACCGATGAGGCATGCTTTTCCCGTAAAGCCATTATTAATTTTCACAACAATCATATGTGGGCTGATGAAAACCCACACGCCGTGATTGAAAACCATTTTCAAGAGACGTTTTCTGTGAATGTTTGGGTTGGAATTGTAGGGAATTTCCTTATCGGGCCACATTTTCTGCCTCATAGACTCAATGGTGACCATTATCGACATTTTCTTGAATTCATCTTACCTGGACTCCTAGAAGAGATCCCACTGAGGGAAAGAATTGGAATTTGGTTTATGCATGATGGTGCTCCAGTACACTTCAGATTGGTTGCACGCCAATATTTAGAGGAGAATTATTCTGATCGCTGGATTGGGCGTGGTGGGCCACAACTTTGGCCACCAAGGTCACCCGATATGAATCCACTTGATTTTTTCCTCTGGGGGCACCTTAAATCATTAGTGTACCGAACTCCAGTTCAAAGTGAAGAAGACCTGAGGAATCGCATACAGGAGTCATGCGGAATTATAAGAAACACTCCTGGTATTTTTGAGCGTGTCCGCCAGTCTATGGTTAGGCGCATAAACGCATGCATTGAAGTTGGCGGTGGCCATTTCCAGCAGCTGCTCTGACATATCAATTTCAATAATGGTCCTTTTCTGAACTTAATTTTATTCCTAGGGAATTTATGTTACTTTGCTCTAGTATTTGATAATAAAGTTATTCACTATTGAAAATGTCCAAAATTATTTTGCCATAATTAACTTTGTGCAATACATATTCAACCTGAGTTATGGTAAAAAATGTATGGGAGCTCCAAAACATTACATTTTCTCCACACGAGCAGAAAATAGCTATTTGTGTAATGAGAACAAAATGACGTATTGCGTCACGCGCTAATCTTTGGAGAGTGGCAATGACACTTCGAGAAATGAATTATTTTATATCATGCGCACTATTGAATGGATTGTACTTGTCCAATTTGAACTAATTTGGATCGATTATTGTCGAAAATTTCGAAGTAAACTCCAAAAACTCCTAAAAAATGTATTTTGATCACCCTGTACTTCGAAAACCAAGCCGCTTGGGACATGTTTATATGAACTTTTCATCTTGAAACCTTTCAAAGAATCACCCTTCAAGTTTGTTAGACTATTTGCTTCTCAAATTTCTTTATGTTACGCGTTACTGGAAAATGTTTGCGTTAATATTTTCATTGTAACTCGTGAACCGTACAAGTAAATGAAAAACATCAAGAGAGCAAAAAGATGTTAAATGAAATAACATTCATTATTATTTTCTCATAATATGTCAGTGGCGGCGGAAAAAAAAATTCTGAAGGGTTGAACAAAGCTTGACTCTGAAAAAAGGAGGACCCTGTGAATTATTTGAGAAATGCATTATTTTGTATCGTGCGTACTATTGAATGGATTGTACTTGCCTAATTTGAACTGATTATTGTAGAAAATGTCGAAGTTAACTCTAAAAAATCTTGAAAAAAATGAATTTTTATCACCCTGTATCTCGAAAACCAAGCCGTTTGGGACATATGTTTATATGAACATTTCGTCCTGATAACCTTCAAAGAATCACCTCCCGAAGTTTGTCAACGTACTTAATTAACACCCTGTATATATATATACAGGGTGAGTCAGAATAAGATCGACAAACTCCGACTACAGATTCCTTGCCTCATTTTGAGATGAAAAGTTTTTATCAAGGTATGTCCTAAAATGCATCCCCTCTGAGATACAGGGTGTCAAAAGTGCGAAAAAAATTTAGATTTATTTATTTTTCTCTAAAACTCATGGAGAAAAAAATTTCAAACTTAGTGCACTAATCAAGGTTTATTAACGTGATAATATGAAGTTATAATTTTCAATTTTCGTAAACCAGTGGCGTAGTTACGATGGTATGTGGTCATATTTTCCTTCATATTTTCTTTGGACAACTGAATTGACAAATGAGCGTTTGACATCAGTTAGGCTCATCCATACTCAATCTAAAAGTCATAACATTCCATTTGTCTAAAAGTGAAGGTTTCTGAGATATTTGCGAAAAACTGAAGATATGTCCTGAGAAGAGACATAACATCATGTGTGCTATAATCGCATGATGCAACTTTATTATAACTTATAGGAATAATTGTCGACCTCCTGAACATTTTTCAATGTTGGGAGTATTCATAACATAGTACAGGTAAGTCAGAATGAGACCGACAAATTCCGTTTTTTTATTCGTCGTATTATTTGAACGAATTTTCTTTGGACAACTGAATTGATAAATGAGCGTTTGACATAAGTTAGGCTCATCGATACTCAACCTAAAAGTCATAACCTTCTATGTGCCTGAAAGTGAAGGTTTCTGAGATAATTGAGAAAAACTGAAGATATGTCCTGAGTATCAACGTAATTTCCTATGTGCAATAAACAAAAAAAAAATTAACAATCAGCAGCAGATCCTTCTACGAGCACTCGGGGCATTTCGTATAGTTTACAAGTGTCGGGTAGCACGTGATACTGCCCTAGATACTGGTGATTATGGCCCTCGTAGATTGTTTTGTGAATGGTTTTTGAGGATGTACGAAGAAGCAAACGACTTTCACAGATATGTTTTATTCACGGATGAGGCAAGTTTCACAAGAGAAGGGTATTTCAATAGTAGGAATAGCCATTTATGGGATAAACAAAATCCTCATGGAATGTTCCGAAAAGGTAACCAACAGAAGTTTTCAGTAAATATTTGGGTAGGAATTATCGAAAATCATATCGTTGGACCATATCTTCTTCCTCCACATTTGAATGGATAGAACTACCGAGCTTTTTTTGAATATGTTTTACCTGAGCTACTCGAAGAAGTACCACTATTGGTTCGTCAAAGAATGTGGATTCAATATGACGGAGCACCGGCCCATTTTCAACGAATCGTTCGTCAATTTCTTGATGAAACATTCCATGATCAGTGGATAGGTAGACTTGGTTTCATACACTGGCCTGCACGTTCTCCGGATTTAACGTCACTAGACTGTTTTTTGTGGTGATACCTCAAATCCCTGGTGTATTCGACACCTGTAGAATCTGTTGAAGATTTAACGGCAAGAATTTTAGCGGCATATACGTTAATACAGGATAACCAGGAATATTCCAAAGCGTGCGACAGTCAATGATACGAAGATGCCAATTGTGTATCGAACAAAATGGTGGTCCATTTGAACATTTACTTTGAGCCTTTTTTGTTTTTATGTTGTGTACCCTATAAACCGTTTCTATCATTTGAGTAGATATAAATACACAATAATTGTTTTTCTTCACCAAAAACATGATGATTGGAAAATATTTTCCTAGGTAATTCAGTATGAAATGACTTTGATAATGATACTCCAACATAAAATTTAACAAATCAAAAGTAGGTACTTATTTACAGTTTTTCGCAAATATTATTTTAGGCTTTAACTCTCCTCTAACAGGAGTATTATAATTTGAGGCTGGGTTTGTTAGTGGATCTCTCAGAATAATCATTATGCAACAATCACCGTCACATATCGGTGAATTTACGAAATCGATTAGTTCAAATATTATGACGAATAAAAAAAACGAGTTTGTCGGTCTCATTCTGACTTACCTGTATTATGTTATGAATACTCCCAACATTAAAAAACGTTCAAGAGGTTGACAATTATTCCTATAAGTTATAATAAAGTTGCATCATGCGATTATGGCACACAGGATGTTATGTCTCTTCTCAGGACATATCTTCAGTTTTTTGCAAATATCTCAGAAACCGTCACTTGGAATGTCATGACTTTTAGGTTGAGTATGGATGAGCCTAACTGACGTCGAAAGATCATTTGTCAATTCAGTTGTCCAAAGAAAATATGAAGGAAAATATGACCACATACCATCGTAACTACGCCACTGGTTTACGAAAATTGAAAATTATAACTTCATATTATCACGTTGATAAACCTTGATTAGTGCACTAAGTTTGAAATTTTTTTCTCCATGAGTTTTAGAGAAAAATAAATAAATCTAAATTTTTTTCGCACTTTTGACACCCTGTATCTCAGAGGGGATGCATTTTAGGACATACCTTCATGGAAACTTTCCATCTCAAAATGAGGCAAGGAATCTGTAGTCGGAGTTTGTCGGTCTTATTCTGACTCACCCTGTATATACAGGGTGTCAATTTGAAAACTTCCCACCCTTAATATCTTCCTTCCAGTAAACAATATGAGTAATCGAAAAAACAGGTCAATTTTATTGTCAAGGGGGACACTTTCAAGGACTATTTGTAGCCCTCGTGGTTCAACCCCCTAGGAGGGGTAGATGTTACCCTTAGAATTTTAAATAGGAAGGGGGGTCAAGTGGCACATCATTTTGATGGGCGTTCAATTCTTGTTCCAATGGTACCCTGACTTATTATTTTTTGATGAGCATTTTCCGAAAAATTGCGTTCTAAACTAACAGAAGTAATTATTAGACCTTTAAACGTGACCGTTGACCATGCCAGGCCCATTTTAAACGATATTTCAGAATGTATTTGATAAGATATAGTGAAGTTCTGGTCATTTCACATCATTATGTTGGTGTTCGTTTTTTACAAAAGTAACACCAGCTTTGTTTGGCAAATGAATTGCCATGTTTAAATACAACCAATATTGGTAAATTTTATTGTTCATTTATTCATGGATGTTACTGGACCTTCTATTTCAATATAATAATTTTTCATTTCAGTCAAAAGATGGGTAAAATCTTTGGAAGTCGAGTTGATGAATATTTGTGCAGATCTGAATGATCTGATCAGGATAGGAAACTGGAATAGTGTGAACCTGTTGCCGATGTAAGTTGCATTCAAAATTAACACTAAAAAATATAGAAAAATTACTGAGAACAGGAAAGCAAAACTATTTGTATTGTATCTCAAATTTGTCATTCATTTTAAGCATCCCTGGTGATTTGAAGTAGGTTAAAAAAGCAAGGTTGAACTTAAACGTCGTCGGAGTTTTCCACATAGATCATTTTGCTAATTGATTCATGAATGACATGCTTTTCACCACACAATTATTAGATAGTATAGAGGTAAAACTATTTTAAAGCAATTACATTAAAATTTATGAGGAAGAAACAGTATGAAAAGAATATTTTAGAACGCTTCGAATATTTTAGCAGTTTCTAGTTACAATGAGAAATGGAAATAAAAACCATATAGAAGTTTTAAGATTGTTCAAGCCTATTATTGCTTTTTACTTGTAGTGGACATACATTACCTTTTGTTTTAGTTCGACTTCACATGGTTTTCAGCAAATTTCGGCCTGTTATGAAACCTATATTCATTGTATAATTCAAATCAAAACATAAATTTAGATTTTCGACGTTATCGTATACCGATTTTACGAAGAAAAGCCAATAATTTATACAATAATTATGCACATTAATGTGCATTGCTAAACTCAAGTGAACAAAATGTTGGAGTTGGCGAATAGACGCTGGATTCACAAAAAAGGAAGCTTGTCATTAGTTCATGAAGATCCAGAACCATTGTTGTTAAAATTGTTATTTCCTTTAACCTGTTGCACCCCTGTGCAACCCTCAGAAGTCTTCGAAAAGAGCTAGAGAAAACGTAGCACTTACCTTGTGGATAATTCCAGTCACTTCGATAGAATTGATGCCAGAGTTCGAGCAACACATGGTAAATTGTTTTAGATTTTCGATGAAAATTAATGACAGATCAGTGAAATAATGAAATGCTTTTGACAGTTTGAATGTTTTGTAATCTTTCGTTAATAAAATAGATTTGCAACGCTATTTCAAGTTAAATAATCAATTCTACTGATCTACTAGTACAATATTCATCCAACCGTCTGATTGTGAACATATTCTGGCGACCGTGACAGGACGACGGGACTCCAAGTAGACGATAAGCTCTGAACGCTGAACGATAGGATTGAACTTTTGGAACTTGAACATAATGGACAAACAACGTCGGGTGTTGAGATCTGGTTTCACTAAAGAATGTGTGGCTATCGAAGAGTTGATAAAGGATAAAAATACGCCGAGAATTGAAGTGAACAATAGGTTTTTGAATCTCACACTGAAGTATGAAAAACTTGGAAAATCAGATTTGTCTTTTCAAGAAGCGTTATTACAACAGTATGATCTGAAAGATGAAGATCTTGAGTTGGAATACGAAAAGTGCAGTGAGTACGATCTGAAATACATTCGCACATAAAGCATGGTTGATACTTTCCTTGGAAGAAATGCAACAGTAAAACAAAATTGTGATACTTCCGTCGTTTCGGGCGAATCAACAAATAATGATATTTCGGCGTACATTCACCATAAGTTCAAACCAGAAATTACCAGAAAATTATTATTATGTATTAGCGGCTGGATTGGATTCTGGACACAGTTTTCTAAAATTCACGAGAGTGATAAATGGAGTGATGATGACAAATTTGACATCCTCCTACAAGCTCTAAAACCTGATTCACCAGTAGCTAAATTGATTGAAAGATTTCCACCATCAGGCGAGAACTACACCAAGGCCGTTGATCTTTTACAATCACGACATGGAAAAGATGAGTATCTGATTGAATATTATGTGAGGCAGTTACTCAATCTCGTATTATCAAGAACGGAAAGTAGGCCTGTCGCAGAACTTTATGACGAGTTGGAGATACAACTAAACGCACTGGATTCTCTGAAAGTAACTAAAGAAAAATACGCTGCGATGCTATTTCCTTTAGTAGAATCCGCGATACCTGAAAGTATTTTCAAGATTTGGGAGCGTCATCGTGTCACCAAAGAGACTTCCATGAAACAGCCAGCTGATTGTTTGACTGAGCTACTAGAATTTCTGCGAATTGAAGTTACTGGGGAAGAAAGACTCAAACTCCGATCGAATAATTTTGACAGCCATCCTAAAATGAAATCTTCTTCATCAAAATCGAAGGTGCAAGAGGTTCCCACCGCCGCTGCTTTGTTGACGACTGATGATGTGAATCCTCGTGAGATTTCATGTATATTTTGTGAGAAATCTCATTCTTCCCAAGATTGCGCCAACGCCATGGACATGACGCTTACCGAGAAAAATGAAATTTTGAAGAAAAAGGCGCTTGTTTCAAATGCTTGAGAAAAACTGGTCATTTGAGTTCCAGATGTAAAACCTTCGTTAAATGTGCTGTTTGCAAAGGACGACATTACCCTATCTTGTGTCAAAAAATTCATAAGCCATCAGAAACACATGAACAAGTGCAAGTAACTACTACAGCCACTACCATGACGAAGACAATGTCAACTGGAGATATTCAGAAATTTTCGATAACTCATTTGCAAACACTAATTGCTAAAATAGTTATACGTGACGAGGAATTTACGGTACGAGTTTTATTAGATTCTGGTTCGCAAAGGAGCTACATTGTGAAGTCATGTGTGAAGAAATGTAGATTATCCAGGCACAGGAAAATGTTGATACAACAAGAAGTTTTTGGTGGTAGTAAAACATCAATGAATTCACATGCAGTCTACCGCATTAAATTAAAATCTTTGCACAGTAGTTTTTTATCTGAATTTGAAGTCCTGGATCAGGAACGCATTTGCAGTTTTGTTCCAAGGGTGAATGACATAGCTCTGTACAATAAATTGAAAGAAAATGGTATTCTATTGACTGATTATTCAGCTGGCCAAGTCAAAAATAGTCAAAACGTGCGAATACTGCTCGGTAGCCATCAATACTAAACTTGGTTGGACGTTATTGGGCTGTTCTGATGAGAAGACAACTGTGGCTTCAACTCTTCTCGTTACTTTGACTTGTCATGCCCATCTGAATAATTTTTGGAACTCATGGGAATACGTGATTCAGCTGTCAAGGTAACTCAGGAGGAGCGGGATCGTCAGGTATTAGAGTTTTTTGAGGAGACCTTACAAATTGTAGATGGACAATACATCGTCAGACTACCATGGATAGAAGGGCATGCATCGCTAGAAGACAATTATGAAGCTGCATTTAGGAGACTCACCACATTGACTCGGAAATTAAAAGAAACCGACCAGTACAAAGAATATGATTCGGTTTTCCAAACTTGGATCCGGGCAGGTATTGTGGAAATAGTTCCAGATCAAGAAGTCACCCAGTATGGACATTATTTGCCACACAGAGCAGTCTTCAAAGAGGCAAGCACTACCCGTGTGAGGCCAGTATTTGACGCATACAATCGTGACAATAAGGGAAATTCACTCAACAAATCACTTGAAAAAGGTCCCAATCTAATTGAGCTCATACCCACGATTCTTATCAACTTTAGATTAGGAGAAATTGACGTATCTGCAGATATAGAGAAGGCTTTTCTGCAGATTGGTCTTCATGAAGGTGATAGAAATTTTTTACGTTTCCTGTGGTGGACTGAGGATTCGCAAGTTCTGATTTTGAGGCACTGCAGGGTGGTTTTCGGAGTTTCTTCAAGCCCTTATTTATTGGGAGCAGTTCTGCACGTCTTTCAAAATGCTGACCCTGCTCTATCCAATACGGCTGAGAAACTGAAGAGATCCTTTTATGTTGACAACTGCTTGACATCGGTGGACACGGAAGAAGATTTGCACACATTTGTTTCGGAATCAAAACAACTTTTGTCCTCGGCAAAATTCAATTTGAGGGGCTGGGTATCTAATGTGGACAAAGTAGACCGAGTTGAAAATGTTTTGGGCCTGAACTGGTACTGTAATTCAGATGAGATGGGACTGATTGATTGTTGAATGTGCCGGAGCCATTGACTCGACGGATTTTGTTATCAATCGCTCAACGTGTCTATGACCCGATTGGATTTTCAGCGCCCATTAGTTTGGTACCGAAGGTTCTTCTTCAAAAAACATGGTCGACGAAAGCTCTTTGGGATGACCCACTTTCTGATGATATCTGTTACAATTTTAAGAGGTGGGTCGAAGAAATTCCTCTTTTGAAAGAGTGCAGAATTTGTAGAAGAAAATGCGTGAATGAAACTTCTACAATACACGTATTCTGTGACGCAAGTAAGGTGTCTTGTGCTTCTTGTATTTTTGTACGAACTGAGTATGATAAACAAGTTTTTGTAACGCTGGTCGTGGCTAAAACTCGAGTTGCTCCCCCTGATGGTGTAACAATACCGCGTTTGGAACTTATTGCTGCTTTGATTGGCTCTAGATTGTACAAAATGGTTTCTCCTGGTTTCAACATCGAACCTGAAAATATTACTTTTTGGTCGGATTCGTCTGTTGTGCTGAATTGGATTCAAAATACTGGACCTTGGACTGTCTTCGTTAATAACAGAGTCAATGAAATAAAAACTTTGAGTGAACCAAAACAATGGAAGCATATCAAAGGCGACCTCAATATAGCTGATCTAGTTTCACGAGGATGCACCCCTAGACAGCTCCTCGAGAGTAGATGGTGGGAGGGACCATCATGGCTCTCTACCCCAAGACTGTTGGCCTTCTTCAGAGCCACTTTCCGACGAAGTACTGAGTGAAATCGACAGTGAAAGGAGAAAAACTGTTATCACAGCTATCACAACTGAGGTGAAGGCGTTCTCATTTACGTTTCTGGCTGAACGATTTTCAAATTATTACCTCATTGTTAAAATTGTGATGCATGTTATAGATGCTATCTGCATAATTTGTCCACAGTTCATAAATTTCTGTGGTCTGAATGATGAAACCGCCCTGAAAAGAGGATACACCAGTGAAAAGTTCATTAATTCAGAAATAGTTTTGCTGCGTTCCATACAAAAGGAATATTTTGATGAAAACAGAAAAAAATCAACTTTGACGGGTTTTACTGTTTTTCAAGATAAACGAGGATTGTTACGAGTCAAATCCAGATTATTGGACGAAGAGAATACTGAAGAATTTAGTTGCCCTATTATTTTGCCTGGCAAACATCCCATGATTTTGAGGATGATAGAACATCTTCATATTATTCACAATCATGCAGGTGTTTTGTCTCTGCTTGTGATAATCAGGGAACGAATCTGGTTGATCTGCGGTAGACAGGCTGTCGGTATGGTTGTGAAAAAGTGTATTTTACCTGCCGTAAAAATCAAGTGAAAGCACTTGAAGTACCTGTAGCAGTATTACCAGTTGAACGAACTAGACCTTCAGCTACCTTTCAAGTCACAGGAGTTGATCTTGCCGGACCAATATTTTTGAAGAAACAAGGCAAAGCATGGATCGTGATATTCACATGCGCTGTTTATAGAGCAGTACATTTAGACTTGATACAGTCTTTGAGCTCTGAAGCTTTTGTGCAAGCTTTGAGGCGATTCATCGCTAGACGGGGGCGTCCTAAGACTGTATACTCCGATAACGGGACAAATTTTGTGGGTCTTGATAATCTCATGAAACAACTAAATTGGGCCGATATAGAAAAAGAATGTAGCGTGCAAAGAATTCGATGGAAATTTAATCCTCCCACCGCTGCCTGGTGGGGAGGTTTTTGGGAGAGATTGATCAGAGTTATGAAGGACCTCTTAAGGAAAAACTTGGGACATGCATCTCTCAATTATGAAGAAATGATCACATTGTTGTGTGAACGTGAATCTGTGATGAACAACCGGCCACTAACATATCTCTCAGAAGACCTTTCAGAGCTCACTCCTCTTAAACCTTCAATGTTTCTTCAGAGTCTCACTGGAAATAATACTGAGGATCTTGATCAGATCGAGTCAACCATACTTAGAAAAAGATGGAACTATCTACAGTTAGTTAGAGAGGGGATAAAGAAAAGTTTTAGCAAAGAGTATTTGAGACTTCTTCGTCGGGTTAGGCCCAAACGCACTGGTAAACTACAAATTGGGGACATCGTCCTTGTGGGAAGTGACAACAAACGGCGTTTGGAATGGCCTATGGGCGCAAGGTTGTTGATTTGATTCCTGGAAGAGATGGCATAACAAGATTAGCTAAACTGAAGATCAAAAATGGTGTAATCATTCGTCCACTTCAACGCATTTATCCCTTAGAACTGCATGGAGACATTTTGGATCATCCAATGCCTGACGACGACACAGTGGATGAAGAGAAAACCTGCGAGGACGAAAACTATTCCTATGAAAAAAGAGGATGATATTGCTCCTACCGCCCTCTACCATACAAGAAGCGGAAGGGCTGTGAAACGTCGAAATATTATGGATTTATAAATTTTTTGCAAATGTTTTGTGTATGCATTTGCAAAGGTGGGAGTATGTGGATAATTCCACTCACTTCGATAGAATTGATGACAGAGTTCGAGCAACACATGGTGGATTGTTTTAGATTTTCGATGAAAATGAATGACAGATCAGTGAAGTTATGAAATGTTTTTGACAGTTTGAATGTTTTGTAATCTTTCGTTAATAAAATAGTTTTGCTACGCTGTTTCAAGTTAAATAATCAATTCTACTGATCTACAAGTACAATATTCATCCAACCGTCTGATTGTGAACGTACCTTTTAAGGTGACCAGTGACCACGCTAGGCCCATTTTAAATGATATTTCAGAATGTATCATGGTATTTGATAAGATATAGTGAAGTTCTGGTCATTTCAAATCATTATGTGCTTGTTCATTTCTTACAAAAGTAACACCAGCTTTGTTTGGCAAATGAATTGCCATGTTTAAATACAACTAATATTGGTAAATTTTATTGTTCATTCATTCATGGATGTTACTGGACCTTCCATTTCAATAAAATTATTTTTCGTTTCAGTCAAAAGATGGGTAAAGTCGAGTTGATGAATATTTGTGCAGATCTGATCAGGATAGGAAACTGGAATAGTGATAACCTGTTGCTGATGTAAGTTGCATTCAAAATTAACATTAACAAATATAGCAAAAATTACTGAGAACAGGAAAGCAAAATATCTATAATTCCATTTGTGAGAAGCTTGAATGAATATCATGTGTTCGATCACTTGAGAAGACAATTTTACATACTTTTCTCCAGATTTAAACCTTCTTCTTGAATTAAAAAAATGGAAATTTTAAAGAAATATAGGTATACAACTATAGAAGGGCAAATTAATCCTGCAAACTCTGAATATGAGTTACTGACAAAACCAAATAAATTTTTCAAAGTAAGTCTTGTAAACGCATCAACTTGGAGTAAACGGCCTCTCCTACAGTTGCATAGATTTCTTTAATTTTACATTTCTTCATTTTCAAACTGTGGAAGGTTAAAATTCCAAAAAACTGATCAAGAAACGAATTTCCCACACAAAATCAAAATTTTTTCATAAGTTCTAAAATTCTTATGAATCAAATGGAAATAAATATCTTACAATAATAAAAAAAAAATATCTTACAGCAAGTCTTGATAATTCAAAGATACTTTGCCTTTTGCAGTGTTAATCTCAACTCTCAAGTAAATATTAGTATTTGTCGAGACCAACGAATACCTTCATTCAATCACTTCAAATGAAAACTTCAACACAAACGAATCTAATTTATCTAGTAACAATGGTTTACAAATGGAAGTCATCTTACACAATAAATAAAATATAGTCATTCAAACACTAGGGTAAATATAAAGTACAAGTCAAATGTCTGAGTGAATATTATTCAACATATAAACATAACTATCAAGATCCATAACCAACCTCTTGAAAGTTTCAATAGGATGATCCATGCATGCATTTAGATTTTTTATAAAATGTTAGCTTTTATTTTGAGCTTGTCTAGTGTTTCAACATTACAGAGATTACAAATTTCATTGTAAATCACAATGTAGCAAGATCAATGAATAACTTTCAGGTATTTCCATTAAAACCGTTTTCTGAATGGAAAGAGAATTGATATAAATTAACTTCTACACTCCACTCATAAAATAGGTTTTTATGTGAAAATGATTCATTCATGTGCACCTTGAAATGCAGGAGACAAGAAAAAATAAAAACCGAACTTAAGAACTTCGGACGACGGAAAGCTTTTTTTAAAAAGATTTATTTTCGAAAAGACAGACAACCTTACTCGACTGAGTAGTAACAAAGAATAATTTAACATGATGAATATAATAAAACAGTTGAAATGGAAAGTGCATAATTGCAGTTTGGAGATTCTTCTTATCTCCAGGTTCAGAGAACGATGACCGCTTCGTCAGCTGTACTCGTGGTAGGCGACTACCTAACTCCTCCCTCCTCAAGAATCGAAAATAACGGAACGTTTTTTCGATGGCCCGTCGCTTCCATCTTCTTCATTTTCTCTGACTTGATTTTTCTTTGATTTTCTTCGGTGAGTGCATTTCCAAAGGGAGAAAAGTCGTTTTCTTTGTGTAACCGCCAGTATTGTTACGAATATACATACTACGAAGCTTGTAATATAGACCGGCGACTGCATGTTGAACTCGTGTTTTTGGATGGGTGGTATCCAGTTTGCATAGTCCTTCAGTCGATAAATTTCTCCCATATCTATTTTGGTAATATTTAGTATTGCCAAAAACGTATTTGAACTTCCGGCGACTAATTTAATTTCGGGTAAAATCAGTGGTTTTCCTTCTTGGATGCGGATGTCGTTGAGAAATCTTCTTTCGTTGATTCTAATTTCGCAGGTTTCTGGGATGGTGATCAATACTGATTGATTGATTTCGAAGTATCGATCGGTTTTACATTTTGCTAGAAGTTTCTCCGGTTTTGTGGGGAGGATAACGACTATTTCTCTGGTGATTTGTTCGGCAATGGGTTCCTCAAAATTTACTCTGAAGGTGGGGCAGTTCTCTATCTCCGTGGTGTTCAACAGTTTGTCCACACAATGGTCGTGGGGGTGGTATTAGTCCAGGCAGAAATATTGTCCCTCAACAGCTGGGCATGTGTCGGTTACAAATTGCAACTTTGATTGCGTTCGTGCCAGGAAGGTATATCTCGGGACAAAAATGGTGTGGTTTTGGATAGTTGGGTATATATGATAGAAGGAGAATGTTTCTGGCCTCAGTATAGGTACATGAATAGCAAAAATAATTTTTGTGTCTGAAAAGCTAACCTGTGTCCCAAAAATTTGATAATATGATAAAATATTTTGAAATGAAGAAATTTCGTTTGGGTTGTATATTTTCGAAAGATTTTCGAGCATTTTTTCCAAATCTGAGCTCGAGAGTATGCTGTTATGAA
Source organism: Chrysolina oricalcia (assembly GCA_944452925.2). Classification (NCBI taxonomy): domain Eukaryota; kingdom Metazoa; phylum Arthropoda; class Insecta; order Coleoptera; family Chrysomelidae; genus Chrysolina; species Chrysolina oricalcia. The sequence goes on along the minus strand of OX101814.2, from coordinate 31,131,832 downwards.
GCGCATTCAACTTTGAGAACATGATTGTGTCCTCTAAATTGTCTAAAAACATAATTAGGTTTTGACAATCAAGGTTCAATTGTGTCATTATACCCTGAAAACTAATATAGTCTTGTATGTTATTGACTGTTTGTTGGACTGAATTTTGGAATTTTCTCAAGCCAAGCTGGAATTTTTCCTGATTTACGCTTAAGGCGGTGATTGTTTTATTATAATTATCGATTAAGTTTTTTGAAAGAGATAATTGCATATTGAGATTGTTTCTTACATTATTTTGAATTGTCTCTAAAGCAGTAATTGCCTCGTTGTAGCGTTCCTCATCATCTGCGTCCAAAGTACCGAATAGCCATTTGTTTACTCTACCCACTATATTCAGTAGGCCTCTTTCTTTGCGTATATGCGGTTTCAGGTTTCTAAGTTTTTCGTTTGTTATTTGTATCAGGTGTTCCGTTTTTATGAGAAGTGAATCTGATAATCCATGATGTGATATTTGATTAGTTAGATTTCCGAACATCAAGTGATTTTTCATTATTAAGAAATTCTTTTCAATGTTTTCGAGTTGTCTGACTATTTGTTTCGAATCTATATAGTGTAAAAATGTGTGTTTACCATGAACCAGCCTAGCATTACCTAACTGGATAGGGAGGATTGGATTATCCAAGTTAGTTATTTGAATGTCCGTTCCAATCGTCTGTTTGATTTGAAGGGCCGGGAACAGCCATATCAGGAATAGCGTCTTCATCCTGAAAAGGGTTTTTCTTTTTAGGAAACGGTTTTCTTGCTATACTGCTATATGTGATATGAAGTTTTGTTCGTGTTTATTTTAATATCAGTTTGGCCGGTTAGTTCAATTTTCTTGAATTTTGGAAGGTGTTTTTCTCGCGCTTTAGTTTTGACATACGCAGTATCTACAGATTTAAAATCGGGAGGGTCTGACCTGTTTCCATTTCTTTTATTTATTATTACTTCTTTTGTTTTTGCATTGACTTCTTTGATTTTTTCATGAAGTTTATTGGAATATTCTTTATGTGGTTGGACATAGCTGGATACAATGGCATTGTCATTAAGGTCGAAGGGATTAGATGCCATTATGTGTCCATTAATAACCTCAAATGGTGTGAATTTTGTAACGCTATGTATATAGTTATTGTACCCCATGACAGCCCGTTTCATTAGCTGATCGGTTGTCATTTGATTATGTTCCTCCTTGAGGCCATGATAGCTTTCTACTATTGATGAATGAAATCTTTCAACTAGAGAGTTTGAGTTACTGTTCTTAGCGGTTGTAAAGTGAAGTTCAATTTTATATAATTTACAGAAATCTTCGAGATCTTCATTTTTGAACTCAGTTCCCTGATCCGCCGTGACCTTCAGGGGTAACCCGTGGTGGGTAATGTAATTATATATATTTTCTACCACTTCGGTACCTGTTATACTTTTGAGAGGGTATGCTTGTCCGTAACGAGAGAAAGCATCGATTATAGTGACAAATGCTTCATGATTCACTCGAAACGTATCCACGTGGGTGTAAGATTGAATTTCATTACAGGGGGGTTACGATCATACTTATTTTTCTGACAGATTTCGCAGTTGTTAATGTATGTTTCGATGTCTTCCGATAATTTCGGCCAATAGAACTTTTTTGCCAATGCTAATTTCATTTCATTTATGCCTCGGTGGCAAGTTTTTGTCGTATGGTACAATGTCAATTTTTCTTTTTGATCGTTGAGAACTTGAATGTCCTCTAAGAATTTTACACAATGAATTATTTTATAAGATATAAAAGGTGATTTATAGAATTGTAGAGTTCACAGAAAACAATTGAGAACACGAAGATTACTAATTTAATGAATTTTGGTTTGGAATTTAGAATACGTGAAAATATTGTGTAAATGCAAAATAAACGTATCGGCCGGCGTGATTAGGTCAACCATCCGTCTTCAACTGCCTTCGGCGCTCGACTTCCAAGATTCATAACAAATGTCAGGGTACGTCAGGGCCGGCGTAAGGTTGGGTAAGATGATTTGTTACAGTCTCCCCCCTGGCCTCGAACTCGCCTCGAGGAGGGGCCAGTTCCATTGGTGGGCTGCTTTTTCTTCTTTGGGGGTCGCCCCCTTCTTCTCAAACCAAGCGCAGGTTTCTCAGCTTCGTCGGCTTTTGCATAAGTGAGTGATGAGATATGGTAAACTCCCATCGACTCCGTTTGGTTATATGGGTAAGCAACCTCATAACTAACTGCAGATATCTTCCTCATTATCTTATAAGGGCCATCTCTTTTCGGGTAAAACTTTGCAGTAAGTCCTTTTGCGGCATTAGTAAGGGCATGTGTATGTACCCATACTAGATCTCCAACATTAAAAGGTTTTACATCATTTCTTCTCATATCTGCATAGAGCTTTTGACGGTCTTGGGTTTTTTCAATCAACGCTTTGGCCTCTTGCCATGTGCTTGAAATTCTTTTCAGATAAGGAGTTATCTGGGGAAGGAAATTTTCAGTCTCCGTAACGACTCTGAGATCATGTTTGACGTTGTCCGGGGTTCGTAATTCCCGCCCAAATGTTAAGTAGTCAGCAGTCTTTGCTGTAGTTTCGCACCATACAGAATTCATTGCGAACCTAGTCGTTGTAAGTTTCTCAGGCCATGATCGATGATCGTTCCCCACCAGGATAGCAAGTCGAGGTTTAAGGTCACGATTTTTCCGTGCTACCATATTGGCTGAAGGGTGATACAGTGGAGTGAAAGTTTCCTTTATGTCAAGGGTGTAGCACACCTGTTGCATGACGGCTGATACAAATTGTACACCGTTGTCACTGATAATTCTGCGAGGAAGAAGTCCATAGCGGAAAAATACTTCGTTTACCAGCGTGACTGCACATTACTCTGCAGTAGCATGTTGCAAGGCGAATAACTCAACCCACTTCGTAGAAATGTCTTCAACAATGAATATCCACTTTTCTCCCCCTGGTCCTTCCGGTAATGGTCCGAAAAGGTCTATTGCTAGAGTCTCAAAACTTTGAGTTTGGAGAAGACCACCTGGTTTCTGGTTTGTCGCTTTGTAACGCTGACAATCGAGACATTTTCTTACATAGGCTGCAACGTATCGACGCATTCCTATGAAGTAATACCTTTTCGCAATTCGTTGGAGTGTACGCTTGACACCATAATGAGCGGCTTCTGGTGCGTCATGATATTCCTTAAGAATTCTCTCTCTTGCATGAATGGGCACCACCAACTGTGCTTCTCCTTCATCCTCTTCTGGAGAGTAGTGGTATAATACTCCTTGGGACAGGATATAACCTCGATCTGTCCACTTGGTGAATTCTGTGTCCGAAGTATCTTCGAATCTTTTTATAATTTTTGCAAGTTCAGGATCTTTCATTTGTTCGGATCTTGTCTCATCAGCTTTTCTACGAGGCAATTCGATGATAACCTCGCACAACTCGCAAGCCTCTTGTTCTTCATGGTCGCAAGGAGAACGAGATAAAGTATAGGCAACAACGTTTCATTTTCCTGGTCAATATTCTATCTTGATGTCGTAACCTTGGATCAGCAAAGCCCATCGAGCTAATCTACCAGTAGGTGATTTCAAACTGAGTAACCAACGAAGTGGTTAGTGATCCGTCTTCACGACTATCGGAGAGCCTTCAACATAACCTCTAAATTTTCCTAGAGCCCATACCACAGCTAAGGCTTCCCTCTTGGATGTGGAGTAATTTCTTTCTGCAGCATTCAGTAAACGGCTCGCGTACTCTACAGGGTGCTCATCTTCTTCTTCACCTTGTAGCAACACGGCACCTAAGGCATAACTACTTGAATCCGAACTTATGATGTACGGTTTAGTCTCGTCACTTTGCCTAAGTATAGGAGCTGATACCAACAACTGCTTCAGTTTGTCAAATGCTGCTTGGCATTCAGGAGTCCATTTCCACACTGCCTTTTTCTTCGTTGAATCGCTGAGCGGGCGTGAAACTTCTGCGAAGTTTTCTACGAAGCGCCTATACCAGCTAGCAGTTTGGAGAAATGATTGCACTTCCTTGACATTCCGCGGTGGTAAACGTTCACTTATCGCAGTCTTTTTGGGATCACCCGAAATACCATCCGGAGTAATGTAATGTCCGATGTATTTTACCTTCGCACTCGCGAACACGCACTTTTTGCGGTTGGAGCGAAGTTTAAATTGTTCAAGCCTATCGAACACGAGTTTTAAATCATGTAAATGTTCTTCGAAAGTACTAGAAAGAACAATTAGATCATCTGAGTAACTGAGAATCACGACATTCGCCAAGACCACGTCGAAACTGGTCCATTAACCGTTGAAATGTTCCGGGAGCTCCTTTCAAACCGAACGGCATAAACAGATAACGATAAGTGCCGAAGGGCGTAACGAAAGCAGTCTTATCTTTGTCGCGCTCATTCACTCTTACTTGGTGATAACCCGATCGTAAATCAATCGTAGTCATGTGAAATGTTCTTTTAGCAGCATGAAGCAAGTCGTCCATACGTGGGAGCGGATACGAGTCACTTATTGTTATGGCGTTCAACCGTTGATAGTCCACACACAGTCGAATTCCACCATCCTTCTTAGGAACGAGTACCACTGGCACAGCCCACAGACTCTCGCACTCTTCTATTATACCTTCAGCTAGCAGTCGATCCAATTCGGTTTTCAATAATGACTTCTTAGCTGGCGACATTCGATATGGTGGCAGGGCAATCGGAGGATTATCTCCTGTATTGATGTGGTGCAGTGCATAGGGAGTAGGTTCTCCCCCCCAGACTGAATATATTTTCGTACTTATTCAGAAACAGATTGAATCGAGAACGTTGATCAACTGTAAGCATAGTTCCTTTGTCCGGTCGCAAGTTGTCGAAATTTTCATTCTCGGGAGTTGAGTAAGAAGCGAGGTCGGAAAAATTTGATACAGATTCAAACATCAACTCATAGCGAGATGATTGGTCCTCTGAGAAGTACCACTCTTTATTATGAATGTCTAGGATGAGTTTCGCATCCTGTATAAAATCTATACCAAAAAGGGTTTTGTTAGGTGCATCTGGGAAGATGATGAATTTGGTAGGTATAGTCTTACCTTTGACATTAACGCCAACACAGGTAACAAGAACATTTTCCATTTCACCTTGACCATCAGCAAACTTCACCAAAATATGTTCTTTGAGAAATGTTTGACCTTCACGTTTCAGAAGATCATACAGTACCTTGCTGTGTCAATCAGACCTTGACCTTGATGTCCTAAAATATTGACATAAATAATTGGTCTTGAACGAGGGGCAATAAGCGTGTCGATACTAATAATTCTAATGAGGCCGTTTCAATATTGTTACAAGAGAGAGAGAGAGAGAGAGTATGTGTTTATTATCCAAGATATAAAATCTTATTGACAAACACTGGTAAAAATAAAACATAAATAATAACACTAAATACACTAAATACACTAAATATAGAATTGTACGGAAAACAAAACAAAACATAATAATATAATTAAATATAAACAATAGCATCTATACATTATATATTAATACATATTACATACTATGATCATCATCAGTGTCATATCAGTCTCATATCGATCCGTCATTAAAATATTCGGTCAAGTTATAATACGCTTTTTGTACCAGTCTTTCATGTAACTTTTTTCTAAAAGCTTTGAGAGAATCCAAGTTCTTTATATCTGCGGGTAATTTATTATACATTTTGACACCGTTGTAAATTATTGAGTCTTTGATCAGTGTGGATTTAGGAATAATTAATGATAGATTATTTGCATTTCTTGCAGTGCGATTGTTATTTTCGTATAGGGTTTTATTCTTGTAAATGAGACATGTAGTTTCTATCACGTAAATAGAAGTCAGCGTCAGTATTCTGTGTTTCAGAAAGAGAGGTTTGCAAGAACTCAACCTAGATACTTGGCACAAATACCGCACTGCCCTCTTTTGCAGCAGAAATATACTCTCAAAGAGTTCATTACTACATGAACCCCAGAACTGAATTGCATATCTCAAGTTTGACTCGATGAGAGCGAAATAAACATTTTTGGCAGCGGCATAACCTAACTCTTTGACTGTAGACCTGAGGGCAAAACAGCCAGACGATAGTTTTTTGTTCAATTTGTCAATATGATTGGTGAATTTCAAGTTGGTATCTATGTTAAGCCCCAAGAATTTTATATTGCTGTCAGATGGTATTTAGTCTGTCTCTAGTTCTATATCAGGAATAAGACATTTAAACGTGAGTAATTTCGTTTTATTGAAATTTAAACATAGAAAATTTGCATTGCACCACAATTTGATTTTTTGTAGGTCTTTTGTGACTTTTTTACGAAGCAGTACCACATCTTCAGAGTGCCATAGAATGGTAGTGTCGTCGGCAAATAAAGTGAAGGAACCTGATATATCTAAGAGGGATAGATCGTTAATATATAGGAGGAAAAGATAAGGACCTAATACTGAACCTTGGGGTACTCCCCAAGTAACGTCTTGTAATCCGGATGTTTGGTCAGTTTTAACTAGTTGGTTTCTTCCTGTCAAGTATGATTCCATCCACCTCAAGGCCATGTCTCTGATACCATAGTGAGATAGTTTCTGCAGTAATAATGAGTGATTGACACAATCAAAAGCTTTAGTCATATCACAGAATACTGCCGCCACATGCTTGCCTACATTGATGTTATTGTATGCCATTTCTAGACAATTAAACATGGCATCAGATGTATTTTTGTTATTTCTAAATCCAAATTGTTCATTGCTGATTAATTTGTTGGCTTCAAGATATTTTATCAGGCGGATTTTTACTTTCCCTAAGGTCGGAATCAGAGAGATTGGTCTGAAGTTAGATGGATCTTGAGTATCCCCTCCTTTGTGAATAGGAATTACCACACTTGTTTTCAAAAACTCAGGAAATGTGCCCTTTTTGAATCCGTCATTAATTAGCATTGAAAGTACTGTTAAAGCCGTGTGAGGGAGATTTTTAAAAATTTTTATTGACAACTCATCATAACCTACCGCATTTTGATTTTTTATCGATTTGAAGACTTCTATCAATTCCGATGGAGTAGTGTCATAAAATATACAGGGAGAGGCAATGTTATTGTCCCTAAGGTATAAAAGAGGATTTTGCTCAGTGTTTAGGTTTTGAGTAAGAGAGTTCGCAATGTTACAGTAAAATGAATTAAACTGGTCGGAATCTATGAACCACTGTGATTCCTTATTACGAGATATTCCTTTTAGTTCATTGACTATACTCCAAGTCTCTTTTGTTGTGTTCTTCGCGTTTTCTAATCTCGAAAAGTAATACTTGTCTTTGGCTTTCTTTATAACTGCTCTATATACTTTTCTATATTTATTATAATAGTTGATGAAGGAATCGTCATTATAATATTTTCTAATGTATTGTAGCGCTATCATGTTTTTACAAGAGTTCCTTATTCCCTTCGTTATCCATTGCTTCTTGGGTTTCTTCCGGATTTTTTGCTTAGGAAATGAACATCAAGAACGGCAATTGGATCGAATAAATCCTAGTTTACCGCATCCATAGTACGATAATGGGGAACTGATATTACTACGCGAAGTGTTAGCTGACGAAGTTAGTTGGAAGAACTCAGTCGAGACATATTCGAATCACGGGTATTCTCCTGCTCGCGCACAGTTGTTTTGTATTTTTCGTTGTCCTTGGAATTTCTATTTTGGAGTTTTCTACATTCGTCTTTCGTATGGCCTGGAGTTCTACAATATTGACAGCGAACGCGTTCTGAATGTCTTTATTGTCTTTTACCGCCACATTGTCACTACGGTCGAAAGTATCTTCGATTAACCTGGCATTTGATAAAAGTTCACTAAAAGTTTTCACTTTATCGCGTGGCACTTTCTCTCTTATTCTACGATTCAATAACCCGTAAACCATGTCTAATTGTACTTCCTCTGTTAAAGTACCAGAAGGAAGTTGTGCTAAAATCGAACGCATTTTACAAATAAAAATGTCTGTAGGAGTATTTAAATCCTGCTCGGTTGCGAATAGTTCACGATAAACTCTATGAGGAGGTTTTTGTGGACCGAATGTGGTTCTCAAGAGATCTAGCGGATCCGTCCATGTTTGCACTGTAGTCTTTACACCTTGATACCACTTTGCCGCGAACCCGTCAAATAACATCGGAAGTCCTTTGAGAGCATTCGAATCGGACACTTGAGCACAATCCTTGTATATGCCAATGGCATCAATGAAAGCATTTACACCTGAGTCTTTAGAACCGTCAAAACGCGATGAGCACTTCGAAAAATTCCCGCCTGTAGCAACACTTTGTGTAGCGCTACCTGCCAGTGAAATTCGAGACAGCGAATTGTTCGTATGTTAAAACTACGTTCTCGATAGTTCTATTTTCTTGAGCACTTTTCTGTTCTTTAACCGCGCGAAATGTTCCACACGAACATAAAAAGTATGAATGACCACCCTGTTGGTCCGTAATTGTGTTTGAAATCCACAACGATCAGCCAGTCAAAAAAAGTGTTAAGCGTACTTACAGTTTTGCCGCTACGATGACTATACCAACATCCAAGTTGGATTTTCCTTCCAGTATTCGTTTGGTAGTAAAATCACCTAATACAAGCTTGAAGCACACACTATTTTTTAAATATTCTGAATACGCAATAAACGAGTCGTCACAGTCCTTATAATTAAAATTCAGAAGCAAAGACGAGCACGTTTGCAGATTCTAAGAATGTTTGTTCACAAAATGTTTCACGTCCATCAATCGGTAAACCGGGAGCAAACAAACAGTTCTGCAGTTTTTCGTCACACACGCGATACGAAAAAAATAACAGGTAAAATCAACTAAGAATCTAATGAATTCCTCAAAAGTTCTGGCCACTAAGTTGGGACGCCACTATAAAAGGTGATTTATAGAATTGTAGCAAAACAGCTGTATATTAAGCTGTGCTCGACATTTCTTTTGTTCTTTTATAATTGGTTCGAGAGAAACATTCATGAATTTCATTGTCATAAAGTTTCTTGATTTATTTATATATTCTGTGTTATTACATTTAGGTACCTGTAGGTTCACCGCTTGGATATTCAACTACTGAATCATAGATGGCGCTAATATGCCCATTCAGTTATTTATTCCCTATTTAAATTTTACCTGTTTTTTGTGATGTTGGAAAAACAACTGAGTTTCTTGTTTTTCGTGGTTTTGAAATGTAGATACGTTGAGCATTTTATTAACGATTGCTGTTTGAAAAGAGACGTTCCACGAGTTAAAAGTGCCGTGGTCCCTAATTCTTAGAGAATTCCTCTGGAATGCGCCTGCCTTTTAGGTATGTATTTTCTCTAGTGCCTTTTTGTATCAATTCCAGAAGTACTAACAATTGTTACACAATCGTTTGACCCTACTCTTCATTTTCTGTCAATTTAAGAAAACAGTGATTGTGTAACTGTGAAGTCATTTTATTCATGTTTAAGGGAAACAATATAACGAATGTTAAATTCTCCCTAAACAATTTGTAAGCCTTTAGTCCTTTCAGCTTGACCTTGAAGACGTAACCTTTGAATAAAGTACTGTTCGCTTTGGTGGTCCCACAAATTGTTAGAGTTTTATTTCATCAACCATCACTGCAACACCAGGTTACATCCCACGATAAAATTTGCCCTGAGAGTCCCGCTTCACCTGTCACCCAACCGTGCCGCCTGGTTTGTGGAAAGATGGTGCTTTCCAAAACTCCACCCTATGCCCTCATAAGTTCCCACCTACGGAACGCAGATGAACAGGATACTGGAGCAGCAGCCTTCACAACACCAAAAACTGGTAACCTACAACAAAAACAACAGATAGAAGGTAACAACTTTCAAAATTCACCAATCCAAAATGAAACAGATCAAGCTGGTTCAACATTTGTGCCTGTACAACCGAACACAAAGCAGACTACCGGTATACCGCAGGGAGCGATACCCAAAATTAGTAGCTCAGCAACAACAGTAACTTTTGTACCATCAGTGCATAATTCAAATAATAGCAGTTTGTTAACACAAAATGAAGGTACAGGTCAAATGAATAGAATTAGCCAAGATTATGAATCTGACATAAAGAAAATTATTGCAAAAGAAATAGAAAAGGCTTTTCAACAATTTTAACATCCTATGAGTAGCAACATGGGAGAAGCAAAACTATATGAAAATTACTCAGATAATGTATATAAAAATAATACTAATTACCCACCTTTTAGAGCAAATCCACACGAATCTGAAATGCCAAGATATTTAAATCAGAATTCAGGTTTTTCAGCCAACACTACTCAAAACCAAAATATTTCAATACAACTTTGGCAAGATCTTGGCAAATACCCTGTTACTACTCCCATGCAGCTTCCAAATTTGAGAAATACTACTCAAAATGCAGGCAACCGGTCACAACTTAACCAAAACTTTGTAAATTTGGATTGGAAAAATTGTTTATCATCTATTCCTTCATTTGATGATGAAAACCAGGTACACCCTGTTGATTTTCTTAACTATCTAGAAAATGCAATTGATATAAATAATATAAACATGCAACAATTTGCACTACTTGCTCACAATCTATTTGAAAAATCAGCTAAACGTTGGTTTGAAGCATATATACAAATTTTTCCAACTTATGCTTATTTCAAATCGGCTTTCCTCGACCAGTTTTGGGGGCATACAAGGCAACAGAAAATTAAATTGAAGTTGGAAACAGCACGTTATCGGGAAAATGATGGTACTTTTGTTGATTATTTCAACCGATATGTATCAATGGCAAGACATTTACAACCCTCCTATTGTTCTTCACAATTGATAAGCACAATTGCTCGTCATTTTCCTCCAAATATATCAGCAACACTTGCAGGAACTGATAACCTCTTAATAGCTTTGGATCGCCTCAGACAAGCCGATCACTATTTTAATAATAATAATTTCTATTCTGAAAGAAAAAATAAAAATGTTGGTGATGCAGATCATCAACAGACAAGGACCAGTACCAACCATAATAGTTGTCACAGTAGAAATTTTCCACAAAAAAATAAAATTGCACATTAGGATATACCTCCTGAATATCAAGATATTTCGGAAAACGAGTTGGACTCCCATATGTAAGCTCAAGTATGAGAGCGGTTCTGAATAGAGCTATTCCTAAAATTGAAATACAAAATAACCCCATTGATGACCTTGCAGAGGAGTGTGATTTTGAACATACACCAGTGGAGGTTCGCCGATAATATCAGTAAGCATTTTTGGCCAGTGTTTTTTGGCTATGTTGATACGGGCAGTACCGTTTTAGCAATATCAGATAGAGTTTGACTACAAATTTCTGATTTTCAAAAAAGTATTCCCGCTTTTCCTTGTACAGGAGTAAAAGTAATTGGGGCCTTTAAGGGGAAATTCCAGAAAGTTACTTCTCAGTTATTGTTAGAACTCACCTTAGCCAATCAGAACATAGCACATGAATTCTTGCTGATTCCCAACCTGTCTTTTCCAATCATTTTAGGAGTTGATCTACTCAGGTGCCACAATGCTTCAGTAGATTTAGAAAAACAAGGTATCCACCTGAAAATAAATTCAATAAACTATTTTATTCCGGAAATAGTCAGTAAGCATAACTATGCACAGTTACAAAGTTTCAAAAATGAAAATTTAGTAAATAATCCAAAGAATAAACTAACCTGCGATGCGAATCAGCAAGTTTTTGGGCCCTGAGATCAACCTCTAGATTTTAAAACTATTTTGTCATTGTGTAAACTATCGGAACCTGAAAAGGAAAATTTCAAATTATTATTAATCAAACACCAGTCCATCTTTTCAAATATTCCGGGTAAAACACATCTTTATGAACATGAAATTAAGCTCAAAAATAAAGAAGGATTTTTATTCAAACCGTATCCGATCCCTGTGGCACACCGGAAAGTTGTAGAGAATGCAATTATTGAAATGGAAAATTGGGGGGTAATCAAGCGTGCAAGTACAAATTATGTTTCACCACTCATGACAACTTTGAAAAAAAATGGACAGGTGCGTATCTGTCTAGATGCTCGACGTCTCAACTCCGTTCTAGAAATGGATAGAGAACTTCCTCCCCGCATTGAGGATCTAGTGAGAGCACTTGGTTGGAAAAAATTTCTTTCCAAAATTGATCTCTCCCACTCTTACTGGCAGATTCCGTTGAAACCAGAACACCGAAAATTTACAGGGTTCATCGTTGGTACAAAAACATATCAATGGATAGTTTTACCTTTCGGTCTGGCTACTGCAGTTTCTTCGTTTACTAGGGCTATTGATACCATATTTGGCCCTCACTATTCAGACTTCTTGGTGACGTTTGTGGATGATTTGCTTGTGATGAGTGACAATTTTGAGCAGCATGTTTCTCACCTGGAAAAGGTTTTCACTCGATTGTCCGAAGCAGGGTTCACCATTAAACAGGAAAAATGTCAGTTTTTCCAACAAACAATGTAATTTTTAGGTTATGTCGTTGGCCCACAGGGAATTCAGATTGATGAACAGAGGGTGCAAGCACTGAGAGATTATAAGCCACCCAAAAACACTAAAGAGGTGCAGAAATTTCTCGGTGTATGTAACTATGACAGGCAGTTTGTGCAGCAGTTTGCTGAATTGTCAGAGCCGCTGACACAGTTACTGAGGAAGAAAATACCTTGGGTTTGGGGACCCCAACAGGAAGCAGCCTTTCAGTCTTTGAAGGCAGCACTGGAAAAAGCCACCCTTTTATATTACCCTGATTTCTCCGCCACCTGGCATGTGGCTACCAATGCCTGTGAATACGGTATTGCTGGTTGCTTGTACCAAGTGATTGGGGGTCAGAAACAAATCGTTGCTTGGGCAAGTCGGCTTCTTTTAGATCGTGAGCGAAACTATCATGCCAATGAGAAAGACGTACTAGCAGCGTTGTGGTGTATCCAACGTTGGAGGACATATCTGCTTGGGAGAGAGTTCGTTCTACACACTGATAGTAGGACTATGACCTACTTATCCCCTCGAATAACCCGCTGGGCATTGATTTTACAGGAATTCTCCTTTCAGATTGTTCATGTTGCCGGAAAGGATAATCTGTTGGAAGACGCACTTTCGCGTTTTTCCTGTGTCCGTTTGCCTACCCCTGCAAGTAAATGTTTTCAGATGTTTTTCCTGAAATTGCCTTCGACTTTGCTCAATGATCTAAAAAATATAGAAACAGCACAATTAGACCATGAAAAGTTGTCCAGCATTCGTCAGTGCCTCACTGCAAACGATCCACAGCAGGTATATTTTGCACTATAATACCCTATACAAACGAGGGGCAGACGAGAGGTCGTTTGCTCTGTATATACCAGACAAGCTGGTAAATAGTGTGATAATGGGCTATCATGAGGCCATTGGTCATTTCGGAGTGTACAAAACCTTTGCAGCTCTGAAAGAAAAAAGTTTACTTCACTAACATGCAAAGACGTATCAAAAGGATAGTCAAAAGTTGTAACATTTGTCAGAGGGCAAAGATTTCCACGCTGCCATCGCCACCACAAACTCCTATCGTACCTACCTCAAAAGATGACCTAATCGCAATTGATGTGCTGGGCCCATTGATTAAGTCCCGCGCCGGTGTACAATACATTTTTGTTATTTTTAATGTGTTCACTAAGTACATTAAATTGTATCCAGTGAAGAAAGCCACCACCAAGTCACTAATGAACCGACTGGTCAAAGATTACTTTCCAGGTGAAGGAAAGGTTAGTAGAATTTTGTCAGACAATGCCACTCAATTTCACGCCAAAAGTTGGAAAACAACACTCCAAGATATGGGGGTGAAATTAACCTATATTTCGGTACGTCACGCCAGTGCCAATCCAGCTGAACGGTGCATGCGCGAAATCAGGCGTATTCTACGAACCTTCTGTTATGAAAAACAAAGCAAGTGGGTCAACGACCTCAAGCTTTTCGAGGCTTTCCTGAACTCTGTGGTGCACGAATCAACGGGGTTTACGGCTGAGGAACTCCAACATGGTTCGGAACGGCCCGCGCTGTTGCCAGAACATTTTATAGTCCCTGGAACTGCCTCTTTGTCTCACAGCGAAAAATTGATATTGGCTGCGGCGACCCTTCGGTCCAAGGTCTGGTCCTAGTAATAAACGATAAATCCGAAGAGACGATCTCCTACGTCCTTCAGGATATATTGGATACCATATATAAATGGTGTGAGAGGGAGGAAATGTCCATTAACCCCCACAAAATGGTCATAGTACCATTCACCAGGAAAAGGAAGCTGGAACATTTAATACCTCCTTCCATCAATGGTGTAACAATTCCTTTTGCGAGTGAAGCAAAATATCTAGGAATAACCCTGGATAAAAAACTTAATTGGAACTCGCACCTGGAAAAGACTATCCGGAAGGCTAGCCTTTCATTATGGACATGCCGCAGAATATGTGGCAAAACATGGGGCATGTCACCAAAACACGTATACTGGTTGTACGTGACCGTCATACGTCCAATGATAACGTATGGCTCTATAGTCTGGTGGAGCAAGGGACATAAAAAAAATGGCCATTGCTAAACTTAACGGACTACAGAGACAAGCGTGCCTGGCGATTACTGGAAGCATTCGCTCCACGCCAACGGCAGCAATGGAAGTCCTCCTTGGATTACTTCCTCTCCACATAGTTCTGGAGAGAGAGGCAAGATGGGCAACATACAGACTTTATCAAGCGGCCATTAGTCTACCGCAGGCATGTGTCATGAGAGGCAGCGGAATGCTGGAGGGCATAATAGCTCACAACATTCTAGGAATGCCCTCAGACATCATGCCTAAAACCATCAACCTTCACACGTCCTACACTGTGGTCTTTCCCGAAAGAGAAGACTGGGTCCGGAATGAAACCAACCTATGTAGGGCAAATGAACGTTGGTTCACCGATGGTTCCAAAACTCAGGAAGGCGTCGGAGCCGGAATATATGGGATGAACCCAGTAGTGAAACGCTCGTTCAGTATGGGCAAACTAGCTACGATATTTCAGGCAGAGGTATATGCCATTGAAATGTGTGCCAGGGAGCTGGAAAATCGGCTCCACACACGAAAAACAATAAAAATATTTTCAGATAGTCAAGCAACTGCTTTAAATCTAGGGCAGTATGGAACTGCAGAGACACCTTAAACCGACTGGCGCAACGCAACAACGTTACTCTAGTCTGGATACCAGGTCACACAGGCCTAGAAGGAAACGAAATAGCGGACGCCCTAGCAAAAGGGGGGGCCGAAACAACGTTCACTGGACCAGAACCGGTAATCGGTTTAGCATATAGCACTGCCAAGAATGTCATAACAGCTTGGGCAGACAATAAAAGACTCGAGTACTGGCGTAGTCTACCGGGCCTAGCCCATTCCAAAGCATTTATTGCTTGTACAAGGAAAAAACAGGACTCTGACAAACTGCTAGAACTCAGCAGAGCGCATCTGAGAGTTATAGTAGGTTTGCTTACTGGCCACTGCAAACTCAAATACCACATGCATAAAATCGGACTTGCACAAGATGCAGAGTGCCGGCTATGCATGGAGGATGATGAAACGGCTGAACACATTCTGTGTACATGCCCTGCAGCGGCCAGAACCAGATTCTCAATATTTGGCGATACGACAGTAAGGCCAGAAAACCTGGTAAATTGTTCTCCCAATGCATTCCTCAATTTCGTCAAGAGATTGGATATATTGGGAGAAATATAACCATAGGGTGAGCCACAATAGGCCATTGGCCGCAGTGGAGGGCCTGATACGGGCCCACTCACGTTCAAAACCTAACCTAACCTACCTTTTGAGCCATCTTACAGGTAACAAAGAGCGCGGAATTTTCCACGCTAGCCATCTAAAACTGTATCACTCGTCACCAACTTCCTGACTTTTAGGTTATAAATTCAGAGAGGAGATTTTGCTCCTTGTCACGTCGCGATGCGGTATGCAGTAAAAATCTAAAAAATTATTTGAGTTTTACTATCTGATAGGTAGTAAACTTCATCGGAGGGGGTCGGATGTAGCAAAACAGCTGTATATTAAGCTATGCTCGACATTTCTTTTGTTCTTTTATAATTGGTTCGAGAGAAACATTCATGAATTTCATTGTCATAAAGTTTCTTGGTTTGTTTATATATTCTGTGTTATTACATTCAGGTACCTGTAGGTTCACCGCGGAGATTCAACTACTGAATCATAGATGGCGCTAATGGGCCCATTCAGTTATTTATTCCTAATTTAAATTTTACCTGTTTTTTGTGATGTTGGAAAAATAACTGAGTTTCTTGTTTTTCGTGGTTTTGAAATGTAGATACGTTGAGCATTTTATTAACGATTGCTGTTTGAGAAGAGAAGTTCCACGAGTTAAAAGTGCCGTGGTCCCTAATTCTTAGAGAATTCCTCTGGAATGCGCCTGCCTTTTAGGTATGTATTTTCTCTAGTGCCTTTCTGTATCAATTCCAGAAATACTAATAATTGTTACGCAATCGTTTGACCCTACTCTTCATTTTCTGTCAATTTAATAAATTCTCCCTAAACAATTTGTAAGCCTTTAATGTCCTTTTAGCTCGACCTTGAAGTTGCATAATTTGGATATTTCGCGTTTTTCTTCTAAATTCATATGTTCAGTGCGGATTATTTCATTGATCTCAAATTTTGACATTTCACGGTTATTCTGATTCGTGTTCTGGAGAAAATTGTCGATGGTATATAGTACAAACATTTCGGGTTCGAAGGGTTTGACTGCTAATGGACATTTTATATTGATTGATATACATTTATCAGTTGGATTTTGTATTTCGAGGATGGCGAAACCATTTTCCGCGTAGGAAAGAGCAGAAGGAATAATCAATTTGCCTAATTGTCCCGAATCTACCATAACTTCACCTTCATAAACACTAACTGGAATATTTTTTAATGTTTTTTCGTTAGCATTCATTGTGATTGAAAAATTTGCTTGACTTGATTCTCTATAATTGAAGGGTATTTCAATATTCGCTTCGATCAGTTTTCTATTGATCAAATCGATATTGAGGTTCATTTCAATAAGGTCGGATAACCATATGACACCATCGAAAAAATCGTGGAAATCGAAAAGAATAAAGTCAATTTTTTTTGAGTTGCCAAATTCCGAAAAGGCTGGAATTTCAGCTTGAAATTGAGTATTTTCTTTGCCTACAGCTGTTTTAATCGTGTTGTTTTGTCGATAGATACAATTTGGAAAAAAAAAATTTCTGCTATTGTGGGCCTCAATATAGAACGAGAGCTTCTGGTGTCTATTAATAATTTAATTTTGGGGTGTTTGATCTGGATGTAGGGTATGGCGTTGTTAGACGATATGTTGACTTCGATTAAGTATGGTTGATTGAAGGGTCTGTTATTTGAAAATTTTCGATTTCGTTGATTGGTTCGGTATACTCGTTATAGTCGTATTGATTTTCGGAATTATTGTCGTCATTATATGGTTGAACTTCAATATCATGGTAATTTTGGCTATCACTTTCTTCATATTGATTTGTATTGTGGCGAAGCTGCGGGCGATGCCGGACCTGAACTCTCACGTATAGCTAGCGACCAACCGCGGGAGACTGTCGATGCGCTTGCACCGAGAAGAATCTGGGCGCTGCGGTGAGTCTGGGCGATTCGATGGAAAATTCTGGAGCATTTAGAGAAGTCAACGTCGGATATAAAAAGAACTACGCAGCGGACAGACGGTCAGTCAGTGAAGTGAAAGTCGAATATAAATACCTAGTTCCGTGATGTTATGTAAATTAGAGTATTGTGTTATTGTATCATTGTATTTCGTTAAATAAATTATTTTAGTCAGTTAACTAGAGTATAAATCTACTACATTGGTGTTAGAAGTGCGATCTTTAAATACAGAGTGTTCGTGTAAGTAGAAAGTTTGTGTATTTCGGACAATTATTTTCGCGTGTGAAATAGACAATAATAATAATAATAGACTGGTGGCCGTGGAATATACTGTGTGAAATAGACAATAATAATAGTAATAGACTAGTGTCCGGGAAATAGACTGTGTGAGATAGACAATAATAATAATAATAGACTGGTGACCCGTGAAATAGACTGTGAGACACAGACTAAGACAAAATGTGTTCGAGGAAAATTCGCCTGGTTGAATTGAAGGTTGCGGAATTGAAGCAAGAACTGGAGGAGAGGGAACTTGACACAAGTGGTAAAAAGGCCGTGCTTCAAACAAGACTTGCAGAGGGATTAGTCCAGGAGGGCGAGGACCCAGAAACATTTCTATTCGAAGTTTCTGGAATGGATATGAGTTCCATAATGAGTAAACTCGACGGAATGGAAGACAAAATGCAACAGAATTCGGTGAGTCTGGAAGAAAAACTTCAAGATAAACTTGTAGAAAATTCCAAAAATCTGGAAGAAAAGCTGCTTGAAAATTCGAATACGCTCAAGGAAGAACTTCAAGAAAAACTTCTAGAAAATTCGAATGGTCTGAAAGAAGAATTTCAAGATAGTTCGAGGAATTTGAGAGAAGAGATTCTAGAAAATTCGAAGGGTTTGAGGGAAGAGCTTCTAGAAAACTCGAAGAACATGAAAGAAGAACTTTGTGGCGTGGCGAATCGATTAGAAGAAAGAATGGGGACTGTTGAGACAGAGATGGAGAAAATCAAAGATGGAATTGAGCAAGAGATGGGGAAATTGAAGGAAACCATCAGTGATGAAATCAGAGGCGGCATCAAAGATGAAATTGAGGAAGAGATGGGAAAATTGAAGGAAACTATCAGCGATGAAATCAGAGGCGGACTCGAGGCGGAAATCATCAAAATAAAGGAGAAACTCAGTAAGTTGGAAAATCAGAATGACACTACCCACACCACAGAATCTGTCAATGAAAATTCAATGCTGGAACTGAGTTTGAACTTGGATGATGTTCAAAGGGGTTTGAAAGATGTAAAAATCAGTCCAGAAACAGGAAAGCTCTCTATGAAACCACCTCAGTTTGATGGAAAAACACCATGGGCAAACTACCGCCGACAATTTGAAGCTGCAGCAAAGGCGAATGGATGGAATGCAGGAGAAAGAGCTGTGGCATTAACACTGGCCTTGCGTGGAGAAGCAACGAATATTTTACAAACCCTCACGGCACAAGAACAAGAGGACTACGAGCAGCTGATTAAACATCTCGAATTACGGTATGGACAGACCCATCTAGAACATGTATACCACTCACAGCTCAAAAACCGCTGCCAGAAATCAAGCGAGTTCCTACAGGAGTTTGAAGCAGACATTGCACGTTTGGTTCGCCTTGCATATCCAGCCACACCGGAAAAAGTAATGGAACGACTAGCAGTTCAGGCATTCTTAGATGGACTTCGTGACCAGGAAACCAGACAAGCATTGACACTAGCTCGTCCAACACATCTCGTGGTTGCACTGGCACGCGCTTTGGAATTTGAGGCGGCAAAGCAATCCTGCAGAAGCCAAAGAAAAGTCCGATTTATTGAGGAAGACCCACAGGAGCCTGCTGACCTGGAAGCTGCCATAAGGAAGGTCGTGAAGGAAATGTTGCCTGAGAAAAGACTAGTGAGATGCCGGAACTGTAGGAAACTTGGACACGTGCGTAGTCAATGTCCAACCCTCAAGAGGTCGAGACCAACGAAGGTTTTTGAGAAGGGGCAATCGTCGGCCACTATTCAGAAAGACCCGGTGAACAATGCATATGTCGCTGTCCTCCAACGACAGAACAAAGGAGCCTTTGTAGACGGTTTCATCAACAACAAGCCTTGCACAATGCTGCTGGATACAGGTGCGACTAGGACAATCCTTGGACCTGCTTTTATTAAAACACCAGAGAGAATGGAACTAACATCCTGGAAGCTACGCACAGCAACAGGAGAGCCGGCCACTGTACATGGTGAGCTACCGATTGAACTGATTCTAGGCAGTACAAAAGTGAAACATCGGGCATTAGTAGCGGACATTGAGGACGACGCAATTATTGGAATGGACATCATGAATTCCAGAGGGTTTGAATTGAACTTCAAAGATGGCGTCCTACGTGTGAACGGAGAAGAGCTGGTGTTACATGGAAGAAGTGAAGAGATGATTCGTGTTCTGCTGGTTGAAGATGTAAGTGTACCCGAGAGGGCTGAGACCATACTGGAGGCTCGCTTGGACGGAGGTGCGAGCAATGGAAGCGTGGTGATGTTCGAGCCCAAGCTTCATGATGAGAAAATTGGACGAGGTATTGCACTAGGCAAGACTTTGTTGCGTGCTGATAAATTTGTGCCAGTAAGGGTAATGAATGTCAATTATTACCCAGTGACCTTGAAGAAAGGAACTGTTTTGGGGCACTGTTCGTCAATTTCCTCTGTGATCAGGAGTGTACACGGTACTGTTAGTCAAGACAACAACCTGACAGCGGAACTGGAAAAATTGGTTACCATCTCTTCCAAGGGCATTAAACCAGCCCAACAGCCCAGATTGAGAGAATTAGTCAAGAAGTACCAAGACATCTTCGATACCGGACAAGGAAAAGGGGGTCGAACGAATGTAGTCCAACATAAAATTGATACTGGGGACGCTCGACCAATCCGACAATCAGCTAGAAGACTTCCTCTTGCCAAGAAGGAAGAGGCTGACAAAATAGTCAGTGATATGGGGAAAGATGGAGTTATTGAACCGTCCGACAGTCCATGGTCCTCTCCAGTCGTTCTGGTGAAGAAGAAAGATGGATCAACACGCTTTTGCGTAGACTATCGTCAACTGAACAACGTGACGAAGAAAGACAGTTACCCTCTTCCGAGAATAGATGACACCCTAGACACGTTGGCCGGCTCCACGATTTTCTCGACCCTTGATCTGAAGAGTGGATACTGGCAGGTAGAACTGGCTCCAGAAGATAGAGAAAAGACAGCCTTCACCATCGGCTCAGGACTGTGGCATTTCACCGTCATGCCATTCGGACTTTGTAATGCTCCAGCAACATTCGAGAGATTGATGGAGACGGTTCTGAAAGGACTCTCATGGAGGACGTGTCTGGTATATCTCGATGACATTATTGTAGTTGGCAAATCGTTCGAAGACCACGTTAAAAACCTGGAGGAGGTATTCATGCGACTGAGAAACTCTGGATTGAAGCTGAGCCCCAAGAAATGCCACCTGTTCCAAAAAGAAGTACGTTACCTTGGCCATGTTGTCTCTGGGCGCGGAGTAGCAGTGGATGACGAGAAGATTAAAGCAGTGAAGGAGTGGCCTATCCCGAAAGACATACACCAACTACGTAGTTTCCTTGGTTTGTGCACATACTATCGCCGATATGTGCTGGGGTTTGCCAACATCGCTAAACCACTGACCAGGCTCACGGAAGGTCAAACAAAATTCCAATGGTCCGAAGAATGCCAAGACTCGTTCAGGAAGCTGAAAGGGGCATTGATCAACGCACCGATTCTGAGTTATCCCCTTCCGAGTGGAAAATTCATTTTGGACACGGACGCCAGCAACGTGGGACTTGGAGCTGTCTTGTCCCAGATCCAGGATGGGCAAGAGAAGGTGATCGGATACTTCAGTAAAACTCTCAGTAAACCGGAGCGTAACTACTGCGTCACCAGACGAGAACTGTTGGCTGTTGTCAAGGGAGTAGAACACTTTTACAAATACGTGTACGGGAGAAGATTTCTGTTGAGGACCGACCACGCAGCCCTTAAATGGCTTCTACAGTTCAAAAATCCCGAGGGCCAAGTAGCACGTTGGATCGAAAGACTCCAAGAATTTGACTTCGAGATCGAACATCGAGCAGGGAGTGGCCACAAGAACGCAGATGCCCTGTCAAGGAGACCATGCCCAGACGACTGCTCACACTGCCGACGAGCAGAAGAGAAGGAAGCAGCGATTTGTAGTACCACGGCAGTTGACAATAACTGGAATGACAACGAGGTCCAGAAAGACCAAGAAAGAGATCCGGATCTTGGTTTAGTCATCGGTTGGAAAAATAGTAATCAAAGACCGACATGGCAGGAAATCGCAAGATATTCCCCAGCAGTTAAATCCTACTGGGCCCAATGGAATTCCCTTACCCTGGACAATGGGGTCCTGAAACGTGTATTGGAGTCCGAAGATGGTGGGGAGGACAGACGTCAGATAGTGGTGCCCAAGAACAGAAGACAGGAAGTACTCCGAGAAATCCATGATGGAGTTGCTGGAGGACATCTGGGTGTGACGAAGACCCTGCAGAAAGTAAGACAACGGTTTTACTGGGTCAATTGTCAAGTTGATGTCAATGACTGGTGCAGAAAGTGTGCTGTTTGTGCTGCCAGCAATGGACCTCGGACACGACCCAAGGCCCCGATGCGTCAGTATAATGTAGGTAGTCCATTCGAAAGAATCGCCATTGACATCGCCGGCCCGTTCCCCGTATCAGATCATGGAAATAAATACATCCTTGTGGCAATGGACTATTTCAGCAAGTGGGCCGAAGCCTATGCCCTGCCCAACCAGGAAGCCATCACCGTCGCGGACGTCTTGGTGAAAGAGTGGATATGTCGATTCGGTGTCCCCTTGGAGCTGCACTCGGACCAAGGCAGAAATTTCGAATCCAACCTGTTCCAAGAAATCTGCCAACATCTGAACATCCGCAAGACGAGAACCACAGCTCTACATCCACAGTCCGATAGAATGGTTGAGCGGATGAACAGGACTATCAATCGCCACTTGTCCAAGGTAGTCTCTGACCATCAAAGAGACTGGGATCAGTATCTCCATTTGTTTCTGATGGCCTACCGTTCCGCAGTACACGAGTCGACCGGCCAAACCCCTGCTAGTATCATAATGGGCCGAGAGCTGCGACTTCCCTGTGACCTAAAGTTTGGGATGCCACCAGGACAGGATACCGCGGGAGAGGACTACGTCAGTAAACTCCGGTAGCGAATGGAGGACATCCACGAACGAGTCCGTTTGAACATCCAGAGTGCCAGCAACCGAATGAAAGCGACTTATGACATCAATGCCGATGCTGGAGGATTTCAGGTTGGTGACCTAGTTTGGCTGTACAACCCGATGCGTCGTCGGGGCATGTCACCGAAATTACGGAATTCATGGGAAGGTCCGTACAAGATCATCAAGAGGATAAACGACCTGCTTTACCGAATCCACAAGCCACCCAGAGGTAAACCCAGGGTCGTTCATTTCAACAGGTTGGCCCCTTACGCTGGAAATCATGACCAAGTCCGCACCCTCAGACCACCAGAGGATGCGATGACGTTCCAGAAATTCATGTCCTTATACTCAAATGGACAGAAAGTGTCACACGGGGTAACTCGGGAGGAGCCACGGGACCTTTTCAAAGTGCCAGTCGATTACGCCCTAGCACACTGCGTCGCAGAAGATCTTCGAATGTCCAGGGGCATCGCTGTAGTGTTCTCCAAGAAATTTGGCCAACCCCAGACACTACGGAAACAGAATCCAGAAATTGGAGGTGTGCTACAGCTGAAGAAGGGCCAGAGGAACGTCTACTACTTGGTGACCAAGAAGCATTCCCAAGACAAACCGTCCTATGAAGATGTCTGGAGGAGCCTCACCCAACTAAGAGATACGATGGTGAACCAGAATCTGGTGGACTTGGCAATCCCAAAATTATCCTGTGGTATTGATGGGCTAGATTGGAGAGTTATAAGAAGTATGTTGGAGACGATATTCCGATCCAGCGGCATCCAGATTTTGGTTTGTTGTAATCCTATTCCACGACCTAACATGAAGACTGTGGAGTGTTATTTTCATCGAACTTCACGATGCAGATATGGGGAATCCTGCAAATATCGACACACTCCAAGGATGACATTTCGGGACGAAATATCTCTAAGAAGGGGGCAATGTGGCGAAGCTGCGGGCGATGCCGGACCTGAACTCTCACGTATAGCTAGCGACCAACCGCGGGAGACTGTCGATGCGCTTGCACCGAGAAGAATCTGGGCGCTGCGGTGAGTCTGGGCGATTCGATGGAAAATTCTGGAGCATTTAGAGAAGTCAACGTCGGATATAAAAAGAACTACGCAGCGGACAGACGGTCAGTCAGTGAAGTGAAAGTCGAATATAAATACCTAGTTCCGTGATGTTATGTAAATTAGAGTATTGTGTTATTGTATCATTGTATTTCGTTAAATAAATTATTTTAGTCAGTTAACTAGAGTATAAATCTACTACAGTATATAACTCTTCAAATACATTTTTTGGGTTTTGATTCTGATTGAATGTTCGTGGGAAATGGTTGTGATTTTGTTTGAATATTTTTTGGAAATTATTGTGATTTTGAGTGGGATATCTCTTTGTGAAAACATTTGTATTTTTCGAAACTCCTGGCATAGGAGTTGGTTTGGGGAGTTGATTTATTGGTATTTGATCTGGTTTAAATACATTTTGGGGAGGCCCAAACGTTTCTCTATTTATTGGAAATCTCCTAGGTGGTAATTGTCTAGGCTGTATATTAATTGGTTGCTATTGCCAATCAGGTTTCGAATTCGGATACTGAGAAAAATTTGTTCGATGGAAATTTGGGTTATTTGGGTAATTGAAAGAGTTTTGATGATTAGCATTGAACGGATGTTGTTGATTTGGGGAATTTTGATAACTCCCTGGTTTATTTGTAGGAGAATATCTTGTTTTAAATTTTTCTACACTACTGTTCAAATTACCGTAAAGTTTTTCAAAATTTTCAAAATCGGTCACATACGCCATAGCATCTTCTAATGATTGTGGTTTGATAAAGTGCATATTATTTTTTAATACCCCTGTGAATCCTGCGATGAAAGTATCGAGTGCTGTTTTATTATAATGGCTAATTTTACAAAGTTTATCGGTTTCTGAAAGATTTGTGTCGTTACTAATTCGTTGAGCAACGCTACTTCGAAGCAACTGTAATCTACTTCCGAAATAAATCAAATGCTCTCCCCTATTAGGGCGCGTTCTAGTTAATTCTTGAACTAAACAGTCCAAGTCCCTACGATCGGCAAAACATTGAGTTAATGCAGTTTTTAAGGTTTTCCAATCGGTCAATTCTGATCGATTTCCAACCAAAATTTCCGCCTTGCCTACCAATTCTTCCTGAATACAATGAAAAATGTGATTGTTCAATTCAGGATCATTTAAACTTGCATAGGTGTTTGTCAAACCTTCACATCTCTTAATGAATTTATTTAGGGTGTTGCTATCTCCATCAAATGGCTTAATATTATCCAATTTTGACTTGAAAAGATTCCAATTCATTTTGTTATCTTGATTTCCAGTTGCCATTTCGTTGAATGTATCTGTGATATTTTCTACTGAATTGAGAGTGAGAGTGTTTGATAATCGATTGACAAGTTCGTCAATATCTGTCATGAATATATAACATTGAAAAAAAAAATTCAAATCGAATTTAACCTAATCGTCCTCGATAGACTGACCTACCCTAATGTCTTCTATAGACTGACCTACCCTAATGTCTCCAATAGGCTGTCCTAACCTAATTCGTGTTTGCAATGCACTGCCTAGCTATTGTAACCTAACCGAGTACCTTAAACAGAGGGTCGGGGGTGTAAAAAGAATGGCACTTACGCTTCCGTAGTCTCCTTTTTTTTCCGATTCTTTGTCCTGGCTGCTGTATCCTTGATGGCCTCTCGTCGCTGGTCCTTTTCTTGATTGTACTTGAGGGCTTGAAATCCCAAGTAGTGGTTTTGCTTTTGACACGTTTGAATAGTCCCAAAAATCACTACCTTACAATCCTACCGACTGCGCCACTTAAGAAATTCGGACGACAGAAAGCTTTTTTTAAAAAGATTTATTTTCGAAAAGACAGACAACCTTACTCGACTGAGTAGTAACAAAGAATAATTTAACGTGATGAATATAATAAAACAGTTGAAATGGAAAGTGCATAATTGCAGTTTGGAGATTCTTCTTATCTCCTTCTTCTTCTTATCTTCTTCGTCAGCTGTACTCGTGGTAGGCGACTACCTAACTCCGATCAACTACTTCAAAGTGTGTAGTCTACGTATTATATACTGATCTATTATTACAAAATTTTACAGAAGGACATTAGGCCGCAGGCTACATTTACAGTACAAATTAAAATCAATATTTACATAAGATCAAATTTGTGGCTACAGTTGTTTGCAGTTTTTTATAACAATTAATCAATTCAAATGGTCTTTGAAAATAACTTGTTGATGAAGCATTGTTTTGAGGTACAATATCAGAATAAACTCAAATATTAAATACATTATATACTTACATACAAAAATCAAAATATTTCAATAAGCTTGATGTAAAAAATACAATATACACATCATATTCAATAAAAAAATGTGGAAAACAATCCTTCGAGAGAATATTATAATAAATGAACTTTGTCGAAAATAAAAACTTTGTTGACAAAGTCAAACCCTACACATTCAATGAAAATTTAAGAAAAACGAAACTACCCAAACACCAAAACTTACTGAGTGAGCTTTTAGCTCCTGATGATGCTAACTTTGTTGGCGAAACACGCGTCGAGTGTGATTGTGACGTAGTTTTGGTGTTTGGGTAGTTTCCCTTTTCTTAAATTGTATTCACACCAAAGGTTCCAAAATAATGATTTATTTGATTCAATGAAAAAGTAAGTAATTATATATACATAGAGTATAAAGAATACATTGTTTCTGAGAACAACACTTGTATATGCAACTAAATCAAACATACAAACACAGTGTTAAATACTCAAATTATTATGACATGGATATCAGAATTTTTCAGCAATATATTCATCTACACTGTAAAAACATTTGTCATTCAGGAGAATATTAACGGATTTTCTGAACTGCTTTAAATTATGTATAGATCTCATCTGCTTGGGCAAGTGATTGTGAATTTGTTTATCTCTATAAATTAGAGATTGTCTCACAAGAGATATATTGAGTATTGGAAGAATACTTAATAATTTTTCGTTTGTTACGAGTATCCTTTCCCTGTTGAATTGTGTGAACTTTTCTCTACATTGTGCAGCACACACATTGTTTTAAGGATATAAAGTCAAGACCATATTTTCTGAAAAATTGTATGAGCCTTATATTCAATGGAAGCTTTGTGAGTTATTCTAGAAACCGCGTAGAACATTTATAAAAGTTTGGAAGAATTCCAAGAAAACATCTAGAATCAATGATTCTTGTTCTACATGATAATGTCGAATATTCTTGTACTTGAGACAAAAAGTACTTTTTCAATTATTTGAGCTCTTATTTATGACAAACAAATGTTGCTGAACTGATCTAGATAAAATCAAATTTTACAACAATTCAACAAACTCTCAATTGTGACAAAGTTGCTGAACTGATCTAGATAAAATCAAAATTTGCAAAAATTTTACAACTTTTCTGCTGCAAATTAAATTTTTAAAGAATATATCAAATGAAGACCCAAAGAGGGCTCAGTTTGTCAGTTCAATTTTGAAACTTTTTCGGTTAAAACTAATACAGCTTAATAGATTGGTAATCATTAGCAATGTTTTTTTGATCCACCACTTTTCTTTTGACTAAAAAACCTTAAGTCTTTTTATTTACTTACTTTAAACGAGTTCTGATTGAGAAAAACTTCTTGAAATAAATTTTTTTCTTAATGAAAACTAATGCTCCCACTTTACTCTGGATACACTCACTCATCTCCCTAGTACACATAAAATACTGTCAAATTTCTTTGGTTGCATTTGATGTTTTAGAGGACGAACCAGAATTAAACAAAAATAGAAAAAGAAAATATTTCAGATATGATACTTTTTCAGAATATGATCACATCTTTCATTCTCTTTTGACAAAATTGACAAAAGTCTTTCAACTCTACTATCGAACAATTGTCTTTGCCTTATTGAGCAGAGAATTTGTTATGATTTCTAGGACAAGCATTAAATCTGCTTATCCTGAACTTCTTATATGCTCAGCCTGTACAAATTCCAAGCATGAACCTGATGTAAGATAGTAGTCCAATTTCTTCCAGTGTTTCTTCTTGAAGTTAACAGAAGATCCCTGCAGCAAAAAATCCAAGCCTCTCATCACTGAAAGTTTGCACCCACCTGTAATTGAAAATCATAAATGAACTACATTACTGAATAGTGCAGCTTTTTTAGCCCCCCCCGTCCTAATAACTTTTGAACGGTTTGTTGTACATACCAGAAACAAAAACCATTTTGAAAATACTTTTTGAAATAAAAGACATTGTGGTTGACGATAAAGGGGTGTGGGGCTCATCAATTTAAAAATTTCAAATGGCATGGCAGGGTCAAATTACGCATCTTTGAATAGATAAATCAATTATCTTTTCAACCATACAATTTGTTTTGGGTTAATATGTATTTTCACAATTTCAATATCTTTGCTTTTCGAAGATTTCAAGTTGATATGCCCTCAGCATCATCTGTCAATTGCAATTTTGTTTCAAAAAGGAGTATCGGTTCAAAATATTTTTGTCCCATTGTTCCATATCAAAACGTTCCAATTTTTCGAGAAAGAGTACCATTTAGATCCGAATTATATTTGACATTTCAAGTGAATGTAGTAAAAAAAATCATTTAGAAAATCAAAAAAAAAATTTGATGGTTGAAGGGAGAATTAAATTACCTTTTCAACAATCTGTCACCTGACCACCATGCCATATAATTTTTTTTAAATGATGTGACCCCTCGCCCCTTATATCAAGCAATCACAATGTCGTTTATTTCAAAAAGTGGTTTCGGTGATACCATTCAAAATGGTTTTTGTTCCATATTTGTACGTGATTCCGTTCAAAAGTTAGCTGGAAGTGGGAGCAAAGCCTCACTGTTCAAATATATGGTACCTATAAATAGTGAAATGAATATAAATGATAATAAATATCGAATTAAACCTGGAAGTTCTATTTTCTTCTAGTCACAGTGAAAAATATGGATTCTTATTATGCTTGGATTACTTTGAATATCAATATTATTTTGATGAAAGTAGCTAGATGACTATGATGTCACCTGAATAGTAATATGTATACCACTGTCCAGATGACAACATTATCTATATGTTGGGTATTGTAGATAGCTGAAGTCGAGCAAAGCTGACCCTCTTAGATGGATGACTAATGTGCATAAATCCATGATCACTAGCTGTTATTCACTAGACACTGCCAAACTGATAGCACAATATCAAACACCAGAACAAGACAAATATCATACAATTTGAATGTAATTAGTAAATTCCTTTACGAGAACGTCCTCTGCTCGACATCAACAATCAACCATTTTTTATTTGAACTGGCCGGGGGTAGGAGCTTGTTGGATATTACTATGAAGTTCTGGACCAGTGCAACCAATGTGAATTTCCCGCGAAAAAAAATATGAATTTTTATGAATGGCAACTTGTGACGTCACAAGTTGTGCTTAAACGAACTATAGTACAGGTTTTCTCCAAGAAAACATCGTTTTTCGAAAAAACGCTTCTACAGGATGATTCAGCGTGTCACAAAGTACAAATTAACATTTTTTGAAGATACTTTTTTTTTCCGATTCCTCATTGTCGTTTTCTCTATCAAATCAAATGTAAAATAAAAAGTGTGATACATCGTTGGAAAGTAGAAATAAAAAATTGCAAAAAATATACATCGTGCTATTTGAAATAAAAAAGTTAGAGTCACTTCCGGCCCCAATTTTGTTTTTTTCAGTTGAAGGTTCCTTGAACGAATTGGAGATCATGAAATTTTCTAATTTTTATCTTCTGAAATGGCTGAGATAAGACGTTGGAACAAGTATACTGGGACACCCGGTATTTTTTGCTACATGGTAGACGGAATTTGCAACTGTTTTCAGTATTATCTTCGAAATGGATCAAATTCACCAATGAAATTGAAGAAAACCTCATTTTTTCTATGTTTCTATTCAAAAGTATCACTCCGAAATTAGGGTTTACAGGTAAGAAACACACAATAACACATTCAAGAATGTACTTTTATTTCAATTCAAATCACCAAATAAGTAAAGGTATAAAAAAGGTGATGAAAACTTTTTATGACAGCTGCATTGATATTATCAAGAACAACAATTCTTAGAGATGATATTGATATTGATGATATTGCCATGAGATTTTTTTCATCTCAAAACTCTCTTTTACGATTTTCTTAACTATCTTAAAGCTTTGCGACGTATCAAAGCCAATGTTCTACTAATATTTTGATACATTTGATTGAGTTTATTGAAAAAAGAAAAATTACCAAACATATACAGAGTGGCCACTTTTTTAATGGGATTATATTGGTAACTTTTAAACCATAAGAGTTAGAAGGTCGGTCAAATGGAGAAAAAGTTGCATTCATAGAAGCATCGTCAAGTGGTTCAAACAAATCGAGATTATCAGGACCGGTTATTGAGATATCATAAGAAAAGTAAATTCTGTCATTTTAATTTTTCTTTTTTTCCCACTTTATTACAAATATTATCAAAAAATGATACAGGATTTTTTTATTCGATAGTAAATTATCCTCAATTTGACCTTATTAGATTTCGTATCCAACGTTTCGTATTCTCTGGGCCACCCTCAACCTCATTTTTTTCAATACGGACCTGCATATTTTATGACACATTTCGAAATAACTTTTAACGCTGAATTCAACAATATATCATACAATGTCATTCAAAGTTGATTTTTAGGTGATTTTGACCCTTATCCAAATTTCTCTGGGTCGGATCTGTATTGCATTTACCTTTAGTTTAATTAACAACATTTCGATTAGAAAAACAACTCAGTCATCTTAAACTGAATGGAACGTATCAGAATCAAAGCAAGAAACAAGTAATAATTATTTACATATTTCAAGAGAAGAAAAACCTAATGCAGAATAATTAAACGAAACTATCATTTATATGAAAGAAAAATTAAATGATTATTCGAAAATAAATGAAAATTAATGAAGTAAGTGTTGGAAATGTCCACCATTTTGTAAAATGCACTTTGCGGTTCTGGAACCCATACTTCTTATACATTTGCTAAATTCGTCTCCTTGAATACCTTCCAATACATTATTCCCAATCTTCTCGAGAGGAATCACTATTGTTGGATTTGTCATTTGTTCCGTTGAAACAGATTACAGAATCGTACTTCATTTTTAAGATCATTACGATATAATTCTTGCAAGGCTTGGTATTCAAATTTAAATAATTGTATTCGCGTCTCTTGACTATTTTAACAGCTTTCGATTTTTTTTATGGATTGAATTTGGGCAGAATATTGATATCGTTAATAGA
Organism: Chrysolina oricalcia; assembly: GCA_944452925.2. Lineage (NCBI taxonomy): Eukaryota > Metazoa > Arthropoda > Insecta > Coleoptera > Chrysomelidae > Chrysolina > Chrysolina oricalcia. Next base: position 31,100,578 of record OX101814.2, on the reverse strand, counting down.
CTTGTTTTTTCTTACATACACAAAACTCTAGGTTTATTGAATGTATTATTTTCAAGTAGTAGGCCGAGGATAAAAAAGAACATAACAAGAAATGTCATATTATTTGTCACTTCGTTCATTATTGTGTCACAAGAACTTGTCATTAAATACTTTTCTGTGTGATTTCAATTTAACTTATTCGGTATGGTAAGATACACAAATGAAGAAAAGAGAGATATGTACGAAGTGTACATAAAACTAGATAGGAATTCGTTCAAAGCACAACAAAGGTATGGTGAATTATATCCTGAAAGAACAACACCAAATATTAAAATATTTCGACGTTTATCTACAACGTTACTTGAACATAATTCATTCATCAAACCTAGAGGTCCTTATGTAAGACGAAACGAGCCTATCAATGACATCAATGTTCTAGCCCAAATTCGAATGAAACCAGGAATAGGATCGAGAACTATGGCCAGTGAATGCAATTTATCAAAACGTGCTGTTAATAAAATAGTCAAGAGGCACGGATACCATGACTATAAATACTAAGCAGTGCAAAAACTATATCGCAATGATCCTGAGAGAAGGTTGCTAATCTGCAATTGGTTTCAACGGAAGGTGCGGAATAACAACAATTTTGCGCACAATATTATTTGGGGAGACGAAACGACATTCACAAATTCTGGCATGTTCAATCGAAGGAACAAAAATTTTTATGCCACAGAAAATCCTCACTTAATTCATGAAGTTAGACATCAATATCGTTTTTATTTGAACATATGGTGCGGTTTGTTGAATAATAAATTACTGGGACCCTATTTTATTGATGGCAACCTAACTGGAGAAAAATATGTAGAAATTATAGAAGAAATGTTGGATGATCTTCCGATACGGTATCGGCGTAATAGTCCATGGTTCCAACAAGACGGATGTGGTCCACACAACTCAAGAATAGTCACAGATTATCTGAATAGAACTTTTCCCGATTCATGGATTGGAACAAGAGGTCCAGTAGCATGGCCTGCAAGATCTCCGGATTTGAATCCGCTGGATTTTTATTTGTGGGGATATCTCAAAAATAAAATTTATGATACTACGAACCCGACAATAGAGATTCTTCGCGAGAAGATTGAGAATGTATTGGAAGGTATTCAAGGAGACGAAATAAGCAAATGTATAAGAAGTATGGGTTCCAGAACCGCAAAGTGCATTTTACAAAATGGTGGACATTTCGAACACTTACTTCATTAATTTTGATTTACTTTCGAATAATCATTTAATTTTTCTTTCATATAAATGATAGTTTCGTTTAATTATTCTGCATTAGGTTTTTCTTCGCTTGAAATATTATGTAAATAAATATTACTTGTTTCTTGCTTTGATTCTGATACGTTCCATTCAATTTGAGATGACTGAGTTGTCTTTCTAATCGAAATGTATTGCATGTTGTTAATTAAACTAAAGGTAAATGCAATACAGATCCGACCCAGAGAAATTTGGATAAGGGTCAAAATCACCTGAAAATCAACTTTGAATGACATTGTATGATATATTGTTGAATTCAGCGTTAAAAGTTATTTCGAAATGTGTCATAAAATATGCAGGTCCGTATTGAAAAAAATGAGGTTGAGGGTGGCCCAGAGGGTACGAAACGTTGGATACGAAATCTGATTAGGTCAAATTGAGGATAATTTACTATCGAATAAAAAATTTCTGTATCAGTTTTTGATAATATTTGAAATAAAGTGGGAAAAAAAGAAAAATCAAAATGACAGAATTTACTTTTCTTATGATATCTCAATAACCGGTCCTGATAATCTCGATTTGTTTGAACCACTTGACAATGTTTCTATGAATGCAACTGTTTCTCCATTTGACCGACCTTCTAACCTTTATGGTTTAAAAGTTACCAATACAATCCCATTCCCACTCTGTATACCTACCTCTCATCCTACGATGACGTAAAAAATATTTGGTGCCACATTCGAAAAAAAACTATTCTTCATCAAGACAAGTGATACATACATCAACATCAATATATGTAATGAGTATCCTTCAAAATTGACTATATTTCACAAATCAACCTATAGGTAGGTACAAATATTGTTTCAGAGTTATTCAAAGTATTTGTGGAAACCCCTGTCTCAAAACATGTCTATAGCAGCAGCAGGATCTGCACGAAATGTTACATAATGTTCCATCATAAAATGTATACATAGATGTGAAATACTACTCCTTGAACAACTTATCTGATGCAAATTCCATTCCATTGCCACAGTATCCAGATCATCCTAAAAATATTCAGAACATTATTATTCAATTTGAAGTAAGAATTTGGGTTGCTAATAAAGAGGAAATCAGGGAAATTAAGTGAAATGATGGTAACTTCTTATTCGAAACTTTGTTTTTCCTTCACTCCTTTGTGAAAGAAATATTATGGTTTGGATAGCAGAGAAATATTCAAAGTGCACCCAATGTAAGAGGAAATATGCTGATTAAATCAAGCACTCACTACTGCTGGCGGTGATTCAATAAGTGTATGTTTGATTGAATATCGATCAGAAAACAACTACTTCCTAGCTAATATTTCAACAAAAATTAAATTACATTACTCCTGAGGATTAATTGAGCTGAATCCTAGTTGTTTTCTGAAAAAGAATTAACTAATCGTATACTTGCAGCTTGCAGGTTAGTAGTGGTGGGAATGAGTCTTGATTATATTAGAACATTTCTCATTGATCAGTGGAATATTTTTGATTTCAATTTTCATTTCAACAGTGGAAAGTATATTTTTTGGAGCCATTAATTTTACATTCACTTGATGAGTATCTACTATTGGAAAATAATTGCATTCATTCCTGATATGAATGTTTTCCCTACATGGTACCCTACCTGATATAAACGAATTTGTTTATATTATGCCAACTATAAATGTTATTAAACATTTTTATTATTTTTGTTCAAAGATAATGGATGTAAAGGGAATCATTTCGATTGAAAATTGTACGAATATATGACTCCCCTGGAAACGAAAAAACCTAAGATAAATTGAAGTAACTTCTAACAGAAAACAACTACTTTTCCGGCTAAAGCCACGCTGGATATTGAACTACATCTGATTGATATTGTGAAAGACCCTGTTTAACTTGAAGAAAAAATCTGAAAGTGAAAATTTGCATTTTCATTCAGATAGTTGATTATTTCTAAAATATCCAGTTCAATTTGGAGATTCTTATCCATAAATGAGATAAGGAAGTTTCACTCACAGAAAATCGCTCATTTCATTGATGCGTGAATTGCATCTCTTTCGTTAGGCCTCCAATAAATTTTGGTCTACAAAAATCTATTTCACTTTTCTAAGATCATCAGGGAGGTCGGAAGAATTAGGAATCGTACTCTTCAGAAGCAATTTCACACTGTTATAATGGAATTGTTAGACTATTTCTTGCGGTGACACTTTGAAACTATTTTTCTGACATAAAACCTGTCATGGGCATGGTATGTTGATTTTATAGAAAGTCAGTTATGGAATCATCTGCGACTGAAAGATAAACTTTAGTTGCTATTTTCCATCGTACAAGATGACCTCTCATGGAAGGGATTCATGTTGTAAAGGGAAACATTCTCAATTGAAAATTGTACGAATACGAGACTCCTCAATTTCCATTTTGTTATCTTGTACGCTGGAAAATAGCAACTAAAGTTATCTTTCAGTCCCAGATGATTCCACAACTGACTTTATGAACATCCTGTTCATATTTTCAATGAAATCAACAATGTATAATCTCCAGGAAGCAAAACTGAATCAATCCTCTGTCAAGAAAGGATCCAGAAAATAAACCTTCATCTTCCAAATGTAGAGATAAATCAGTCCAATACTGATTATGGTGGTTTCTCAGAACAGACCACCCAACTTCAATTCTTTGATTTGCTGGACTAGTGCCATATGAAAATGCAGGTAAACTGTACTGTTCCTCAAGACAATCTCTTAACTATGTTAGAATTTGTTCAGTTTTTCCGTTTTCCGTATCCAAATTGGACCTAAATGTTTTTTAGTGAACCTCCCAAAGATTTTACTGTTTCTATGTAGTAGCCTCCAATAACTTTTGTTGCTATTATTTCAGCATTAAGCCACATCATTCGAAGAGAGAATCCATCAATACATCCATTCAAACAAATTTCATATGGTTTCAACTTGTCGTAGCAATATGTATGCCACAAAAATTGGCTCCTATATATTTACACTGCCTCTGCAGTAACCTTCGTCTGCTGCGTACAGTTGAGTCATTCTGAAGACACTCAAGGTGGATCTATTTTTTGTATCCGTGAAGTTAACCATGACGTTGAATCGTATTTTATTTTAGACATCTCTGATATCTGATTTTTTTTATTTAGAGAAAAGCCGCATCATCCAATCGGCTATTAGCGGTAATATACATTAGGCTACAATTACAATAAATGCATTAATAACATTATAATTTTGGAGAACATAATTACATTTTGAAAATGATATTTGTCTCCCGTAAAAAAGAAATCTATGGTACAACTCTTGAAGATTTCACTTAAATTACTCGGAATTTTGTTGCTCCGTCATTCGATTTCAAAAAGAGGACACTCCACTAGAATGTGTTTTATTGATAATGGGACCTCACATATGAAACATTGCGGTTGGGGAAGCTTTGCCAGTAAATATTCGTGCTTAATACGTGTGTGGCCTAAGAAAAGTCGAGTAATGACTACCTGATGGAAACGACTGGTTGGTGAATACGACCATGGATGGAATGCTGGTTTGATTTCTTTGAGTTTTGAGGCTTTTGATTGCCATGTTCGGTTCCACGTTTGAACAATCCTAGAGTGGAGAAAAGATTTCAAATCTGGTGCTATGGCTTCAAAGCAGGGACTAATTAATATCTGGATCTTCTAGGGCTTCTTTGGCATGTGTTCATTTCCGTCCATTTCAGTGTGTGAGGGAACACAACGAAAAACTATGTTTTTGGTTTCGAGTATTTTTAGCTCCTCTTTGATCATCTTAGCCAGTGGATGTTGGGTGTATGTTTTGGAAATTGTGTGAAGAAAGTTGATAGAATCCGTTATGATCACGAAGTTTTGTGCTGGTGATATTTTTGCGTAACGAAGTGCCTTGTATATTGCAAAAAGTTCCCCAGTGAGAATGGTAGCAGTTTCAGATATTTTGCATGAGCAGTGATGTTTGTGTTAAGATTCACGTCAGTAGTGGGTGTTATGTAGTTTTCCATAATTTATTTCTATGATCATTGTTTATATAGAACATAGTTAGTCAACCTTATGGGATTATTATTGGATCAAAATGGATGCGACATGTAGATGGCGATAGTAAGCTCGCATCCAAGTCATGTCGTAACTTGATTGAAACAATGGGACAGCATTAAAATCAGGGTTTTTTGAAGAAACCTGCATTAAAATGACGTCAAATATTCATGTTTGTAACTAATCACGCTAGATGACACTCGCGTTTGCGTCCAACACCAATTACACAGGCATTGACTAACTATCTTACTTCTATATAAACAATGCTATGATATATTCTGCCACCAGTGCACTGAGTCCGCCCCTGCCCTGGGCGAAACTTAGAACACACGGCGATATACCCGATTTATTCTTCGTGACTACGTAGCAATTGTTTAGATTGTATCAATGGATAATGTTTTTGAACATGAAAAAAGTACTCACAGTTTAAGTGTGTATATTCAACTTCACTTTGCACTACTCACTCAAAATATTAATGGTATTTTAAAGCTGTTATTTTATAATATTTCTGGACTGATTGCAGATGCTGTTATCTCAACTGCGTTCAGGTCCGGAGTCTCTGAAAAATATTTTCTTTTGTATAAATTTATCATCTTCAAACGTCTTTCCAGAGTACGCGCCCTCCGCATGTTACAGTTGAACCTAATTAGATCAATCATACTCGTAGATATTTATTGCTTCCGTAACAAAACAATAACGATGAGTATCTTACGTGAAACAAACAATTGTGTGCCAAACCTATATTCGAGTTGAAACTTCCAAATTCTGACTCTGAAGTCAGAATTTCCGAGTCAAAGGCGGAATAAAATCAGACTATTAAGTGGGAATTTTCGACTAAGGACTCGTACAAAAATGAAACTCCTTCTTTGAAGAAGGAATTTCTGAGTTTGAGTTTCAAGTCCGAAACATTGAATTCCGACTTCAAATTCCGAATTTGAGGTCGGAAAAATAAAAAACAAACTTTGTGGTCCTTAGAAGCTACACTGAAAAAACAGTTCATTCATAGTTAACTAAATCAATTAACACCTGATACATTATTTATTCGAATATTGCGGAATTACCATTTTTTTGTAAAATTTGTTTTTACGTTTTTATTTATTTATCAGAAACGAATAATGCATTAAATTTAATTGAATATAACTCATTAATAATTGATTCAGATTTATTTTCAATGAAAATAGATTTTACTATATATTCATGTAATGATGTAACTTAAACATTGTTTATAATAAATAATAATATTTATTAATATTATATATTTCATTTGCATTTCATTAAAAAAATTTTATCATTACTATGTTTTATTTATTGAAAATAAACGTTTGTAAATAAGAAACCTCAGTACAAATGAATAAAGAAAATTTATTAAATCCACATAAATCATTATGGAAGAAATTGAAATCAATTTACCCATTACAAAATTACCTTGATATGTATTTATTAATTCCACAAAACTGTTGTCTTTCAAAAACTTTTCCAGCTCTTGAACCTGGTTCATCATGGCGCGAGACAGCCTTGATGAACTGCGTATTTGTAACTTTTGCAACAGAATTTATGATTGAATTATGTTAGAGAATAGTTGCACAAATCAAGCATGGCATATAATAATTATGTATTATTGTGTTAACTATAACTATGAATGGATTGTTCGATTTTGAATTACACTTCAATCACACAATAATAAATACTAACATTATGCTACTTAACGTACACAACGCAAATAGCACACCACGACAAATGACGGAACACGAAACCCCGACGTACGACAACACGTGGCCCACTACGGGTAGGGGCAAGATGCATATAACTCCTGGTGCGTTTACTGATTCGCTTTTGTTTCAGCCAAAGTTCTTGATCCTGTAATTGCGTCAATAGAGTTTGTTCCATTCGTCAATGGATGACGCTTAAGTCGAATATAGTGGAGTTTCAACAATCCAAAGTTTTTGAACGTTAACATTATTTTGAGGTTATATGTCAATTACATTGCATATTAGGCTATCCAAGATGCTGTCAAACTAAAATCAAGATAGCCGCCTGAAGGCACACATTGTATTTGTTATTGTTTGAACGAGACTGATTATTGTTAATTTTCATCTATTGGAGTGAAATTTTTGTATGAAACTTTGCCGAATAAAAAACATGCCTACAAAGTGTTATGTTGTAAATTGTGGAAGCCGTGGAGATCGCGACTTAGTGAAGTTTTTAAAAATTCCTAGCTATCTACATTTTGATAGATAGATAGATAGATTTTATTTAACCACTTTACATAAGTTATATGTTTGTAGCAAGTCAAGAATTACATATATGTCTAGACATAGAAGTTAGATGCTAACATGCGCTAAAACTACAGATCAGCTAGAACATTGAGATTAAAATCGAATTAAATTACGTATACATGTCAATAATAAAAGTTACATATACCTACATAGTATAGGTTGAAAACAAAACAGTTCCAAATGACAAAAACAAACGTATTAAAATTTACATAACCAACCGGATTAAAATTACATAGGCATGTACAAAAATGTAAAATTATATATGCCTACATATAAACGAATGTGGTATATAAATGATTAGGAATTTGGGGTGAGCATCATGAGTTCATGGTTGAATGAGAGGTATTCCTCAAATGAGTAAAAGCATTGTGACAGTAAGTGATTTTTTACCCATTTTTTAAATTGAATAAAATTTAGTGATTTTATAGCAGGTGGTAAAATATTAAAAAATCTGACATTTGGAGAATTTTGCTCCGTGACACACAGTCGGAATTTAGGAGTTCTGAGTTTACTTGCTGCTCTTGTAGCATGGTTGTGGACATCACCATTTTTTGAAAAAAAATCTATATTAGAAAAGGTCTGCAGTAAAGACTGATAGATAAAAATACAAGGGATTGGTAAAATTTGATATTACTTGAATAGCTGCTGACAGTGCGCATGGTAGGTTGCACCATCTATGATTCTTAGGGCCTTCTTTTGGAGCCTAAATACTCTAATAGCGTGTGCAGCGTTACCCCATAGAATGGTACCATAGTTGAGGAGGGAATGAAAGAGAGAGTGGTAGGATGATAGTAATATTGGAATACTCAATATTTTTTTTAGTTGTCTCAATAGAAATAGTTGTGTGGAGAGTTTTCTGCATAATTGGTCAATGTGGGCCGACCATTTTAGCCTGTCGTCTAATACGATACCAAGCATATTGACTGTATTATTAGTGGTTAAGTTGTTATTTGTAGAGAAGAAATTATTTTGGGTTTTTTCTTGATTTAGTTTGAGGTTATTTGCGCTGAACCAGGTATATACTTTATTTTTTGCTTGCTCAGTAAGATTGTGTAGTGTGATAGGGTTAGAATGAGTTTCAACTAGTGTTGTGTCGTCAGCGAAGCAGATACACCCAGATGGGGCCAAGTAATGGAAAATGTCGTTGAGATAGATAATAAATAATAGTGGTCCCAGCACACTTCCCTGCGGGACTCCGTGGTTTATGTTCTGGAAATCAGAAAAATTGTTTTCGATGGCTATACATTGAATTCTGTTATCAAGATAGGATTTTATCAGTTTCAGAGGTACCCCCCGAACACCATAGAAGTTTAATTTATCGAGTAATTTATCATGCGATACGCAGTCGAACGCCTTGGATAGGTCACACAAGGTTATTTCAGTGTGTTCTCCATTCTCAAGGCCCTCGACTATTTTCGCAACAACACAGCTTACAGCCTGAATCGTGGAGCAGTTTGGCCGAAAACCAAACTGTCCTTTATTAAGAGTTTTATGTTTATTAAAAAAGAGCATCAATCGTTCCTTTAGGATTATTTCAAATATCTTGCCGATTATCGGGATTATGGAGATGGGTCTGAAGTTTGTGGCCAGATCGGGGTCTCCTTTCTTATATATTGGTAGTACCTTTGTGATTTTTAGATTGTCAGGGAAGATTCCATGGAGGAAACATAGATTGATCAGAGTAACTAGGGGTTCAATCAGCAGAGACGCTGTCCCCTTTATGATTTTACTATTTAGATAGTGTATATCAACGCAGTTTGAGTTTTTTAACGTATTTATTGCAGCCTTTACCTCTTCTTGGCTTACTGGACCTAAGAAGAGTGAGTTTTTTGTTTTGGGAAGGTCATTTAAAAAATCGCTAGACGATTGATTTGTGTCAGGTAATGTTAGTATTATTTCTTCTGCAACATGAGTGAAATACTCATTGAAATCGTCAGGACTTAATTTAGTTTTTCTAGATTTCTTCATTTCATTGTTTCTTTCGTGATTCACTAACCTCCATGAGTCCTTAGCTTGGTTTGAAGAATTTAGTATAAATGTGTCGTAGGATCTTTTTTTTGATGAGGTCAATGCCTTATTGTATCGGGATTTGAAGATATTAAATGCATCTCTATCTTGTGGATTTTTTGTCACATCACATATTACTTTTATGGATAGTAAAGTGTCTCTCATGGACCTTAAGTTGTCGTTAAAAAAATTTACAGGAGGTCTGTAATTATTAGTTGATTTTTTTTCGGGAAAAAATTTAACCACCATAGATTTTAGCTTGTCCACTAGATAATTTGACAGTAAATTGCAAGATTCCTGGTTATTTTGATTCATTTTAAAAATGGTCCAATCCAGGTCCAAGAGTGACTGGTTCATTTTATCAAGGCCAACTTCGGTAATTTTCCTTCTTATTGTTTTTGCTGGAGGAGCATTGTGTGGAATATTTACTAAAATTTTTTGAGCTCGATGGTCTGAGAGTCCAGGATCAACTAGGTCCACTGAGTAGCTGGTTTTATTTAAGTTTGTTAATATGTTGTCTATGCAGCTGGTGGTATATTAAATCAAAGACTAGATAGATAGATGTTTATTAAGTAGGATACCCTAATATACATAGTTCCATGTTCCAAAATAACAAATTAGTAGGTAAAAATATGTAACAAGTGAAAATAATTTACTTTGCGATATCTGACACTCGGTGTGTAAAAAAACGACCAATCCAATGAAGATTTGAAAATAAAAATAGATAAATGTGTAGGCAATCATATATTACTAATAATAGTGTTGAGGAAATAGTCATAACTTTATGCACTGAGAACCAATCCAGGGGTTTTTTGGTACATCGGACAGTCCTATAGAGTCCAATAGAATTTCACAGATATCATTTTCACACTGCAGCACAACTCGGCCATCCTCACCTTTTCACAAAGACACCATCTTTACTCTAAAAAATGTCTTCCTTTTATGAAACTTAGGTAGCACAACCACTTTACGAAAATTGTACACTTTTGGGAAATCAACTATCCAGAATTATTCATCTGGGAAAATTTACTCATGAACATATATCCTTTGGGTGACCAAATCACAAAATCGCAGTATTTTCATTCAGTTAGTTTCATTTGTAAATGAGTTTGGTAATAATAAGCATGGTCACGTTTTAGGGTAATTGCAATTCCACCGCTTATTATAGTTGAGGTTTTTAAATTTGAATACTGTCTCATATCAATATTCCTTAATGAATATGGACACTTCACTTCCATATCAGCCACAAGACATCGTCGCATCAGGAGAACCATCAATTTATTAAATAATCTATACTTTCAACAAAGGAATATCCATTCGCTGTGAATGCCTCATCTGAAAATTAATTGGAAACATTAATAAACAGTTCATAAATTACGAAAAATCAGTACCTACCTTGGCAACAACAACAGTATGTTCATCCATTTTTCTTGCTTCACAATCATGGGCAAATCCAGCTTCAAGATATTTATAGCCTGTTAAACTTTTGTAGGCCTTCATTGGCTTTCTTGTTTATGAGTCAACAGCAGATATGTAATAATGTCGAATGCCATTACTGCTGTGAAAAGATCTAGAGATATGTCCATTTCACAAGGAGTGAAAGTAAAAGGATCCATGCACTTTATCACTCTCTTTTTGTCTCTATAGATCGATGCAGTGTCTTTGTTTACTCGTTCTAATGATAATAAATAAATCACTTTTAGTTAAAACAGCCATAATAACATTTCAAATCACAACTAAACAAAACTATTAGCAGTAGAAGCTAGTGCCAAACACAAACACCATTCATGTGTGCCTACAGCCGGCCATTTTTAAAGAGCCGTGGTCACGTGTTCTGGATTGGTATTTATCGTGTGATTTTTCTGTTCCTTTAATACTTTTCGCTCAGTTCGGTAGTTTTGCGACGTTTTTAGTTGTTGGGTTATTGTTATTTATTTGTTCTTGTGTTTTTCTGTCATTCGTAAAAGTTAGGGTAGTGTATAGCATTTTTTTGTGAGTCTCGACTTCGACATGACAATCATCAATCATGACATGGTTCAATTTGAGGTTATGTCGATGACGCATACGTTTGTCAAAACGACATGTCAAGTCATCATGATCGGTAATGATTTGCCTGCCATCTATGTTAAAATTGAGTAAACTCTCTTGACGCAATAAAAATGTCATGAATCAAGCAGGCCGTACATCAACAGTTTTGGATGACAATTTCACAGCTATAAGTAATTCCACCAGGAGTTATATGCATCTTGGGTAGGGGTAAGTCGTCTAAAACGGGGACGGCGGGTAAAACGGGGCATGGTGTGTTTCCGCCTAATGAGCGCTGCTGTTCTCGTGAGATACGCCATCTACTGTTCTAAGCCAACAATACTTCAGTATGCGGTGAGCTGCCCACTCGAACAGTTGTTTATTGGGACTCGAGAACCTTACCAAGTTTTTGGCTGAAAATCTTACGATTTTGGTGTCATAAATCACTGGTCCTTTTGTTTTCATACATAAGGATAAAATTGTGGTGAGTAGATCATCTCATTCTATTACTATTAGTGATGCGTTTGACATGTTATACGTTGATTTAAATGGAGTATGAGAGTGGATGCCATATTGTTTTCAGTCTATTACGGTCGTCTAAAACGGGGGCTCTATCAGCCGTCTAAAACGGGGTCGTCCCCGTTTTGAACGACATCGACATGCAATTATGAAAATTATTTTATTATTCTGTCTTAAATTTGGAAAAGATAAAAACATAATTAGAATACTTAATAATTTTGTTATACCAGTTTTTGATTTCAGATGGGGAGATACAAACGAAAAACTGACAGACAAATTTGGTCAAAAGAAAGTATGGCAGGGGCAATTGCAGCTGTGACTGGAGGAGAAATGGAGTATAGGAGAGCTTCAGCAGCCTTTAATGTACCACAAACAACACTTGAGTGGAAGGTGAAGCAAGCAAGGGTGAAGGGATTATCTGCTGAAGAAGCCGCAAAGAAGAAGTTGGGGCAGTACAAACCAGTTTTTTCTGAGGCTTAGGAAAAAGAGTTGGTAGAGCATATTCTAGCCCTAGAAGAAAAGCCATTTGGCCTTACGTTAACAGATCTGCGCTTACTGGCATATAAATTAGCAGCAATGAATAACCAACCACACTCTTTCAATACAGAAAAGAAAATAGCAGGCAATTAGTGGCTTTATAATTTTCTTGGGAGACACCCTTCATTGAGTCTGCGAATTCCCGAAAAAACGTCTATGGCCCGAGCCAAAGGCTTCAACCATGTAGCTGTAGGAAAATTCTTTGATTTGTTGCAGTCCCTGTATGAGAAATATCATTTTTCTCCGCAGGATATATACAACGTTGACGAAACTGGAATACTAACAGTGCCCAATAAGCCCTCAAAAGTATTGGCACGTAGAGGTAAAAAACAAGTTGGAAGTTTGTCACCATCTGAAAGAGGAGTCTTTCTAACGATTGAAATTTGTATGAATGCGGCAGGAAATTTAATGCCTACCATGTTTGTGTTCCCCAGAAAAAGAGCAAACCCATTACTGATTGACGATGCACCTCCAGGTTCTTTCGCTGTATACCATGATAGTGGTTGGATAAATAAAGAATCATTTATAGTATGGTTCCAGATATTCATTGAATTTTCTAATCCTTCACCTGCAAAGCCTGTGTTGCTCATTTTGGATGGCCACAGCTCATACGCTAAGAGTCTAGAATTGGTCAATCTTGCCAGGGAGAAAAACGTCATTTTACTTTGCTTCACCTCACACAACCCATCGGCTACAACCGTTAGATGTATCATTTATGGCTTACTATGAACAGGAAGTGAGAAAATGGTTGATAGCCAATCCTGGTAGGGCTGTAACAATTTACCAAGTAGGAAAACTTTTTAATGTCGCCTTCACAAGGGCAGCCACCATGCAGAATGCTGTACACGGGTTTCGAAGTACTGGAATATACCCTTTTAACAAAGATGTGTTCCCCTTATCATCTGTACGCTCCCTCAGAGACTACAAATGTGCCGATGCAGCAGGAGATTCCACTAACTGAACCGCAGTTATCAAATTCTACAGCGCCATCAGTTCAGGCACAACCACTCACAGTTGGAGCACTAGTTGCAAGGCAGCCATCATCTTCCGCAGTGCCGCTCCAACCACACCCAGCTATTGTTGCACTACCAGATGAACCACAGCCTTCAACTTCCATAGCACCACTCCAACCACAGCCATCAACTTCCACAGCACCACTCCAACCACAGCCATCAACTTCCACAGCACCACTCCAATCACACCCAGCTATTTTTGCAACAGCAGATGAACCACAGCCATCAACTTTCACAGCACCACTCCAATCATACCTAGCTATTTTTGCAACAGCAGATGAACCACAGCCATCAACTTCCACAGCACCACTCCAATCACATCCAGCTATTTTTGCAACAGCAGATGAACCACAGACATCAACTTCTGCAGCACCGCTTGAACTACAACCATCAACGTCTGCAGCACCAGTTAAACCAACGTCATCTTCAGCTTTTTTTGTATCACCGAAAATGGTAAGGCCTTTCCCACAGGAAAAAGAAAGACATAAAAAGAGAAACTGTGACAACAGAAAAGGCAAGGCAGCGATACTATCTTCATCCCCGTACAAACTGGAATTAGAGGCTGAAGAAGCAGCAAGAATAGAAAAAGCGAATAAGTCTAAAAGGAAATTATGTGAAAATACAACAGAAAAAGTCACTTGCAAAGAAAATAAGGAAAATAAAACAACAATAGCCTTACGAGAAAAACTGCCAAGAAAAACTTTTAGAAAAACAAAAGTAGTAAAAGAAATGGAGAAGTCTTCGTCCGATTCTGAGGAGAATACGGATGAAGCTTGACTTTTTGTAATGAGCTTTACATGCATTCCAAAGAAAAAGAAGGATGGGTACAATGTTCTCGTTGTCGAGGATGGGCTCATGAAGCTTGCACTGCCGTCGAAGAAGGAGATGATTCATATCTTTGTGACATTTGTTTGTGAATTCTACTTGTTTTATACAAACAATTATAGTATATCCTAATTTTTTATTATTTCTTAACGGAGTCCCCATTTTTCCCAACCAGTAGTTCAAAACGGGTTATTTGCACTATTTACATATTTCATGTTTTATTATTAGGCTAAGTAGTTCTCTCCATTTTCAGTAATATCACTGAACAAATGATTTCTTCAGGAATACATTTATATTGTTAATAATAAACATATCTACCTCTAACAAACTACACTCAGGTGCATTAAAAATGGCCACCTAAAAATGTAAATAAATTTTTATCTTCAGCAACTTTTTATTCAATAGTTTTCTATTAAATGGAAGGAAATTCATCCTAGAATAATTCACATCGAACACATTTTCAAATTATATCCGAATTATACACTTTATACAAGGGAAAACAAAGTTACGTTGCTATTATCTGAGTTTAAAACCCTATCAATATAAATTTGAAATGTAAAATGAATTGAATGAATCAAAAATCAAGCTTCTAAAGATAACAAAACCAGGTATCAGACATTTTTTCAGTCTAATGAGAACTTATCCCAAAGAAACAATCATGAATTTTTATCATTGTTTTTAGTTATGGAAATTTTCTCAGAAATAAAGGAAGGTACTGAAATAAACAAAAAAAATGTATATTTAATTGCTTAATCCAGAAAAAACTGAACATGCAAAAAAACAGTGGAGTACAATGATTCGTCTTAACATTAATTAGATTACCCCTTGGGACGCCACTGGGACGCTATAATTACATTAAAAGAAACTCTTTATTACCTTATTGAAATCAGCTAGAAGGTTTTTAAATAATTGATAAAATACTGATTTATTGTAAAAACGCTGAACACTCTGTATTTCGGAAACGGAGCAAGTTAGGACACATTGTTATAGGAAAAACAAATGATCTTGAACGTTTGGCGGTTTACCCCTTGGTCACCCTGTATAAATAAACCCAGAAAATTATTTTGGAGACAAACTTCAATTACAGCCGATCTCATTCGTTTCAGAAAATTTCAAAGCTACTAATATTGGCGTTCGTTGTGACGTACTCTCCCGAGCCCAATCAGTCAAAGGGCGTATTCTGATCGGGTTGATTGTGACGTGAAACGGCAATACTATTGGTTGCTCGGAATTCGCGGGAGAGTACGTCACAACAATTTGCAAATAGTTTGTGGTAAAGGAAAGTACTACTTTTCAATAAATGTATAAGTAAATTAATCAATTTTGGACATTCAATCTTCAAAAAGGCACAACAAGGTTTCTCCCAATGATACTTAATACAGGTTTTGGATGACACTTAAAACCATCCTGTATGCAGGCTTGGTTTATTTGCTATACATTGCTTTTTCACATCACGATTCGTTTCAAATTTATGAATAATTAAATAAAGCATTACATTTTTTCTACATATTCGTCATATTCAGTAATCACGATTACCATAAAAACAATTGTTCAACTTTCTTATTATTTGACAGTTGTGTTATCGCCTAACGTCCGTTTGAGGAAACTTTCATTTGTTCTAGCAATGGTTTTGAGTGGAGAAAACAGTGCTGAAACCAGAACACTTCCAGAAGAGTGCCGAAATTATCAATAACTAGGTTGCTAGAAGATTAAATGTCTGCCGTTCTACTTATACAGAGATACGAACAGAGATTCAGAAAAACAGGCAGAAAAGAACGCAGGCCTGGAAGTGGTCCAAAATTTAGGACTTTTAATCCTGATTACAGCTATACTGCCTCACGAAATAGGCACCATCAGTGCAAACAAAATATCAACTTCGCGAAGTTAGGGGCACCGAAATAAGTAAGTGGACAATTTGTCTCTGATTAATAGAAGCATTAAGACCAGCTAGTGTTCCAAAGACGTCACTGGGTGAAAAGATTTCAGTTTAGCTTTAGTTTTTGTTAAGTTGCTAATTCTTCCACATTGAAGAATAAAGATCACACAGAGAAAATAATTCATAAATTTTAAACGTTATTTCAAAATGAATGAAAAAGCAATGTATAGGAATTGGACCAGGATTGTATACAGGATGGTTTTGAGTGTCATCCATGAGCTGTATTTCTCCACAGGGTATCTCAAACCCAGATGATGTTTCCCTTGTACGATGTGTATAATTCGGACTCTATTAGAAAATCTGTTTGATGTGAATTATTCTAGAACAATTTTTTTTCCATTTATTATCAAAAATATCAAAATCGGACATAAAGTTATTCAAGATCAAAATTTGTTACATTTCAAGGTGGCCGTTTTTTATGCACCTGAGTGTATTTATTTCTTATCAGTAAATTTCATATTTGTGTTTATTGATATTAACGAAAATTACCCAACACAAAATAATATTTTTTGTCTTCATTCATTGTAAATAAAAGCACCCAAACAAAAATTCATTAACTCTAAGCCCTATATTTTTTTTAGTGTATCATAAAAAACTAAGAAAAATTCCTTTTCATTCATAATTAGTGAATCGGGTATTTTCCGATCCAGAAAATTAAATATCTGGAGGATATCATACTTTTCGATGTTCAATATCCACGCCCATCACTTGTTTTCGAATTCTCACTTTATTCAGGTCACCAACTCATGCTCCAGTTCCATCACAACAAGGCGCAAATCATTTCGCTACTCATTTGAACAGTGAAAGCACAGAAAGCATGCGCGTTTCAGGGTTGAAAATTGCGCCACCGCTGACAGCAAGCCACTAGTAGGCTTGAATTCCTGAAAACACGAAAATCAATATAGAATTCGGTTCCTGAGGTGCAGACATCAGTCTGACGAGATTGTTTCAGGAATAATGAATTGAGACTTCGACATGGCACTAGACGGGAAAGTTTGTGACAAATATTTCGAGTTTTGTTCTTCACTCGAGGCTAGGCGGGTATAGTGCGGGTGGGGAAGAAGATGCATCTGCATTTTGAGAGAACGGTGAATGCGAAAAGCGACTGTCCAATTCTTTCCCTCACCTGGATGGGAAAAGTTCCTGATGAGTTGCCAGAGGTGAGGTTATTATAACGTTCTTGTAACAATAATTTATTTTATTGATTGCTTGGTTTACGAACTGTACCGTGGTATTCACCGATAAAAAAGATTATTTGTACCTAATAAAATTTATTTATATGCAGCAAATATCTGTTTTGAATAGCGCCGAAGTTATGTAAGTTTGGTTGAAACATATGAAAAGTTAAAATCCTGCCAATAAAATATTTATTACACACCAAACAATTTACATATCTGAATAGTTATTTATTATCTGTAAATATTTCCAAGCTGGATGTTAATAAACGTAACGTTGAGTCGATAATAAAAACTCATTCTGAAACGTTTAATATATACAGTGTATCCTACTTACCATGCTCATTATGTGTATCTTTTTAATGGTAAGAGATACGAGGTCGGTTAGATGATACTAAATGAGGAGTTATCAATGCCAAATATAATATGAAAAAATATTTTGATGAAATCTATTCGTTTTTGCGCAAAAAACAGATTTTGATCATTTTCAAGTCTCCTCCGTAACTTCTTTATTTATGAAAATATTTGATGAGGAATTTCAAATTCTCATGGCAGTTTTTCAATGAGATTTCGGAAAAAATATGAAATGTATACGAGCTCTTCTAGAATTTGAGATATCAGCACCAACTTTCAGGTCATAGCTCACTGACTTAGTTATGGATAATTTT
This sequence comes from Chrysolina oricalcia, assembly GCA_944452925.2. NCBI lineage: Eukaryota > Metazoa > Arthropoda > Insecta > Coleoptera > Chrysomelidae > Chrysolina > Chrysolina oricalcia. The sequence continues at coordinate 31,082,323 of OX101814.2, read as the reverse complement.
TTCTCTTACAGATGATAACAACGGAGTTATCGTCATTTCTACAAGAACAAAAACTATTTTGAATTCGCTATCTTGGATTTATAAATTTTAACAAAAAAAATATGATCTCCGACCTCAAAAACTCCCACATACCAATTTTGAATGGAATCACAAATCTTGTCCGCCATATTGGAATCGCCATTTTTTATTTCAACAAAAATTCCATGATGCATTGTCACCGGAATTATGAACATCTGCCAAATTTTAAGTTGATAGGACGACCAGAAGCGGGTCAAAATTCACTTGCAAGATTTGATTACAGACAGACAGATCGGGAAATGTGAAACTAAAGAAAGTCTTGGAATAAAAAGTATTCAAAAAGTCTTTCCTTATGTTCTACACGTCTGATGCTCTTTTAAACACTTTACTTTGGAACATTTCTTTTAGTTATTTTAGTTTTCCAGCTTCGTCAAGTAGGCTTCAGAAACAAATTACGTAGGTAGGTAATGAATAACAAATATCTATCGAAATTTTATATAGTTTCATGTGGAGGTGGTTTCAAATATCTGAGCTGAACATGAATAACTTCAATAATGAAGAAAGATATGAAAAAATTTCCTTTTACATAAGAAATTTGAGAAATTCAAGAAATGCAGCAAATGAATATTTTATTCATTTTTCTGAGCATCATCAGCCGCATGAGACTATTTTTCGTAGACTTGAAGTTAATTTGAGAACATATGGATCATTTTTGAAGCAAAATAAGGAACCAAGGGATGTTGCTGGTGCGAAGGAAGTATTAAATCAAGTTGCGCAAAATCCCGAGACTTCCACAAGAGAAATTCAAAAAAATACACGGATATCAAAGTCGAAAGTAAGCCGTATTTTGAGAAAACGAAAATACCTCTCATATACATTAGACGTGAAAGAAGATTAAATTATTGTAACTGGTTCATCTATCAGTGCAATAACAATCAATGTCGTGAAGAATTCCCATTTTGCGTATTGTGGACAGATGAATCACAAACCTAATGGAATGTTCAATAGACATAATCGACACTATTGGTCAATTGAGAATCCCCGCATTAATGTTGAGGTTAGTAATCAGCATCGTTTCGGCTTCAATGCGTGGTGCGGAATCCTTGGAGGACGAATAATAGGACACATCATATTTGAAGGCAATTTAAATAGACATCGCTATTTGAATATGCTTCAAATAGATGTGGAAAGATATTTGGATGATATACCTATCAACTTGAACGAACGAAGGTGGTCCCAGCAAGATGGGTGCCCAGTGCACAACGCTGTTATAGTTTCAAATTATCTGATAGATTTCCGGGACGATGAATTGCTAATAGAGGTCATTGTTTATTATGGCCTGCAAGATCCCCGGATCTCTCCCAATAAATTTTTTTCTCCGGGGTATATGAGGAATTGAAAGAGGCTGTTTATCACAATTTCAGAGAAATTTACTATAACACTTTAAGACACGTTCTAAGAGCAATTGGACGAAGATATATCAAATGGGTGAAATGTGAAGGAGGACTTTTTGAGTACCTTTTTATACATTTTTTATTGTTTCTGGTTTAAGAATAAAGGAAGGATGTTTTGCTGAATTTTTTTAACTTTTAGAATAATTCTTATTACAAGCCTTCATTTGGTTTCACATTTCCCGGTGTCTATCTGTAATCAAATCTTGCAAGTGAAATTTGACCCACTTCTGGACTTCCTCATAACTTGAAATTTGGCACATGGTCATAATTCCGGTGACAATGCATTAAGAAATTTTTGTTGAAATAAAAAATAAAAAATGGCGGTTCCAATATGGCGTACAAGATTTGTGATTATGGACCGATTCCATTCAAAATTGGTATGTGGGGGTTTTTGAGGTAGGAGATCATGATTTTTTTTGCTAAAATTCATAAATTCAAGATGGCGACTTCAAAATAGATTTTGTTTTTGTATAAATGACGATAACTCCGTTTTTATAAAAAAAAAAACTATAACTGTGACATATTATCTGTAAGAGAAAAAAAGTTTTTCATAACTAAGTCATAGTGAGCTATGACCTACATTTGAAAAATAAAATTTGATGCTGATATCTCAAATTCTAGAAGAGTTGGTATAAATTTTATATTTTTTTACAAATCTCATTGAAAAACTGCCATGAGAATGTGAAATTCCTATTCTAATATTTTCATAAATAAAGAAGTTACGGAGGAGATATGAAAATGATCAAAATCTGTTTTTTGTGCATAAAACAAAAACGAATAGATTTCATCAAAATATTTTTTCACATCATATTTGGCCTTGATAACTCCACATTTAGTATCATCTAACCGACCTCGTATCTCTCACCACACCGATAAAAAGGATGGTTTGCATCAACGCATAATTGCGTTGATTCAAACAGATTGTATTCTTAAATAGGTCCAACAAAATATTAGTTTGTTTTTTGACGGAATCCTCTTGGCCACTTACAAGAAAAATATTTTGAAACTAGTGAACACTTGCTTCATAAGTTGGTTGAGGCAAGAATATTTTAGCATCAATAATGGGCACTTGTTTTTGTTGAATCATGGGAGTAGGTTGAGACAAGAACATTGCAATTTAAATAATGAATACTATTCTTCTACCAACTTAGAGGTTGAGTTCAAATCTGCACTTTGCACTGGATTATAAAATATAGTGGAAGTCATTTTCATTTTGGCAACATTGAATAGATTGAACAAAGCATAGATTCACAACTACGAACAATTTAGGTATAGATAATGGTATTATATGAGAATAGTTTTAAGTTCAATAACTGTATTTTCAATAAAACCAAATAGTAGAGACGAATATTGCAGTTTAATTGAATACATAAACAACGCCACTCGCTTTTAGACACAGAACTGTAGAATATATTTCACTCATTTTCACAACTGGCACGTAATGAGCATAATTCAATTTTTGATATTGCATTTTTATTGTATAGAAACAGTTTTCACTAGGCACAAAACTAACATTCATATCGGTACGCATAGCCTCATAACCTCCAACCCAAATGGTCAAACTGGATGAAATGGTCGAAATTGAAGTCGTATTCACAGGTCGCGGTGTCTCCAGCTGCTTTGATTGCTCACTGGTTGAATGTGTCACGTGGCATGGGTAGTGATATCTACCAAGGAATTATATTCTTGTGTTAAGAGGATTATGTTTCACAATGAGTTAATGTGAATGTTTTCTAGGATGTTTTCACTGCAAGCAAATTCATCTCAAGAGAATTTATGTAAAGAAGCAAACATCTCAATCAGCTTGAAATGGGAGTATATTCATTGATTAAGAATGATAATTTTTTTCAGAAGATTATTCTATTCAAGAGTATGTATATTCTTGATTGAAGAAATCTTTTTTATCTGTGCATTAAAAAAATACCCATGGTATTTAAAAACGATCTTTAAAATATTTACGACTAATCTATAACAGAAGGAAAAAAATACACCAAACAAATTTTTCTAGGTACCTCATTCATTCAATTATTAACATACCGTAGTGCAATAAATTCTGAAATGAAAATGTTGAAAATGTCGCACTCTTGATCCAACTCCATCATTATCAGAACATATAATAATAATAAAAATAATAATAATAATAATAATAATAATAATAATAATAATAATAATAATAATAATAATAATAATAATAATAATAATAATAATAATAATAATAATAATAATAATAATAATAATAATAATAATGATAATAATAATAATAATAATAATAATGTCACCCATCTATTTTACATGGATGACCTCAAATTGTATGCCTCTGGAGAAAGGGACCTACATCAGTCCCTTAGGGTGGTGGAAGAATATACGCATGCTATCGGTATGGAATTTGGGATCGACAAATGTGCCACGGTTCATCTCAAAAGAGGACGATGCGAGGAATACGGAGAGGATGTCCAGCTCGTAGACGGAAGCATTCTACATCATCTGGATGCCGGAGAGACTTATACCTACCTTGGGGTGGAACAACGCCGCTCCCAAGTGGTATTTGCAGTTAAAAACTCTCTCCGCGGCAAGTATCAGCATAAACTCCGACAGATCTGGTCATCAGAACTGTCGGGGAAGAACAAAGTTGCTGCAACTAATATGCTTGCCGTTCCGATCCTTCTTTACTCTTTCGGAGTGATGAAGTGGACTAAGGAAGAGCTGCGACAACTTGACGTCAAGACTCGCAAAATGATGCATCTCAATAGGAGCTTGCATCCTAAATCGTCCGTTCCACGGTTATACTTTTCCAGACAACGGGGAGGCCGTGGACTTTTGAGTTTGGAGTGTCTGCATAACAGAATGGTTCTGGATGGGGCCTGTAAAGTCATCAGGAGTTCAGATCCCCTTCTCTGCATGGTCCGCGACCATGAGAAAGCAGGGATTGGAGCATTCCTTTTTAAGGCAGCTACCCGTGCGGCCGATGAACTCGGTCTCGTTTTCGACACTGAACGGGCTAACCCAAACTCTGTCACCGAGTTGGGACCCGTTCAGCAAAAAGCTCAGATAAAAGCTGCGGAGACAGAGGTCCTGCTACAGCTACATATGGATAAGCCAATGCATGGTGTCTTCTTTCATAACATCGAAGACCTTGGCTTATCCAAAAGCTTGACCTTTGCCTTCCTCAGGTCGAGTGAGCTAAAGTCGGAGACCGAGGGATTCATAATGGCCTGCCAGGATGGTGTCTTCAACACCCTTGTCTACCGTAGTCGCGTGATGGGTATAGACGCCCCTGACACCCGATGCAGGGCATGTCGTGGGGCACCTGAGACCGTAATGCATTTGCTATCAGCATGCCCATCTTATGCGGTCTCAGCCTATATCCACAGGCATAACGCGGCGCTACGAGTGTTGTACTACCACCTACGACACTCGTACGGTATAGACGAGACACCGGTGTTGCCTTATGCTCCGGGGGATATTGAGTCCGTGGTGGAGAATGAGAGATGCCGAATCTATTGGAACTACTCATTCCCCACCCTCAGGCAAATACAAGCCAATAAGCCTGATGTTGTCCTCCTCGACCACCAAAGTAGAACGATATTCGTCATGGAGTTTTCCGCTCCAGGCGAAATTAATATCGTTTGAAAAGAGGAGGAAAAACGGACTAAATATCGAGATCTTCTCTTTGAACTCCGCAGGTTATATCCGGACCATTCTGTCAAAATGGTGGTTCTGATCATAGGAGTCCTTGGTGGAATGATGGACACACTGCTCTCCAATTTGAAAATAATACCTGCTTGCCGTAATATGGCAGAAATCTTAGCATCAAGAATGCAGAAGGCCGTTATACTTGGTTCGCTTCGTCTACTCAGGGCACACGATTCTCGGACCCAATAATCACTCACCCTACGGATGTAGGGAGTGGTTATTGGAGTTAACGACACCAGCGCGCCCTCCGGATGGGTCGGAGCACCGGAGACAGGGCCTGACTGGTACACTCCTAAGGAAAAAAAAAAAAAATAATAATAATAATAACTGGGGAGGTCAACCAACACCTAAGGCCCTGGTGAGTTGCGACACCACCTACCCGAGCAAAGGATGCAAAATCGGACCGGCAGCTCATGCGCATCCGGGAGGGAAAAGGCATCTTTCCCTCCGGTGTCGGCCGTGGGTTTACTGGGTTAACCCCCCAGTAAACCCTAATACTCGGTTCCAAACAATCGGGGAAGAGGCCCCCACAACCGACCCCCTCGGATTAGGGGTCAAAGGCAAGGTGGTGGGGCCAACAACGATGATTTGCCAAATGACAACCGCAATGACAACGGACGCTTTGAGTGGACGGACGAATTGAGAGACGGACTTCTGTATATCTACGAGAGCAGTGAGCCCGCCCGGAGAGGATACATGGCAAGGATGCATGCTCTCTGGTGTGAAAGACACCCAGAGCATGCCGCCGTTTCCGCCCAAAATCTCAGGGATTATGTTTCCTATCTCCGGGCTCGAGGCTATGTTAGAGCTCCTCCTCAGCCGATTAACGAAGTGGCAGATATGCCACGTGTCGGTCTGGCTGTAGAGGAGGCTCGCATCATACCACCAATGGAGGACATCAGAACCCGCAGGGCGCTTCACAATATGAAGCCCCTGAAGCCGCAAGAACTGGCACGAGTGGATGCAGAGATTGGCGATGTTCTTTCAGAAGAGGCTACCATCTGGCAGATCAATTCTGTCGTGTACGACGCCGCTCGTGCTCTATCCCAGATGGAGAGGAGGGAAACCACCGCTCTTGTTGGGAGGCATGAGCGACGCGTTCACAAGATGGAAGCTAAGATCAAGTCGGCGAGACAACACGCGTCTCGTATCCAGTGTGTGGTGGACTACATGTCGGCCAATAGGCCTTTTACGCCGGCAGTGCGGCGAATTGCTGCAAAGCTAAGACGAGCTCACCACACATTGAATCAAGGCGTGCTGTTTACCATAAAACAGCACTGTCTTGATAGGATACGAATGCTAGTGGCTGCAAAGAAGTCACTAGTGAGGCGGGCGAGAAGTATCGCGGAAAACATGAAGTTCCGCGATAAACCTTCTCGCTTATTCCAAGAGCCTCCACGTGTTGTCGATAACCCGCCGGCTGCTGATCGGGTAGAAACCTTCTGGAAGAACATCTATGAGTTTCCGCAACCACTCAATGTAGACACTCCAGCCCTAGCGCAGTTCGAAGCTTACTGCAGGACGCTTCGGCAGCATGAGCACAATGATCTGCGCAATCCGATAACCACGGAAGAAGTTCGAAGGGCCCTAAAAGGTTCTAAGAATTTCGCTGCTCCAGGCCCTGATGGGTTGAATAACTATTGGTGGAAAAAGTTTCCAACAACCCACCGCCATCTGGCTAGAGTTCTTAACTCATGGCTAGATGGGGAGCAGCAGATTCCGGAGTGGTTTGTCGAGGGGCGAACCGTGCTCATCCCCAAAAACGGAGATTTGTCTGATCCAAAGAATTACAGGCCGATAACATGCTTGAATGCGTGTTATGAGTTGTTTACACGCATCTTATACACGCGCATTCTCTCCGCAGTTGATCCGGTGTACGAACGGATATATGAGCAAAGAGGGTCAAAGAAAGGGATCGCCGGCTGCAAGGAGAACCTGCTCATCGATAGATGTATCACGCAGGACTCCGTGCAGTATAAGCGTAACCTTTCGATGGCCTGGATCGATTACCGCAAGGCATTTGATACAACATCGCATGAGTTAATCATGCATTTGCTCAGATGTCTTGAGGTACCCGATCAAATAGTGGGATGTATTGGACAACTGATGCCACTCTGGAGGACTCGCTTCACCATAAGATCTGGTAGAGACACAGTCCAAACAGAGCAGGTCATCATTAGAAGAGGCGTGTTTCAGGGAGACTCCCTCAGCCCTCTTCTCTTCTGCATCTCACTATTGCCATTGTCTGTTGTACTCAGGAATACCCGTGGGTACAACTGCGGCACCCCCAGCAACCGGAGGCATAAAGTCACCCATTTGTTCTACATGGATGACCTAAAATTATATGCCTCTGGAGAAAGGGACCTACATCAGTCCCTTAGGGTGGTGGAAGAGTACACGCATGCTATCGGAATGGAATTTGGGATCGACAAATGTGCCACGGTTCATCTTAAAAGAGGACGATACGAGGAATACGGAGAGGACGTCCAGCTCATAGACGGAAGCATCCTACATCATCTGGATGCCGGAGAGACGTATACTTACCTAGGGGTGGAGCAACGCCACTCCCAAGAGGTATTCACAGTTAAGAACTCTCTCCGCGGCAAGTATCAGCATAAACTCCGACAGATCTGGTCATCAGAACTGTCGGGGAAGAACAAAGTTGCTGCAACCAATATGCTTGCCGTTCCGATCCTTCTTTACTCTTTCGGGGTAATGAAGTGGACTAAGGAAGAGCTGCGACAACTCGACGTTAAAACTCGCAAAATGATGCATCTCAATAGGAGCTTGCATCCTAAATCGTCCGTTCCACGGTTATACTTTTCCAGACAACGGGGAGGCCGTGGACTTTTGAGTTTGGAGTGTCTGCATAACAGAATGGTTCTGGATGGGGCCTGTAAAGTCATCCGGAGTTTCTACCGTAGTCGCGTGATGGGTATAGACGTCCCTGACACCCGATGCAGGGCATGTCGTGGGGCACCTGAGACCGTAATGCATCTGCTTTCAGCATGCCCATCTTATGCGGTCTCAGCCTATATCCACAGGCATAACGCGGTGCTACGAGTGTTATACTACCATCTACGACACTCGTACGGTATAGACGAGACACCGGTGTTGCCTTATGTTCCGGGGGATATTGAGTCCGTGGTGGAGAATGAGAGGTGCCGGATCTATTGGAACTACTCATTCCCCACCCTCAGGCAAATACAAGCCAATAAGCCTGATGTTGTCCTCCTCGACCACCAAAGTAGAACGATATTCGTCATGGAGTTTTCCGCTCCAGGCGAAATGAATATCGTTCGAAAAGAGGAGGAAAAACGGACAAAATATCGAGATCTTCTCTTTGAACTCCGCAGGTTATATCCGGACCATTCTGTCAAAATGGTGGTTCTGATCATAGGAGTCCTTGGTGGAATGATGGACACACTGCTCTCCAACTTGAAGATAATACCTGCTTGCCGTAATATGGCAGAAATCTTAGCAGCGCAAATGCAGAAGGCCGCCATCCTTGGTTCGCTCCGTCTACTCAGGGCACATGATTCTCGGACCCAATAGTCACTCACCCTACGGACGTAGGGAGTGGTTATTGGGGTTAACGACACCAGCGCGCCCTCCGGATGTATCGGAGCACCGGAGACAGGGCCTGACTGGTACATTCCCAACGGGAAAAAAAAAAAAAATAATAATAATAATAATAATAATAAGAATAATAATAATAATAATAATAATAATAATAATAATGAGCACAATGATCTGCGCAATCCGATAACCACGGAAGAAGTTCGAAGGGCCCTAAAAGGTTCTAAGAATTTCGCTGCTCCATGCCCTGATGGGTTGAATAACTATTGGTGGAAAAAGTTTCCAACAACCCACCGCCATCTGGCTAGAGTTTTTAACTCATGGCTAGATGGGGAGCAGCAGATTCCGGAGTGGTTCGTCGAGGGGCGAACCGTGCTCATCCCCAAAAACGGAGATTCGTCTGATCCAAAGAATTACAGGCCGATAACATGCTTGAATGCGTGTTATAAGGTGTTTACACGCATCTTATACACGCGCATTCTCTCCGCAGTTGATCCGGTGTACGAACGTATATATGAGCAAAGAGGGCCAAAGAAAGGGGTCGCCGGCTGCAAGGAGAACCTGCTCATCGATAGATGTATCACGCAGGACTCCGTGCAGTATAAGCGTAACCTTTCGATGGCCTGGATCGATTACCGCAAGGCATTTGATACAACATCGCATGAGTTAATCATGCATTTGCTCAGATGTCTTGAGGTACCCGATCAAATAGTGGGCTGTATTGGACAACTGATGCCACTCTGGAGGACTCGCTTCACCATAAGATCTGGTAGAGACACAGTCCAAACAGAGCAGGTCATCATTAGGAGAGGCGTGTTTCAGGGAGACTCCCTCAGACCTCTTCTCTTCTGCATCTCACTATTGCCATTGTCTGTTGTACTCAGGAATACCCGTGGGTACAACTGCGGCACCCCCAGCAACCGGAGGCATAAAGTCACCCATCTGTTTTACATGGATGACCTAAAATTATATGCGTCTGGAGAAAGGGACCTACATCAGACCCTTAGGGTGGTGGAAGAGTACACGCATGCTATCGGAATGGAATTTGGGATCGACAAATGTGCCACGGTTCATCTCAAAAGAGGACGATGCGAGGAATACGGAAAGGATGTCCAGCTCGTAGACGGAAGCATCCTACATCATCTGGATGCCGGAGAGACGTATACTTACCTAGGGGTGGAGCAACGCCACTCCCAAGAGGTATTCACAGTTAAGAACTCTCTCCGCGGCAAGTATCAGCATAAACTCCGACAGATCTGGTCATCAGAACTGTCGGGGAAGAACAAAGTTGCTGCAACCAATATGCTTGCCGTTCCGATCCTTCTTTACTTTTTCGGAGTAATGAAGTGGACTAAGGAAGAGCTGCGACAACTCGACGTTAAAACTCGCAAAATGATGCATCTCAATAGGAGCTTGCATCCTAAATCGTCCGTTCCACGGTTATGCTTTTCCAGACAACGGGGAGGCCGTGGACTTTTGAGTTTGGAGTGTCTGCATAATAGAATAGTTCTGGATGGGGCCTGTAAAGTCATCCGGAGTTCAGATCTCCTTCTCTGCATGGTCCGCGACCATGAAAAAGCAGGGATTGGAGCATTTCTTTTTAAGGCAGCAACCCGTGCGGCCGATGAACTCGGTCTCGTATTCGACACTGAACGGGCTAACCCAAACTCTGTCACCGAGTTGGGACCCGTTCAGCAAAAAGCTCACATCAAAGCTGCGGAGACAGAGGTCCTGCTACAGCTACATATGGATAAGCCAATGCATGTCTTCTTTCACAACATCGAAGACATTGGCTTATCCAAAAGCTTGACCTCTGCCTTCCTCAGGTCGAGTGAGCTAAAGTCGGAGACCGAGGGATTCATAATGGCTTGCCAGGATGGTGTCTTCAACACCCTTGTCTACCGTAGTCGCGTGATGTGTATAGACGTCCCTGACACCCGATGCAGGGCATGTCGTGGGGCACCTGAGACCATAATGCATCTGCTATCAGCATGCCCATGTTATGCGGTCTCAGCCTATATCCACAGGCATAACGCGGCTCTACGAGTGTTGTACTACCATCTACGTCACTCGTACGGTATAGACGAGACACCGGTGTTGCCTTATGTTCCGGGGGATATTGAGTCCATGGTGGAGAATGAGAGGTGCCGAATCTATTGGAACTACTCATTCCCCACCCTCAGGCAAATACAAGCCAATAAGCCTGATGTTGTCCTCCTCGACCACCAAAGTAAAACGATATTCGTCGTGGAGTTTTCCGCTCCAGGCGAAATGAATATCGTTCGAAAAGAGGAGGAAAAACGGACTAAATATCGGGATCTTCTCTTTGAACTCCGCAGGTTGTATCCGGACCATTCTGTCAGAATGCTGGTTCTGATCATAGGAGTCCTTGGTGGAATGATGGACACACTGCTCTCCAATTTGAAGATAATAGCTGCTTGCCGTAATATGGCAGAAATCTCAGCAGCACGAATGCAGAAGGCCGTTATTCTTGGTTCGCTCCGTATGCTCAGGGCACATGATTCTCGGACCCAATAATCACTCACCCTACGGACGTGGGGAGTGGTTGTTGGGGTTAACGATACCAGCGCGCACTCCGGATGTGTCGGAGCACCGGAGACAGGGCCTGACTGGTACACTCCTAAGGAGATAAAAAAAAAATAATAACAATAATAATAATAATGATAATAATAATAATAATAATAATAATACTAATAATAATAATAACAACTGCGGCACCCCCAGCAACCGGAGGCATAATGTCACCCATCTATTTTACATGGATGACCTCAAATTGTATGCCTCTGGAGAAAGGGACCTACATCAGTCCCTTAGGGTGGTGGAAGAACATACGCATGCTATCGGTATGGAATTTGGGATCGACAAATGTGCCACGGTTCATCTCAAAAGAGGACGATGCGAGGAATACGGAGAGGATGTCCAGCTCGTAGACGGAAGCATCCTACATCATCTGGATGCCGGAGAGACTTCTACCTACCTTGGGGTGGAACAACGCCGCTCCCAAGAGATATTTGCAGTTAAAAACTCTCTCCGCGGCAAGTATCAGCATAAACTCCGACAGATCTGGTCATCAGAACTGTCGGGGAAGAACAAAGTTGCTGCAACTAATATGCTTGCCGTTCCGATCCTTCTTTACTCTTTCGGAGTGATGAAGTGGACTAAGGAAGAGCTGCGACAACTTGACGTTAAGACTCGCAAAATGATGCATCTCAATAGGAGCTTGCATCCTAAATCGTCCGTTCCACGGTTATACTTTTCCAGACAACGGGGAGGCCGTGGACTTTTGAGTTTGGAGTGTCTGCATAACAGAATGGTTCTGGATGGGGCCTGTAAAGTCATCAGGAGTTCAGATCCCCTTCTCTGCATGGTCCGCGACCATGAGAAAGCAGGGATTGGAGCATTCCTTTTTAAGGCAGCTACCCGTGCGGCCGATGAACTCGGTCTCGTTTTCGACACAGAACGGGCTAACCCAAACTCTGTCACCGAGTTGGGACCCGTTCAGCAAAAAGCTCAGATAAAAGCTGCGGAGACAGAGGTCCTGCTACAGCTACATATGGATAAGCCAATGCATGGTGTCTTCTTTCATAACATCGAAGACCTTGGCTTATCCAAAAGCTTGACCTTTGCCTTCCTCAGGTCGAGTAAGCTAAAGTCGGAGACCAAGGGATTCATAATGGCCTGCCAGGATGGTGTCTTCAACACCCTCGTCTACCGTAGTCGCGTGATGGGTATAGACGACCCTGACACCCGATGCAGGGCATGTCGTGGGGCACCTGAGACCGTAATGCATTTGCTATCAGCATGCCCATCTTATGCGGTCTCAGCCTATATCCACAGACATAACACGGCGCTACGAGTGTTATACTACCATCTACGACACTCGTACGGTATAGACGAGACACCGGTTTTGCCTTATGTTCCGGGGGATATTGAGTCCGTGGTGGAGAATGAGAGGTGCCGGATCTATTGGAACTACTCATTCCCCACCCTCAGGCAAATACAAGCCAATAAGCCTGATGTTGTCCTCCTCGACCACCAAAGTAGAACGATATTCGTCATGGAGTTTTCCGCTCCAGGCGAAATGAATATCGTTCGAAAAGAGGAGGAAAAACGGACTAAATATCGAGATCTTCTCTTTGAACTCCGCAGGTTATATCCGGACCATTCTGTCAAAATGGTGGTTCTGATCATAGGAGTCCTTGGTGGAATGATGGACACACTGCTCTCCAACTTGAAGATAATACCTGCTTGCCGTAATATGGCAGAAATCTTAGCAGCAAGAATGCAGAAGGCCGTCATCCTTGGTTCGCTCCGTCTACTCAGGGCACATGATTCTCGGACCCAATAGTCACTCACCCTACGGACGTAGGGAGTGGTTATTGGGGTTAACGACACCAGCGCGCCCTCCGGATGTATCGGAGCACCGGAGACAGGGCCTGACTGGTTCATTCCCAACGGGAAAAAAAAAAAATTAATAATAATAATAATAATAATAATAATAATAATAATAATAATAATAATAATAATAATAATAATAATAATAATAATAATAATAATAATAATAATAATAATAATAATAATAATAATAATAATAATAATAATAATAATAATAATAATAATAATAATAATAATAATAATAATAATAATAATAATAATAATAATAATAATAATAATAATAATAATAATAATAATAATAATAATAATAATAATAATAATAATAATAATAATAATAATAAATAGGCAGGGAGGTCAACCAACACCTAAGGCCCTGGTGAGTTGCGACACCACCTACCCGAGCAAAGGATGCAAAATCGGACCGACAGCTCATGCGCATCCGGGAGGAAAAAGGCATCTTTCCCTCCGGTGTCGGCCGTGGGTTTACTGGGTTAACATCCCAGTAAACCCTAATACTCGGTTCCAAACAATCGGGGAAGAGGCCCCCACAACCGACCCCCTCGGATTAGGTGTCAAAGGCAAGGTGGTGGGGCCAACAACGATGATTTGCCAAATGACAACCGCAATGACAACGGACGCTTTGAGTGGACGGACGAATTGAGAGACGGACTTCTGTATATCTACGAGAGCAGTGAGCCCGCCCGGAGAGGATACATGGCAAGGATGCATGCTCTCTGGTGTGAAAGACACCCAGAGCATGCCGCCGTTTCCGCCCAAAATCTCAGGGATTATGTTTCCTATCTCCGGGCTCGAGGCTATGTTAGAGCTCCTCCTCAGCCGATTAACGAAGTGGCAGAAGTGGTAGATATGCCACGTATCGGTCTGGCTGTAGAGGAGGCTCGCATCATACCACCAATGGAGGACATCAGAACCCGCAGGGCGCTTCACAATATGAAGCCCCTGAAGCCGCAAGAACTGGCACGAGTGGATGCAGAGATTGGCGATGTTCTTTCAGAAGAGGCTACCATCTGGCAGATCAATTCTGTCGTGTACGACGCCGCTCGTGCTCTATCCCAGACGGAGAGGAGGGAAACCACCGCTCTTGTTGGGAGGCATGAGCGACGAGTTCACAAGATGGAAGCTAAGATCAAGTCGGCGAGACAACACGCGTCTCGTATCCAGTGTGTGGTGGACTACATGTCGGCCAATAGGCCTTTTACGCCGGCAGTGCGGCGAATTGCTGCAAAGCTAAGACGAGCTCACCACACATTGAATCAAGGGGTGCTGTTTACCATCAAACAGCACTGTCTTGATAGGATACGAATGCTAGTGGCTGCAAAGAAGTCACTAGTGAGGCGGGCGAGAAGTATCGCGGAAAACATGAAGTTCCGCGATAAACCTTCTCGCTTATTCCAAGAGCCTCCACGTGTTGTCGATAACCCGCTGGCTGCTGATCGGGTAGAAACCTTCTGGAAGAACATCTATGAGTTTCCGCAACCACTCAATGTAGACACTCCAGCCCTAGCGCAGTTCGAAGCTTACTGCAGGACGCTTCGGCAGCATGAGCACAATGATCTGCGCAATCCGATAACCACGGAAGAAGTTCGAAGGGCCCTAAAAGGTTCTAAGAATTTCGCTGCTCCAGGCCCTGATGGGTTGAATAACTATTGGTGGAAAAAGTTTCCAACAACCCACCGCCATCTGGCTAGAGTTTTTAACTCATGGCTAGATGGGGAGCAGCAGATTCCGGAGTGGTTTGTCGAGGGGCGAACCGTGCTCATCCCCAAAAACGGAGATTTGTCTGATCCAAAGAATTACAGGCCGATAACATGCTTGAATGCGTGTTATAAGTTGTTTACACGCATCTTATACACGCGCATTCTCTCCGCAGTTGATCCGGTGTACGAACGGATATATGAGCAAAGAGGGTCAAAGAAAGGGGTCGCCGGCTGCAAGGAGAACCTGCTCATCGATAGATGTATCACGCAGGACTCCGTGCAGTATAAGCGTAACCTTTCGATGGCCTGGATCGATTACCGCAAGGCATTTGATACAACATCGCATGAGTTAATCATGCATTTGCTCAGATGTCTTGAGGTACCCGATCAAATAGTGGGATGTATTGGACAACTGATGCCACTCTGGAGGACTCGCTTCACCATAAGATCTGGTAGAGACACAGTCCAAACAGAGCAGGTCATCATTAGAAGAGGCGTGTTTCAGGGAGACTCCCTCAGCCCTCTTCTCTTCTGCATCTCACTATTGCCATTGTCCGTTGTACTTAGGAATACCCGTGGGTACAACTGCGGCACCCCCAGCAACCGGAGGCATAAAGTCACCCATTTGTTCTACATGGATGACCTAAAATTATATGCCTCTGGAGAAAGGGACCTACATCAGTCCCTTAGGGTGGTGGAAGAGTACACGCATGCTATCGGAATGGAATTTGGGATCGACAAATGTGCCACGGTTCATCTTAAAAGAGGACGATGCGAGGAATACGGAGAGGATGTCCAGCTCGTAGACGGAAGCATCCTACATCATCTGGATGCCGGAGAGACGTATACTTACCTAGGGGTGGAGCAACGCCACTCCCAAGAGGTATTCACAGTTAAGAACTCTCTCCGCGGCAAGTATCAGCACAAACTCCGACAGATCTGGTCATCAGAACTGTCGGGGAAGAACAAAGTTGCTGCAACCAATATGCTTGCCGTTCCGATCCTTCTCTACTCTTTCGGAGTAATGAAGTGGACTAAGGAAGAGCTGCGACAACTCGACGTTAAAACTCGCAAAGTGATGCATCTCAATAGGTGCTTGCATCCTAAATCGTCCGTTCCACGGTTATACTTTCCCAGACAACGGGGAGGCCGTGGACTTTTGAGTTTGGAGTGTATGCATAACAGAATGGTTCTGGATGGGGCCTGTAAAGTCATCAGGAGTTCAGATCCCCTTCTCTGCATGGTCCGCGACCATGAAAAAGCAGGGATTGGAGCATTTCTTTTTAAGGCAGCAACCCGTGCGGCCGATGAACTCGGTCTCGTATTCGACACTGAACGGGCTAACCCAAACTCTGTCACCGAGTTGGGACCCGTTCAGCAAAAAGCTCACATCAAAGCTGCGGAGACAGAGGTCCTGCTACAGCTACATATGGATAAGCCAATGCATGGCGTCTTCTTTCACAACATCGAAGACCTTGGCTTATCCAAAAGCTTGACCTTTGCCTTCCTCAGGTCGAGTGAGCTAAAGTCGGAGACCGAGGGATTCATAATGGCCTGCCAGGATGGTGTCTTCAACACCCTCGTCTACCGTAGTCGCGTGATGGGTATAGACGTCCCTGACACCCGATGCAGGGCATGTCGTGGGGCACCTGAGACCGTAATGCATTTGCTATCAGCATGCCCATCTTATGCGGTCTCAGCCTATATCCACAGGCATAACGCGGCGCTACGAGTGTTATACTACCATCTACGACACTCGTACGGTATAGACGAGACACCGGTGTTGCCTTATGTTCCGGGGGATATTGAGTCCGTGGTGGAGAATGAGAGGTGCCGGATCTATTGGAACTACTCATTCCCCACCCTCAGGCAAATACAAGCCAATAAGCCTGATGTTGTCCTCCTCGACCACCAAAGTAGAACGATATTCGTCATGGAGTTTTCCGCTCCAGGCGAAATGAATATCGTTCGAAAAGAGGAGGAAAAACGGACTAAATATCGAGATCTTCTCTTTGAACTCCGCAGGTTATATCCGGACCATTCTGTCAAAATGGTGGTTCTGATCATAGGAGTCCTTGGAGGAATGATGGACACACTGCTCTCCAACTTGAGGATAATACCTGCTTGCCGTAATATGGCAGAAATCTTAGCAGCGCGAATGCAGAAGGCCGTTATCCTTGGTTCACTCCGTCTACTCAGGGCACATGATTCTCGGACCCAATAGTCACTCACCCTACGGACAAAGGGAGTGGTTATTGGGGTTAACGACACCAGCGCGCCCTCCGGATGTATCGGAGCACCGGAGACAGGGCCTGACTGGTACATTCCTAACGGAAAAAAATAATAATAATAATAATAATAATAATAAAAATAATAATAATAATAATAATAATAATAATAATAATAATAATAATAATAATAATAATAATAATAATAATAATAATAATAATAATAATAATAATAATAATAATAATAATAATAATAATAATAATAATAATAATAATAATAATAATAATAATAATAATAATAATAATAATAATAATAATAATAATAATAATAATAATAATAATAATAATAATAATAATAATAATAATAATAATAATAATAATAATAATAATAATAATTTCAACTCATGGCTAGATGGGGAGCAGCAGGGCGAACCGTGCTCATCCCCAAAAACGGAGATTTGTCTGATCCAAAGAATTACAGACCGATAACGTGCTTGAATGCGTGTTATAAGGTTTTACGCGCATCTTATACACACGCATTCTCTCCGCAGTTGATCCGGTGTATGAACGGATATATGAGCAAAGAGGGT
Organism: Chrysolina oricalcia; assembly: GCA_944452925.2. Taxonomy (NCBI): domain Eukaryota; kingdom Metazoa; phylum Arthropoda; class Insecta; order Coleoptera; family Chrysomelidae; genus Chrysolina; species Chrysolina oricalcia. The sequence continues at coordinate 31,064,627 of OX101814.2, read as the reverse complement.
CAATGAAAGGGGTTGCCGGCTGCAAGGAGAACCTGCTCATCGATAGATGTATCACGCAGGACTCCGTGCAGTACAAGCTTAACCTTTCGATGGCCTGGATCGATTACCGCAAGGCATCTGATACAACATCGCATGAGTTAATCATGCATTTGCTCAGATGCCTTGAGGTACTCGATCAAATAGTGGGATGCATTGGACAACTGATGCCGCTCTGGAGGACTCGCTTCGCTATAAAATCTGGTGGAGACATAGTCCAAACAGAGCAGGTCATCATTAGAAGAGGCGTGTTTCAGGGAGACTCCCTCAGCCCTCTTCTCTTCTGCATCTCACTATTGCCATTGTCCGTTGCACCCAGGAATACCCGTGGGTACAGCTGCGGCACCCCCAGCAACCGGAGGCATACAGTCACCCACCTGTTTTACATGGATGACCTAAAATTATATGCCTCTGGAGAAAGGGACCTACATCAGTCCCTTAGGGTGGTGGAAGAATATACGCATGCTATCGGAATGGAATTTGGGATCGACAAATGTGCCACGGTTCATCTCAAAAGAGGACGATGCGAAGAATACGGAGAGGATATCCAGCTCGTAGACGGAAGCATCCTAGATCATCTGGATGCCGGAGAGACTTATACTTACCTAGGGGTGGCGCAACGCCGCTCCCAAGAGGTAATTACAGTTAAGAACTCTCTCCGCGGCAAGTATCAGCATAAACTCCGACAGATCTGGTCATCAGAACTGTCGGGGAAGAACAAAGTTGCTGCAACTAATATGCTTGCCGTTCCGATCCTTCTCTACTCCTTCGGAGTGATGAAGTGGACTCAGGAAGAGCTGCGACAACTCGACGTAAAAACTCGCAAAATGATGCATCTCAATAGGAGCTTGCATCCTAAATCGTCCTTTCCACGGTGTTACTTTCCCAGACAACGGGGAGGCCGTGGACTTTTGAGTTTGGAGTGTCTGCATAACAGAATGGTTCTGGATGGGGCCTGTAAAGTCATCAGGAGTTCAGATCTCCTTCTCTGCATGGTCCGCGCCCATGAAAAAGCAGGGATTGGAGCATTTCCCTTTAAGGCAGCAACCCGTGCAGCCGATGAACTTGGTCTCGTATTCGACACTGAACGGGGTAACCCAAACTCTGTCACCGAGTTGGGACCCGTTCAGCTAAAAGCTCACATTAAAGCTGCGGAGACAGAGGTCCTCCTACAGCTGCATATGGATAAGCCAATGCATGGTGTTTTCTTCAACAACATCGAAGACCTTGGCTTATCCAAAAGCTTGACCTTTGCCTTCCTCAGTTCGAGTGAGCTAAAGTCGGAGACCGAGGGATTCATAATGGCCTGCCAGGATGGTGTCTTCAACACCCTCGTCTACCGTAGTCGCGTGATGGGTATAGACGTCCCTGACACCCGATGCAGGGCATGTCGTGGGGCACCTGAGACCGTAATGCATTTGCTATCAGCATGTCCAGCTTATGCGGTCTCAGCCTATATCCACAGGCATAACGGGGCGCTACGAGTGTTGTACTACCATCTAAGACACTCGTACGGTATAGACGAGACACCGGTGTTGCCTTATGTTCCGGGGGATATTGAGTCCGTGGTGGAGAATGTGAGGTGCCGAATCTATTGGAACTACTCATTCCCCACCCTCAGGCAAATACAAGCCAATAAGCCTGATGTTGTCCTCCTCGACCGTCAAAGTAAAACGATATTCGTCGTGGAGTTTTCCGCTCCAGGCGAGATGAATATCTTTCGGAAAGAGGAGGAAAAACGGACTAAATATCGAGATCTTCTCTTTGAACTCCGCAGGTTATATCCGGACCATTCTGTCAAAATGGTGGTTCTGATTATAGGAGTTCTTGGTGGAATGATGGACACACTGCTCTCTAATTTGAAGTTGATACCGGCCTGCCGTAATATGGCACAAATCCTAGCCGCTCGAATGCAGAAGGCCGTCATCCTTGGTTCCCTTCGTCTGCTCAGAACACAGGACTCTCGGACCCAATAATCACTCACCCTATGGACGTAGGGAGTGGTTATTGAGGTAAACGACACCAGCGCGTCCTCCGGATGGGTCGGAGCACCGGAGACAGGACCTGACTGGTACACTCTTAGAGGAAAAAATAATAATAATAATAATAATAATAAAAATAATAATAATAATAATAATAATAATAATAATAATAATAATAATAATAATAATAATAATAATAATAATAATAATAATAATAATAATAATAATAATAATAATAATAATAATAATAATAATAATAATGATAATAATAATAATAATAATAATAATAATAATAATAATAATAATAATAATAATAATAATAATAATAATAATAATAATAATAATAATAATATTCGTCATGGAGTTTTCCGCTCCAGGCGAAATGAATATTGTTCGAAAAGAGGAGGAAAAAACGGACTAAATATCGAGATCTTCTCTTTGAACTCCGCAGGTTATATCCGGACCATTCTGTCAAAATGGTGGTTCTGATTATAGGAGTCCTTGGTGGAATGATGGACACACTGCTCTCTAACTTGAAGATAATACCAGCTTGCCGAAATATGGCAGAAATCTTAGCAGCAAGAATGCAGAAGGCCATTATACTTGGTTCGCTCCGTCAACTAAGGGCACACGATTCTCGGACCCAATAATCACTCACCCTACGGACGTAGGGAGTGGTTATTGGGGTTAACGACACCAGCGCGCCCTCCGGATGGGTCGGAGCACCGGAGACAGGGCCTGACTGGTACACTCCTAGGAGAAAAAAAAAATTATTCACCATTGATGTAATGCAAATTAGTAAAATTAGCAGTACTGTTACCATATAATATATGACAAATATCACAAAACATCAATTGAGAAAGGGTCATGAGAAAAAAAGTTTATTATTTTTCATCTATAGGAGATACTTGTATCAATGCGAATAAATTGAAGAAAGTTCCGCTAAGACAAGGCTAGGGCGCGGGTATTCGATAATTTATTGAGTGTAGATAAACAGTTTAGTGTGCATCTTTTTTTTTTTCATTGGTTTGATGTTTTTACAGAATATATAATATAATAATAAAGTATAATTAAAATTAGAAACACTTTCAAACATACATTAGGGAAGAATAGAAAAAGAATAAAATAAGATAAAAAAAATATTTTTTCAGGCGACTAATGGGTAGTAACTTTTGATTTGAGCAAATAATATTATTTATTACACCTACATGTACATATATATTTTGTGGATGACATTGAGTTTTCATTAATATTTTATATTTCAATGTTAAAATAGTTCATGAATATCACTTCGACGAAAACTTAGGATATGATTTTTTTACTGATTTTCTGAAGGAATAAATTGTTTTTTGTTCTTTTATATCATAAGGCAAATAGTTGTATATTGTCGAGGATATATATATATATATATATATATATATATATATATATATATATATATATATATATATATATATATAGAGAGAGAGGGGAAGAGAAAAATGCTTCACAAAATATACAGATTTTCGATATAGATTTCAATGCAGCACTCCTCCGAATAGAAGGTGACGAAATGGCCTCTTTTGTATATATTTCTACACGAATTTTTACCAAAACGCCTCCAACAGTGTTGCCAAACTTATTTGACCTTCAAACAGGATTTTCATGATGGTGGGGGCAGCGCTATTTTCATATTTGGCTCCGAGACAATTCCTCATCTCTTGGAAGGTTCGCGTTTTTGAAGATCGTATAGTGTAGGTATTACATGAACAATGAAGTACTTAGATGAAATGTTTTATCAAAGTTTATTGAAATAATTGCTCAAATTTTGAGTCTTCAAGAGACCAAACAATTCTCTATTCAGCACGAAAAAAATTATTCGTTTATGAAGATTATCTTCATTGTTGCACATACAGTGAGGTGTAAAATTATGCAATAATTTAATTTTTTCGCTAATAGTCGACTTTGGAGACAAATCCCGAAAGGTCGATTTTTGTTTTTTAAATCTTTTGTTAACTTGCTCTTTGTGTGAGTTTATTAGATGGGTACAAATCTTGCAAGCTGAATTGGAACCAATTCCTCCCATCCTATAGAACTGAAATTTCATATGCTGGTTCAGTTCTGATGACAATACATAGAGAATAGATAGAGAACGCGTAAGGTTTCGGAAGTTTTCTTGACGGATTTGATCGTCAAAAATTATAACGAAAAAATTAGGTAGAGATGGCTTGCCCCCCGCTCTTATTTGAAAGAAATTAGAAAACTCGCGAAATTGAAATGGGAAAAATCGGTAAAAATAGTGAAAAATATTTGACGGTCGAATATTATCGTTTAAAAAAATATCACTCCCTGCCCCCCTTCAGATTCTAGATAGAAAACGCAAAAGAATTCGGAAAATATTCCAACGAAAATATCCGTAAAAATATTGAAAATTATCTGACCATTGATTAATACAGTTTAAGAAAAATTCATCCGCCTACCCCATTGAAAGCTAGATAGATATCTCGTAGAAATTCGGAAACATTTTCAACGGTTTCATACATGGAAATTTACGACAAAAAATATGTCTGCTGGTGGGCTCGCTCCCTTCCCTCTTTTCAAGAAAGTTGCGAAAACAAAATAAGAAAAATCAGTAAGAATTGTGAAAAATATCTATCCATCGAATGGAAAATTTCACACCTCTATCTGCAATAATAATGTATTTGATTTGATGCGCATCAATAGATATCAGAGAAATAAAATTTTGAATTATGTCCTTCTGTACCTAAATAAATTACAGCATAAATATTTAAAACTAAAAATGAGGCGGAATGATTAATTGAATAATAAACTTTGGATTATACTGAATGAAGATTTGGGCAATTTCTGGTGGAACGACTGTTGTAAATGATTGGGAAGAGAGAGGATTCATGAAGTGGATGAAGGTAGGTAAAGCAATCACTTCCAATGGCAGTGTTCACGTCCCTCCATTTTCATCTCGTCAGAACTGCGTGTGCCAGATAGGAAGTAGGAGAAGAAGAATTTCATTTCTTTATTTTTCTCACCACCGATTTTCAAAATGTGCAAATCTGTATTTTCAGTGTGCTGCTAATTTTTTTTCTAGTGCTTATGTTTCAGTATTTTTGTGAAAACGCTATTGGCTGGATAACGTAATCAATGAAATCATTTGAAAAGTATTTCCATATCCTATTCAACGGAATGGGAGAATGAAATTTTCAAATGATGTGAAAAATTTATTTTTTTATTTTTTTTCTCTGGTGTTTTGGTATCGACTGCTATGGTCATTAGCAATGTGTTCTGGATAGGCCTTGTTACTAACTCCATACGCCACCGTAGGCGCAGCACTGCTAATTTTTAACGCAACAGTGAATCGTGGAGGATTTTTATTATAATTATTGTCAAATTAAGAGGATGAAAATTCTGAAGAAAGTCGACTTTTACTTTTGAGAGGAGTTGGTCATCGGTTTTGACGTGATGTGAGATCGATTAAGTTTTTGGTCATCCTGTCGATATTAACCATTCATAAGAGTACATGACTGATTAAGGAATAAAAAAATCTTCGAAATAAGGTATCACCTGATAGGTACCTATTCCTATTTGAAAAATGAAATGAATTCAAAAAATCTCTTTGATAACAAGATTTTGTTATCGAACTAAAAGTAAAAAATGATATTTAGTATAACGAAGAACTTTCCGAAATTTTAATATTATCTTAAAAGCTCGACGCTTTACTTCAAGTGTTATGACTTTTGACGCTAAAAGCTTTAAAAAAATATTGAAATTTCTAAAAGTTCTTTGGTTTTCATACACTACATATTATTTTTTGCAACCCCTGGCCGAACAGCTTTCCGGCACGTAACCCACCTTACTGGCATCGTGAAACTGTACAGATATACCTAACAAAAGGCTTCCTCAGAGAAAATGTTCTACTGACTTCTGATGAAGTGACTAGAAGGATGAACACGATATTCACATGCGTTCATATTGGCTTCCGATTTTTTGAATTCGCCTCCTATATTTGAGGCTTGTTGTGCCAGAATGTATAAAGTTAGGAGGTGTATAAGACATTTTGTTTGTATATATGAATACAGAAAGGTCAAGCTACGAAAACTATTCGACGGCCAGAAATTTTTCACTATATTTACGGGTTTTTCAGATTTTATTATAGTGAGTGTTTGCACATTTTTCCGTTAACGTTTTTCTTCGTTATTTTCGACGTCCGAATTCGGCGAAAATGTTCACGAAATCTTACGAATTCTCTAGCTAGCTTTCAGGGGGCAGGAAGTGGAATTTGAAATTTAATTTATTTATTATGGTGCGATGCATTTCATCATTTGACGGATTTTATTTTCGCAAGTTTTAGCAACTTCTTTCGAAAAGTAGGGGCTTCCGAGCCCGCCAACAGACATATTTTTTTCAGTGGGACATAGGAGTATTATTTTTATTATTATATGGTCATTGTTTCTTAGATGTGCAGAATTTCAGCTCGATTGGATGTCAGCAAATGTTTGAAAATTCTACTGCAAATTTTCAAACCTGGAAGACAGACAGACAGATATACGAACCAAGCGAGTGATGAAATGCTTGTAAGAATCCAATACGTCATCAATTCGAAAATTAAAAATCAAATCGACCAATATCATCATTTTGTCAAAATTCGACTCTTTTCAAAAAATTGCTTTTGTAATAATACATATATTTTAGGTTCAGGTCTCGAGTACTGTTTCCATATATGAAGTGCAGCACCTAATATTCCTCTAAGATTAAATCCAGAAAAAGAAAGAATAAATTTCACAAGTCTCACAAACTCGCTTACTCCACCAGAACATCGCAAGAAGGTTGACGATTTTTTCAGCATAGTTACAATTAGCAATAAAATTCAGCAATATTTGCATTTTTTTTCATACGAATAGTTGAAAACAGTTATATATTTCAGTGTGTCAATCAGAAAGGATTAAAGAAAGGAACCACATGGCCAAAAAAAATTCCAGGCATTCAGGGCCGGTTTCACTCTAGCAATATTCCTCAACTTCCTTATTATGGACTCTGCCATCATCATAATCTAGGAAAGTTTACAGGATAGGGTGCGAAAAAAAACCACATGTTTGAAATAATTTTTCCGGATGTCTAGGAACCGGTTTCACTCCAGCAATATTCCTCAACCTCCTTATTATGGACTCTTTCATCATCATAATCAAGTAATCAAGAAAAGTTTTCAGGATAGAGTGCGAAAAAAAAAACACATGGTCACAATAATTTTTCCAGGTGTCCAGGACCGGTTTCACTTCAGCAATATTCCTCAACTTCCTTATTATGGACTCTGCCATCATCATATTCTAGGAAAGTTTTCAGAATAGAGTGCGGAAAAAAACCACATGGTCGAAATGATTATTTCCGGGCGTCCAGGGCTGGTTTCACTCCAGCAATGTTCCTCAACTTCCTTATTCTGGACTCTGCCATCATCATAATCTAGATGGTTTTTAGAATAGAGTGCGGAAGAAAACCACATTGTCGAAATAATTTTTCCGGGCGTCCAGGGCCGGTTTCACTCCAGCAATATTCCTGAACTTTCTTATTATGGACTCTGCCATCATCATAATCTAGAAAACATTTCAGAATAGAGTGCAAAAAAAACCACATGGTCAAAATAATTTTTCCGAGAGTCCAGGGCCGGTTTCACTCCAGCAATTTTTCTCAACTTCCTTATTATGGACTCTGCCATCATCATATTCTAGAAAAGTTTTCAGAATAGGGTGCGGAAAAAACCACATTGTCAAAATGATTTATCCGGGCGTCCAAGGCCGGTTTCACTCCAGCAATATTCCTCAACTTCCTTATTATGAACTCTGCAATTGTCATAATCTGAGAAAAATTATTTTGACCATGTGGTTTTCTCCGCACTCTATTCTGAGAACTTTCCTAGATTATGATGATAAGGAAGTTGAGGAATATTGCTGGAGTGAAACCGGCTCTGGACGCCCGGAAAAATCAGTTTGAACATGAGGTATTTTTCCGCACCCTATCCTGATCACTTTGCAGTATTATGATGATGGCAGAGTCCATAATAATAAGGAAGTTGAGAAATATTGCTGGAGTGAAATCGGCCCTGGACGTCCGGAAAATTAGTTTGACAATGAGGTTTTTTTCCGCACTCTATCCTGAAAATATTCCCAGATTATTATGATCGCAGAGTCCATAATAAAGAAGTTGACAAATATTGCTGGAGTGAAACCGGTCCTGCACGCCCGGAAAAATTATTTTGAACATGTGATTTTTTTCCGCACCCTATCCTGATAACTTTCCTAGATTATGATGATGGCAGAGTCCATGATAAGGAAGTTGAGGAATATTGCTGGAGTGAAACCGGCCCTGAATGCCCGGAAAAATTATTTTGGCCATGTGGTTCCTTTCCTCAATCAATTCTGATTGAAAAATATATAACTGTATGAAAAAAAAAAAAATGCAAATATTTGAACTTATGACTGTTGGTCGTAACTATAATGGAGTTTTCTTGAAAGCAATGAATTACATTCGTTGATTCAATCATTGGTGTACACTAAATTATTGAATTGTGTTTATTATTTGAGTGAGCGGTTTTCATTCAACAAATGCATATTAATCAATGCAATGAAGGCTATTGATATTGATGATACAGTGAACTTCAAAATGTAGGAAAAATAGCTAAATTTAAACAAAACATCGCATTCCTGATGGAATCATCTAAAACATGAAATGTATTGAGAAAATGTTCTGAATTACACCATATGAAGTAATGTTGGACTCCAGGGCTAATTTTCATGAGTACAAAGTGCTCCCAGTTTTGGGAATGAATAGTGTTATTCAGTAAAGTTGTCCATTTTTTTAAATTTTAGTATGAGCTACGCCCAAAATAACTTACTGTTTCGAATTCTCTGATACATTTAATCAAGATTTTCAATGATATTTTTTTCGGGACTGACAAAGTGTCCAGAACCTTTCAAGATGTATTTGACATTTGCAGTATTTTTATTTTCTTGCAGAATAATTGATACATCTTTGCTATAATGAAAAATTGTTCAATGCATCAAATACTTTAGTTGATGACGGTTCATCAGATGGAAGAGTTAATGGCCTATTACTATTATTATTATTGTATACACAAATGTAGTGAATATTGAATAACTTTCATGAGAATAATAATGTACACAGTAGAAGAAAGTATATTGAATACAAATCCTATTATTATTTCGATAAAAACTACCTACTGAATCATATTAAATGAAACGAAATTCATCAGGAGTAAGAATCTTGCAAAATTTAAAAAACAAAAAAAAATAAGCAAAATACAAAATTCGAACACAAAAACTGTATCACCTGATGTTCAAATCGAATATTTCGAGTATTCAAAAAAAAAATCCAATCATCCAACGCAAGCTGAAATTTAAGCAATCGGCGCATAGGCCGCTCGGTCAACCGGTTAAGAAACTAGCTGAATTGCTGATGGTTGAACCTAAAACTGATTACAATTTTCAAGTATTGAAACCCAATGGTGTACGATATCGGTATCTATATAATTAAAACTTACTTTCACTCATATCTGGCTTGCTCAGACAATGCAGCAATATTTTCACTACTTTGTTTTTCACACTTTGAAAAATGTTTCAAGTCATATAAAACGTTAAAATCCATATCAATCCTAAAAAAAGAAGTTAACTCAAAGCCCTGGTTAGGTATAGGTATTCTTATAGCTTACCAAACGAAATTCACAGGGACTTTTGAGTGGAGATCAGTTCTTAAATGACTCTGCGTCATTAAAATATTTTGTAATATCTAATTGAAAACAACTACTTTCCAGGCAAAAGCCATGCTGAACATTGAACTACATCTGATGGATATTGTGGAAAGAATCTAAAAAAAAATGCAAATTTTTACTTTCAGATTTTTTCTCTCAAGTTATATAGGATGGCTCAAAATGGGGAAGTACTGATCGACAAGCGTAAGGATGCCTCCGAGAATTGATTGCGCAGTAGACAAAACCCTGGAGTGGGGCAAGAGCTCAATCGCTCTGCCTTATTAAACAGTAGTCGATCTTTGTCGCACATCTACTCTCACTTCCTATCGTTTGCGCATCTCAGAGGCATCCTTACGCTTGTCGATCTGTAGTTGTTTTCTGTTAGATATTACAAAAAAGTAATTTCAATTTATCCTAGGTTTTTTTTGATTTCCAGTCATGTTTTATTTCAATTTTCAATTGAGAATGTTTTCCTTCTCAGTATCTGATATGTTCATATCATAGTAATTCAAGATCTTACCTGATTTTATTACAAAACTACTATTTTCATTTGTGGTCCCTTCTGAGCCTTCACCGTAATATACTGTTACACAGCAGTTTTGAATATTTTATTCAAGCACTTCCTCATTCAATTCTTCGATAATATTTCTATAAGAAACTTAAATGAATTTATCATATATGAAATATTATTTCTTCATTATGTTCCATTCGTACCAACTTTTCGGTAGGAAATCTTGCCAAAATCTCTCACGTCGGAAACTTTTTGACAAAGACATCTGAAAACCCTCATCTTCAAAATATTTTGATAGGGTGTCCTCTCTTCTTTTTTTTTATTTTTTTTTTCATAAAAGTCTTCCAGAAATACCCCTTTCGCAGTTTGATTCCTAATATTGGCTAACGTTATTCCTTAAATTCCATCGCGGCTGTTGATCTACTGTTACGTGAACTAGAGACTATGAACCAGCAGAAGTTGATGTAATAGAGGTAATAAACAGTATTCATCGATATAATGTACCACATTTTTTTCAGTGTATACCTAATTATTCCCAGATTATCATCCAGATGATTCTGTCTTCACATTCACACTTCTTCATCATCACTTCGGATACTATTTTTCCAAAGGGCCGGTCCAATACTGCAACTCGTGAGGCACTACCGCCAAGAAGGCTTACTGTCTGCTATGATCCTGAGCCATTCATTCGTACATTGTATAGTATGCTGTCTCTAATGTCTTTCAATTGGGTCTGTAGTGCGAGTTGTCTTCAGTCAGTCCCATATTCAACAGGTATTTGTCTTAAGAGAGTGTGCACATTCAGATACTCTACAATAATCTTCAATTGACTCTTACTTTGAGTGCTGAGTAAACAACTGTTGAGTTTATTTTTCGCACTGTTTAGCATGAAACTTTACCGCGCTTTTGTCCTGGTACATTTTCCAGTATTTCTGTTGCTTCATCTGGAGCCTTTTGTTCAATAACCTCCACACTGCAGATTTTAGCCCAGAAATGAGGTGGCCAATTCTCACTTAGCAAGTTCGTCAGGTTTTATTTTTTTCTGGAGTTTATGATCTGATACCAGGCTAGTGTTACTCTAGTCTGCTCTGATATATTCTTCTGATTTTCGAGGGGTTTCACACTAGCTAGTCTGGTCATTTTTTGGCGCATCAAAGCCTCCTGTGCCGCCTGACTCAGAAATAATATGGATCTGCTTATTAAAAAAACTATTGGTATACATACATTTTTGTCAGTATTCAGTACCCATTTCTGCATGACTGTCAAACAGTTCTTCTCGGGGTGGATACTTCCAAGAGTCTTAAACTATTGGACAGCAATCGCGATATGGCCAGACGACCATAACCGATTATATACACTTACATTTTTGGAGTCCGAATAGCAACGCGTTCGAAACTACGAAAATCGTGAATTTTAAATAATAAATACATTTATAACTTCATCGCTCTAATTCACCTCCACACAGCGTTGCCACATTTCGGAGGCCTATCGGAGTGGAGACTATACGGAGTCTTCGTCTGCAAAGCCATTATTTTTGGTGTATATGCATATTAAACGGTGGCGCCCGTAGGGAGAGATCAGTACACTACATCGTGTAACTGTACATATATACCTGACGAAAACACCTCCTTAGAAAAATTTGTCTAATGACGTTTCATGAAGTTTAGTGACGAGTGAACATGATATACACATGGGTTCGTATTGGCCTCCGATTTTTCGAATGCGCCTCCGATTTTGGAGGCGTGTTGTTCCAGAACGTATATATTTTGGCGGTGTATAAGACATTTTGCATGTATATATATAAAACTTTTTTGACCAACCGTTTTTGTGCACGTTGTTATTTTCAGATTTTTGTTTTTTTTAATCCTGGTATCATGGTGGTGACTCACTAAAACGTGGAAGTTTTTACGTTTGTATTGCTCAATAACTGATTTTAAGAAATATGTTTGTCTCGGATCGAAGACTTCTGTTTCCCTGAATAATTGGTCTGATGAATATCGTGAAGTTTTATTAAAAATAAGTTTCAAAATCCTTTTCTGTAACACGTCAAGGTGTTTAATATGGTTGTTCGCTGCTGTTCCCCACGCTAGAATTCCATAAGTTAGGCGTGATTCTACAAGGGCATATTAGAGGAGTTTGAGATGAAATTCATCTAGAAAGTATTTTGAAAATCTGAATTTGAATAACAATCCACGAATTGATAGGGCGGTGTATTTGATATGGATATCCCATCTCAAATGATTGTCGATGTGAAGTCCTAGGTATTTTACTTGATCTGTGATTTTGATTTCGATTCTTCTTCCATGGTTATCAATTTCAATGCTTTCATATTCCGGCAGTTTATTGAAACGGCAGGAAAACGGTAAGTTAACGGTGAGTAATTTTTGATTGAAGCAATCTAACATCATATTCATGTCATGTTGAACTTTTTCTTTCAGGACCGTCCATGTATGTTCTTCATAGAAAATGACAGGATCATCGGCGAAACTAACAAGAGTTCCTCTGCTATTGGTGGTGAGAATATCATTTATATTGTTATGATACTAAGTTGTAAATGAAAATTTTAATTATTATTATTATTATTATTTTAATATAAACTGAAATAAATACTTAAACCTAACACAATATTAAATTATTTATATGAAACAGTCAAAAGATCTCTAATAAAGTCAGCAAAAAGTCAAATTTTAATAGATTTTGAAGAAAAGTCAGATAAGCCGCTACGATTTAGAAGTTTTTTTTAAAAACCATAGTAGACTGACTATCTAAATGAGAAAGAATTCAAGAAACCTGATGAATGAAAATAGTGAAGTAGAGTATAAACTATCAGTATCAACCATAAAAACAATATTTTTCTAAACAAAAAAGTCACTTATGAACAAAATTAAAAATGTAGAATTTCAAAGGAATTGAGGTGTATTGACTGGGAGTATAAATTTCGGCAGGGGTACTGATGATATGGTAAAAAAACCAGAGAAAAATAATGAGAAAAAAATAAATTGTTATAAAATGAAATCCCATTAAATTTAAGATTATTGTAAATAATTAGAGTGTAATTTAGAATAAGATTAGTTTAAAACCATCGCGAGTGTCGGATGAACGATTCTAAAAAAAAGAAAAAAAAAAGGTTGCTAGGAGAATACAAGTTTGGTTGAGAGAGAGCGGGGGTTCCAAAACGAAGTGAATGGCGTGTTGAGAATCAAAAAGCTTAAATTGAAGATAAAAGGTTAAAAAACTCAACAGAAACTTAATAACTACGTTGGAAATTGGTAACTAAAACCAAAATAATAAGCTGAGAAGAAAAGTACCTTCATCGTCATCGAATTGGCCACTGTATCCTGCAGAACTACGAGATGCCACCTCCGGCAAACTTTCCAAAAGAGTAAAAAGGTATTTATAATACTTTGATTTGTCCTCGAACATATCCTGGAGGTTTCTACCAGTCCTTTCTCCATTTGAAGCAACTCACTTCACGAAGAAACTCAATTTACATAGAAGTTTGAAAATTTTCCTCATCGAACAATTTCACAGTGAACTCCTGAACTTTGAAACCATTTTAACCTTTAATGAGCGCCCATTTAATCAATTTAATCATATATCATTGCAAAAGGACATTATATTTAATTTTATTTACATTCGAAGAGACATAACCTCACTTTCTAGAAAGGCCACGGAACTCATTTGCTAGTCACATCAAAAGTAATTTCAATTTTAACCATTAGAGGGCAATAAATGATTCCTGTGACACTTTCCATAAATTTCTAGACAATAAGTTATCTGGAGTAGGAGCAGGTAAACTAAGATAATACTACTGTCATATGTTTTTATTGACTTCCATTGTGAATAAAACGATATTTCTGTGATTTGAAACAAATTTTATTATTGGTACCCTTGTTGGGGAATTTTCATTTTCTGATTGGTACGACTGCTGCTGCTGAGAAACCACTACTGAGAGAGGCTTGCTGAAACTACTAAAAGGTTCACAAAAAGGCGGCTTTTGTATATTTAGCTCAGTTAGATTCATATTCGAATGTGATTTTCAAATCTGAATAACTTTTTATATTAATAACATTCGTTAAAGTCACAAATAAAAGCAGTTTACGTAATGCCCAACTGAGTTAAGCCGGAGAAAGATATATTTTGACAGTAAAAAGTAAGGTATTCATTTATAAAATTTCCCATTATACAACAAAACATCTACAACTTCATTTATTATTTATTAATCAATACAAAACATAACATCAAATTCCCCTTTCCATATCATTACAAATGGCGCCCAACGTGGGGCAGAATAAGCAGATTTGGAATAATGAGAAAAGGTTTGGAAAATCTGAAATAAAAGTTATGCAAGTGTGAGTGATTAGAAAATTTGTCTGCTGTGTGAAAGAGTTTGTATAGTAGTGAAAGAATGGATCTAAGAGACGGTTTGGATGGTGCCATGGAAGATGGTGATCATGGAGAAACAAGTGGACAGGTAACTGGAACAAGTGCAGAAAGACAGGTGAGAGAAAGACAGGTGAGAGAAAGTCAGGTAGAAATTAGTATGGATGAAAAGTTTAGAATGTTGATGGAGTTTATAGGCAGTTATATGGGAAGCATGACGGAGAACATGGAAAAGATGGAAGAAAGAACGAAAGTTAGTATGATGGAGAACATGGATAGAATGGAGAAAGTGAAGGAGAATATGGAAATGATGAAAGAAAAAATGGATCAGAGTATGAAAGGAAACATGGAAGAAATCAAGGACAGTATGAATACTAGCATAGGAAAACTGGAAGACTATGTGGTAAGAAAATTGGAAGAAATCAAAAAGGAATTTGTAAATAAATGCAAGGAGTGAATCCTAACGGGACCCCTGAAGGACTGCGTGGGGTTTCCGGTGGACAGGGGTGGATAAAGTTCGAAGACCAAATCAGCAGTAATGCGGTTTCGAAATGGTTTATTCGAGTTTTAGAATCTAGAAAGATCGTGAACATTATTACATGATTTTGAAGACCTTAACCTTACTTTTCAGAAATACAAAGTTTTTCCTTACCTAGACAGCAAAATCTAAATGACTTCGATTTGACAACAGGCCTTAAGGCTCTAGACCCTTTCCACTCAAAGTATTGTACAGAAAAGAGTGCTTTTATCAGCCCAGCAAAATCACAATCCCTCATTTCGAGTTTTTTCTAGAGCCACGCGTTATTTAGCAGTCAGCCGATAAAATATTAAGATAAGATATAATTATTTATTTTTACTCGGAAACTGAAGCTCGCGACCTCTCTTGGCGAAGGGAAAAAAGATCCTTTTATGAGCTTCCTCATCAGCACAGAATGTTAACGGTTCGTGAATTCGCGCAGAGATGGCGCGCGGCGCCGTGTTTGCAAACGAGAGACTACTGGCGGACAAAACCAGGCGCAATTTAGAAAACTACGCGGGCAGCGAACAACGACTAGTCACTGTAAAACGGTTACGCCACAGGAGTTCGAAAGGAGGATAGAGCAACAAAATTTGGAACATTATAAGAAAATAACTGGGGAAATAAGTATGATTAACCATTCAGTTGGTCAAAATACAAGACAAATAAGTGATATTAGGAAAGATGCTGAGAAAATAAACCTAGGTACGTCCCAGGAAATAGGAAAAATAAATAAAAAGGTAGTCACAATAAAAAAGATTCATGACATAGAAAGGGAAATTGTTAACGTCCAAGAGAAAGTTATTGCAGGTAGGGACAACAGTGAATATTTGAATAAAATTCAGGAACTGGAGGTTAAATTACAAAAATTAGAGAAAAGTAGGACAAGTGGGATTGTAGAAACAAGAATTACATATTTCCAGAGTTTTCAAAATAATAATGAATTCGATGGGAACATAAAAACGATTCACCCAATCACTTTTATAAAAATGTTAAAGAACAAAGCTAGAAACATAGAACAGATAGATGAATTGAAGGATTTTATAAGGGAATTTTTAGTAAATCAAACTTTAACATGGTTCAATTGTCAGGACAAAAATATAAACAATTTTGGGGACTTTCAAACGTTATTTATAAAACAGTACTGGGGTACCAATGCCCAGATGAAAGTTAGGGACTCATTACAGTTTGGGAAGTTTGATGAGAGGAAAAGCACGAACTATAACAATTATGCAATACAACTTTACTCGATAGCTCAGTATTTGAATCCAACTATGAACGAGGAAGAAATAGTTACAAGTATAAGTCGACATTTTGAGCCAGCAATCTTTGAAATCATTAACATAAATGAAATAAAAACAATGACCAGGTTAAGCGAGTACTTAATGAGGTCAGAGAGAACGTTAGAATATAAAATTTGGGATAGTAGAAATAGGTATTCAGGGAATAAAAATTACAATCAAAATATGGCAAGGCCACAATAGATATGAAAATCGAAGGGAAAATAATTATAATAATGAGAGAAATTCTAACAGGCAGAATAGGGATAATAATAGTCAAATTGGGAGATTTATAAACAATTTTAACAATAATTACAGTAACAGGTACAATGGAAATGAAAATCAAAGGGATTAATAATAAAAATAACTACAATAATAATAATAATAATCAAAACAGGAACTTTAACAGCTATGGAAACAATAGAAATCAGAATCAAGGGCAATGTCAACAAAATAAAAACGAATACAATAGGGAAGACAGACGAACGAATTATATCGAAGGACAAAACAACGAACGTACGAGACAGGTACATTTTAATCAGAGGGAAAGTAGTTATGACAGGGAAAATGACGAAAGACAAACGAACAATAATCATGAGATAAGAAATGACGAACATGCTGAAAATTTTTGTTAAGAAACCCATATGTGAAGCTGGAACAACCTATTTATGAACATCCTAAGGAATTTATAGATTTAAATGAAAATGAAAAAATGAACAAACAAACAAATTAATAATTTTAAAAGGGAAAATTGGAGAAAGATCAGTGAAAATTCTTATAGACACAGGTTCAGGGCATCTTTAGTTAGTGAAAACAATATTGAAAAAGATTTGGAAAGCAAAATTGTGAGAATGCCAAAATCAAACTTAGTGGGGATCAATGGGAAAAAATTAGCAGAATCTAATAGTTTTATAAATTTAAATTTGGAGATAGAACAGCAAACAATTGAAATACAACTATTAATAGTCAAAAATATGGACATGGATGTGGTTATTGGTACCGATTTATTAGATAGAAACAAAGTCAATATCGATTATGAGCAAAAAACTATCAAATGGATGGAAAATTGGTTTAAATTTGAAGATACAAGTGATAACAAGGTTGATTTGAATAGGAGAATTTGTTGTATTAAGAGTGTAAATGAGAAGGAAGAGTGTGAAAATAAAATTGAAAATAAGAATGAATATGAAAATGAATTAAATGATTATGAAGAAATGAATTATAATGAGTATAATGAATACAAATGCAATATAAAATATGAAAACTATGTGAGTGAATTATTGAGGAAGTATAAAAGGTTAAGTATGGACGAGTCTAGAATTGCTAGCAAATATGTACACAAAATAGAGGTGAAAGAAATCAACAAATTTAAATCAAAAAGTTATCCAATACCATATTGATTTAGGGAACAAGTAAGGGAAGAAAAAATGCTAAGACAGGGAATAATCGAGAAAAGTACCAGTAATTTTATAAATCCTATAGTTGTAGTGCAGAAGAAAAGTGAAGAACTTAGACTGTGTTTAGACGCACGTGAATTAAATAAAATAACTACACCACAGTACGAATCTCCAATGAACATAGAGGCTATTTTTGACAGAATCACTAAAACAAAAAAAAATTCCAAGATCGTAAAGCATAGTTTTTGGTTAATTCCATTAGAGGAAAATGTAAGAAATTTCACTGAATTTTGTATAGAAGGGGTTGTTTATAGGTTTTGTGTTGTGCCATATGGTTTGCAATCAGCTTGCCCAGCACTTGAAAGAGCTTTGCACCAGATTCTTGATAAATATGAACATTTTGTGTTCCATTATGTCGATGACATTCTAATATACTCTGAAAATGAGGAATTACATAAAGAACATTTAGAGAAAGTTCTAGAATTGTTAGACGAAGCAGGGCTTAAAATAAATTTAAATAAATGTGAATTTTTCCAAAAGGAAGTCACTTATCTAGGTTATAAATTAAATGAATTAGCTTTCGAAACGGATCCAGAAAGAGTCAAAACTATAAGGGAATATGAAAGGCCACATAATTTAAAAACCCTGAGAGGATTCTAGGTATTATTTTAAAAGATTAGTGCCTGATTTAAGCGAAAAAGAACTGCCTTTAATAAATTTATTAAAGAAAAATGTAAGGTGGAGATGGGAAGAACAGCATGAAAAAGCTTTTGTATAGTTAAAGAACATTTTTGCAAAAAATTTAAAAATTATGAATTGCCATTCATTTTAAAAACATATGCAAGTATGGAAAGATTAGCAGGAGTCTAAATACAAATACAGGGGGGAATAGAAGTGCCTATATCATTCATTTCGAGAGTTACACAGAAACACGAAAAAAATTATAGCGTTAGTGAACTGGAATTAGCGAGTGTCATATTTTGTGTAACTGAACTCAGATTTCATTTACTAGGAGCTGAATTCTTTGTAGAAACTGATCATGAGGCTTTACTTTCAATTTTAAATTGCAAATATGCAAGTAACAGAATTCACCGATGGGCATTACTTTTACAAGAGTACAAATTTGAGATTAAACATGTACCAGGGAAGAAAAATATCATACCAGATACAATCACTAGAATGGGGAAAAATAATATAGGTAATTCTAGACAGGTAAAAGTAGGGTTAAATGTTTTTGTGAACAAATCAGGGTTATTTTCTTTGAAAACAATTTTAGAAGATCAAATTGAATTAACGAGTAAAGAAAAAAGAGGAACCATGGAAAGGAATGGAGTGATTATTAAAAATGTAAATGAAAACGAATTATATGTTGTAACACAAAAATTAGCAGAGAAATTAATAGGGGAAATTCATGAAAAGTATGGTCATGCAGGCATTAGAAAAACGTGGATGATTTTCAGGGAAAATTTCATAAGTTGTAGGGATATTGAGATCACGAAAGAGTTATTAAAAAAATGCATTCTATGTCAGCTTGGAAAAAGCAAAAATAGTATTAATCAGAATGGACCAAAAAGCATTATTTCAAAAGAACCTTTACACATAGTATCAATTGATTTCCTTAGCAATTTAATAACCAGCAACAACAACAATAAGCATATTTTTGTGATAGTAGATCATTTCTCTAAGTTTATAAAAGCATACCCATGTAGAAAAACCAATTTTAAAACTGTTAAAGATTGCCTAATAAAATTTATACAGGAAATTGGAAAACCTGAAATTATAATATTAGATAATGCAACCTATTTTAGTAACGATCGAATGAAAAAGTTTTGTAAAAATTTAAAAATTAATTTAAGATTCACAAGTATAAGACATCCGTCAGAAAATCCAACCGAAAGATACATCAGAGAGGTTATAAAATACTTAAGATTTGTAGTGCAAGAAAATCATAGGAATTGGGATGAAAAACTAAACCTAGTAGAAAAATATTTAAATGAAATACCAAGCACTGTTACTGAAGAAAATCCTAAATATGTAATGGCAGGGGAAATGCCAGAAAGAGAGTGGGTGAATGAAAGTAAGGTATTAGAACGAACGTTAGAAAAGGTGAACATGAGAATTATTAAAAATGCAAAAAGGTATGTAAAAAGGGAGAGTGAAAGAAGTGTGAAGTTTACGAAGTTTAAAAAATGGAGATTTAGTGATTATTAGGAATTTAAGAGTGCCGAATGAAAGAAAAGGTTTGTGTGCAAAGTTTTTATTTCCTTTTGAAGGACCTTATGAAGTTATCAATAATAATCCTGTAAATAGTTACAAATTAAAAAATCCAGTAACTGGAAAAGAAAGAGGCATATTCAATATACAAAGTGTTTATCAGTTTAAAATATAAATTACAAAAATTATATATAAAAAAAAATTTATAAAAAAGGTATCATTTTGCAGAATTCAGTAGTGGACAAACGACCATTTGAAACTGTCAATCTGAAACAAAAAGAAAAGATAGAATTAAAAATTGGTATTCTAATTTTTCTATGGGATATAAAAATGTAGAATACAAATTTTGGGGAATTTGTTATGATATTAAGTTGTAAATGAAAATTTTAATTATTATTATTATTTTTATTTTAATATAAACTGATATAAATACTTAAACCTAACTCTAAATTAAATTATTTATATGAAACAGTCAAAAAATCTCTAATAAAGTCAGCAAAAAGTCAAATTTTAATAGATTTTGGAGAAAAGTCAGATAAGCCGCTACGATTTAGAAGTTTTTTTAAAAACCATAGTGACTATCTAAATGAGAAAGAATTCAAGAAACCTGATGAATGAAAATAGTAAAGTAGAGTATAAACTATCAGTATCAACCATAAAAACCATATTTTTCTAAACAAAAAAGTCACTTATGAACAAAATTAAAAATAGTAATGAAAACAACCATCACTCAGTAGAATTTCAAAGGAATTGAGGTGTATTGACTGAGAGTATAAATTTCGGCAGGGGTACTGATGATATGGTAAAAAAACCAGAGAAAAACAATGAGGAAACAATAAATTGTTATAAAATGAAATCCCATTAAATTTAAGGTTATTGTAAATAATTAGAGTGTAATTTAGAATAAGATTAGTTTAAAACCATCGCGACTGTCGGATGAACGATTCTAAAAAAAAAAAGAAAAAAAAAGGTTGTTAGGAGAATACAAGTTTGGTTGAGAGAGAGCGGGGGTTCCAAAAAGAAGTGAATGGCGTGTTGAGAATCAAAAAGTTTAAATTGAAGATAAAAGGTTAAAAAACTCAACAGAAACTTAATAACTACGTTGGAAATTGGTAACTAAGACCAAAATAATAAGCTGAGAAGAAAATTACCTTCATCGTCATCGAATTGGCCACTGTATCCTGCAGAACTACGAGATGCCACCTCCGGCAAACTTTCCAAAAGAGTAAAAAGGTATTTATAATACTTTGATTTGTCCTCGAACATATCCTGGAGGTTTCTACCAGTCCTTTCTCCATTTTGAAGCAACTCACTTCACGAAGAAACTCAATTTACATAGAATTTTGAAAATTTTCCTCCTCGAACAATTTCACAGTGAACTCCTGAACTTTGAAACCATTTTAACTTTTAATTAGCGCCCATTTAATCAATTTAATCATATATCTTTGCAAAAGGACAATTTATTTATTTTTATTTACATTCGAAGTGACATAACCTCACTTTCTAGAAAGGCCATGGAACTCATTTGCTAGTCACATCAAAAGTAATTTCAATTTTAACCATTAGAGGGCGATAAATGATTTCTGTGACACTTTCCATAAATTTGTAGACAATAAGTTATCTGGAGTAGGAGCAGGTATAATAAGGTAATACTTCTGGAGATTTCATCTTTTCTCATATGTTTTTATTTATTTCAATTGTGAATAAAACGATATTTCTGTGTTTTGAAACAAATTTTATTATTGGTACCATTGTTGGGGAATTTTCATTTTCTGATTGGTACGACTGCTGCTGCTGAGAAACCATTACTGAGAGAGAGAGAGAGAGTACATCATGCCCAACTGAGTTAAGCCGGAGAAAGATATATTTTGACAGTAAAAAGTAAGGTTAAGTATTCATTTATAAAATTTCCCATTATACAACAAAACATTTACAACTTTATTTATTATTTATTAATCAATACAAAACATAACATCAAATCTCCCTTTCCATATCATTACAATATATATGTTATATCTGGGTTTTCACCTTGAACTTTTTAAAAATTATATTCGGGTGGTTCGAACCACCGTTTATTAATTACAGAAAATCGAAAATTCTAATATGACTTTATTCTACTACATGAAATGAATAAGTGACAATCTACATTTGAAAACGTGAATTTATAACATCTGAGATGCTGACGATGCTGCTTGATAGTTGGAATTGGATATCCATCGCTTGGGTCTGTGAGACTGTCGAGTAGGCGGTTTTCCTGGAATGTAACCTGATATGCCTGGGACGGTTACTGTATATGTTGGATATAACAGATCCCCTTATATAAGAAAAGTTGATGCTATGCAACAACTTTTAGAGGTCCTCAGATGGGGGTTGCTCAGGCGACTGCGTCTAGATTGAAGGATTCGTTTTGCACTTCTTCCTGTTGGTTTGGTTTTCTCCTTGGAAAGATGCTTGGAATCCTTTGGAACGGTCTGAACGATCTAGTCGGAGGAAGCGGCGAAGCGGCGGGTCTAGTTGGTGCCAATTTTAGTTTTCTTCTACACTTGCAGATGAGGTAAAGGCCTGCTAAAAGTATGATTAATATTAGGATGGTGTATGTAAACCACGAAATGTTTTTCTCGACGAATGGTCTCTGGATTAGGTCGTCCAAAGTTTTGGAGTACGAATCCAACTTGTGTTTGGCGATGTTCAAATCATCGATGTTGAGGTCGTCTAACTTGAGTGGCTGTAATTTTGGAAGTTTTGATTTTTCCGGGATGTCAGCACAGCATTCATATGGAATTGAAATTGGATGTGTTTTGTAGGTAACGTTCGAAATTTTTAACAATTGGGAATTTGCTTGAATTTTGGTTATTCCAATGAAGGCACTGCATTCTGTCTGTAATTTAACTATAGAATTATTATACACTATTTCAGTTTTCGAGTTCATGTTTGGCCAATTCACAGTAACTTGCAATGGTTCGGAAAGGATCACTAGCCAAAGGTTGTTTTCAAGTTTTTGCACGTTATAACCTTGGCTGAAAACTAACGAACTTCTGCAACTTCGTGAAATGTCTTTATTGTTTTTGAAAATTTTGGCTTCGCAAATCGAATTATAGTCAATGGGGTACGCGCGAACATATCGGAACATAGTTCAGTTTCATACGAAAGTGGCTTGCACTGCTTCAAGTCCGTCACTGGTATAAACATTGAAGAATCATCGTCTTTCGCGATATATTTTTGAGAAATAGAAAGAATGTGATGGAGGCCAGTTCTGTTATCGTAAATCGGAATAGGAAATAGTTGGTATAGAGTATAGATTTGAGGTTCGATGAGAGAAATTTTGAGGATGAAAAGTATGTCGACTAGATATAAGATTATCTTGATTGAGGTGTTTTTCTATTCGGAGTTTCAGTATCTTTTCAGGTATCTTAGACAGAGTAGAGATTATTGTGATCGGTCGATGAATTAAAACATGTGTTTTATCCCCTTTTTTAAACATTGGTATTATCATTCCCACCTTGAATTGTTTTGGGTAGTACCCGGTTTCTAGTATTTTATTGAATAAGATGGTGAGAGGTTCTGATATTTCTTCCTTGATTTCTTTTAATGTTTCTGAGGTAATTTTGTCGATTCCGGGGCATTTCTTATTTTTCAATTGTTTTATGATTTCTATAATTTCGTTTTTGTTGGTTGGATTCAGAAATAAAGAATGACAAACACTAGTTTTTTTTAATGGGTTCATTGGCGGTTTTTGTATTTCTTCGGCGTATTCTTTACCCAAAGAGGCATAATGATCATTGAATATGTTTGCTATTTCAATTCGATTCCCAATATTTCCGCCGTTATGGTTTTTTATTTCTTTTATTTGATGTTCATTTTTTGGTCCACAAATATTTTTCAAAGTCTTCCAAAGAGATTGGCTATCATTTTTGTTATTATATATCATATTTCGATAGTATTTCGTTTTTGTGTCTTTCATAAGACGGTTCAGGCAATTACGATACTTCAAGAACTAATTTTTTATTTCTATGTCATTGGGATTATTTTTATGGTTTCTGTACATTAAATCTCTCTCATTGATGCATTCGACTACATTTTTAGTTATCCACGGTTTCATTTGAATATGTGTGCGTTTTTTCTTTAGTGAGAATATTGAATTTCTTATATCATTTTTCAGACGGTCTATTAAACTGTCTAGGGCTTTATCTATATTCAATGCATTGGGAAAGCTCCAATCCTGGCTTCTAAGTTTCATTTTCAATTTTTTAAAATCAAATATTTCCGTGAATTGGTGCTTTTTCGATGTGATTCGATCAGCTATTGTTGCCGTAGATAACCTGATAGCAGTAGCAAAATGATCTGTCACCTTTAATTTAATTATCGTTGAGAGACTGTTCATATAGTTTTTATTTTTTAGGAATATATGGTCCAGGCATGTACTGCTCTGTTCCCTGGTTAGACAATTAATCATAGAGTGAAAGTTAAATTCATATAGATTATTGACATATGTCGAAGTGTCATCATCTTCCTCCAGTATGTCTAAATTTATATCACCCAGTATTATATGATAGGCCGCATTGTATTTAGTCGTTTTTCTTAAATATTCCTTCAGACTCTGGTTGAATTCTTCCTTGTCAACAATTTGTGATCTGAATAATGCTAGTAAATATATTGTTTCTAGTCCAATTTTAATTTTGATTTCAATACCTTTGCAGAAACCAATATTACATATTTTATGATTTTAAATCAGATTTTCCCTTACGTACAAGATAACACCATCAGATCTGTTGAGATCACCGTGACTATAGATTGTATCATAACCTGAAATGTTAAATATATTAGTGTCATCAACTTGCCATGTTTCCGAGAGTGCCATAACTTGAAAAGGCGTTTGTAGTTGTGAAATATACACTTTCAGTTCATCAAGATTTTTTGACATACTCCGGATATTTTTATGGAGTATTCCAAAGTTATATTTTTTATTATCGTTCAATTTCGATATTTTATTATATTCATTTATATTTTCTGTTTCTATTGTTTCAACCAAGTGATATTCTGAGTCTGTTATATATTGATTCATGGTGGTGGGAAAAAGAATAAATATACCTTTTTAAATCAATTATTAAGTTACTATGAAATGAAAATTTAAGTTTATTTATGGAAATATGAATATAAGGAAAAGGTTTTCAGGTTAAAGTATTGAGGCGATTTCGGTTCGATGATCTCTGTGGTTGTGTGGCTGAAGATGTATTTTTGGTTTTGTTCCGTTTATTGTTAGCTTTCTGTTGGTCCTGTTTGATGGTTGTTCTTTCTTCGACTTCAGCTAATTTGCAGGTAGTCTCGATTTGAACAAGATCTTCATAGGTGTGATTCTCACCGTTCACGGTTAAAATATTATTCTCAATAAAGGCCGTGTAATTCTTTTGTCTTGCGACTACAAGATGTTTGTGAAGGAGTTTTCGTTTTTGATATACTTCTGGGCTGTAGTCTTGAGCAATGAAAAGTCCCGAGCCTTTTTGTAAAGTTCTTGCTTGAGAAAGAATTTGTAGTTTTAGTTCATATGTTTGTAGTTCAACTTCAACAGGTCTTGCCTTATTATTGGGTTCACTTCTCGATCCTATTCTGTAGCAGTCTGTTACTTCGAATCTTTTGCACTCCACGTTTAGTTGTTCATTGAAAAGTTTCAACACTTCGGTTTTGATATTCTCTCCTGTTTCCCCTAGTCCGTATATCACAATATTGTATTTTTTTATTCAATTTTCCAAAATTTCAGTTTTAGTTTTAAGGTGTTTGTTTTCGGTTTCAAGTTTTTTAAATTTTTCATTGGCTTTTTCCAAATCGACTTTTATTCCAGATAGTTTTTAGTTGATTTGCTGTATTTCTACTGTGATAGTAGAATTATGTTGTTCAACCTTCTGAAGTAGTTTATAAAGGACCCCGCAAACTCCTTATGGAATTTGGGTCCCGGTGGATTTTTTTGAATTTTTGGTATGATGTAGTCCATGTAATTCTCAACCAATGTTACCATTGCACGAACCCAAAAAAATGAACAGTTTTGCTGCTAGGGGGCGTTGAAATCACCCCTTGCGCAGATTAGACTATTTATTTTTGAACCCGGTGACAATATTTTCACTTTTTTCATTGTTGCTAATGTTGCACAATATTATACTGTTTTAAAAAAAAATTCTTACCCCCTCCCCTTTTCCCCCCAACTCCTATTACGGAACGCAAAAAAAATATTTCTCGAGTGCCTTCAAATGTATCGTCGAATGTTTAAATATGCCTAAATAAGGGAAATAGCAGTTTTTTATGATTATCCCCCCACCCCCCAAATGACACAAAACGAAAAAATTTCGGTGGATTTTTCTGAATTTTTGATATGATGCAGTTCAAGTTATTTTGAATAGAAATAAATTGGGTGACAAACTTCAAAAATGAATAGTTTTGATGCTAGGGGGCGTTGAAATCATACCTCGCTCAGAATGGACTATTCATTATTATAGGCGGAAATAATAGCTCTACGTATTTTAGTTTAGATTATGCTGATCAATTCTGTAATTTTTCATGAAATGAAAATCTTAAACCTCTCCCTAACCCCCTACCCTTAATTTAAATCACGAAAAAATGTATTCCCGACTACTTGTAAATGCTTTATCAAAATAAATGTTTTAATCAGCTCAAATTGAGGAAATCGTACAGTTGTTTAATATCACCTTTCCCTTCCTTCAGAAAAATATTGATGGAGTTTTTGCTGACTTCTTAGTAGGGCGTAGTTCATGATTTTTGAATATCAATCAATTGGGCGAATATCTTGAAATTAAATAAAAATTAGACATCCACAATTTGAATTTGAGGTGGTGCCTGAATAATTTTTTTTTCGTGTTTTGAAATAGGGGTTGGGGGTAAGGGGGAGGTTTTGGATTTTCAATTTATGAAAGTTTACACAATTGTTCGGCATAAAATAAAACAAAATACGTAGAGATATTGTTTCCGCCTATAATAATGAATAGTATGTCGGGGCATGGCGCAGTGGTTAGAGCGTCCGACTCTGAGTCGAAAGGTTCGGAGTTCGAACCCTGGTTGGGCTGGGATTTTTTAATTTAATTTAACCGATTAAATAATCAAAGTCTCGTGGCTCGAGTAGGGTGAGTCCTGCACGATTCACTGTTGCGTTCCAATTAACAGTGCTGCTCCTAAGGTGGCGTATGGCGTTAGTAACAAGGCCTATAAAGAACACATGGCTAATGACCATAGCAGTCGTTGCCAAACACCAATGAAAAAAAAAAAAAAATAATGAATAGTCTTTTCTGAGCAAGGTATGATTTCAACGCCCCGTAGCATCAAAACTGTTCATTTTTGGGGTTTGTCACCAGATTTATTTCTATTCAAAATAACTAAACTAAAATTCAGAAAAATCCACCGAACTTTTTTCGTTTTGTGTCATTTGGGGGGTGGGGGGATAATCATAAAAAACTGCTGTTTTCCTTATTTAGGCATATTTAAACATTCGACGATACATTTGAAGGAACTCGAGAAATATTTTTTTTGCGTTCCGTAATAGGAGTTGGGGGAAAAGGGGGAGGGGGTAAGAATTTTTTTTATGAAACAGCACAATATTGTGCAACATTAGCAATAATGAAACAAGTGAAAATATTGATACCGGGCTCAAAAATAAATAGTCTAATCTGCGCAAGGGGTGATTTCAACGCCCTCTAGCTGCAAAACTGCTCATTTTTTTGGGTTGGCGCAATGGTAACATTGGTTAAGAATTACATGGACTACATCATACCAAAAATTCAAAAAAATCCACCGGGACCCAAATTCCATAAGGAGTTTGCGTTTGAAACTTCAATATCAGGCATAGTTCAGAGTTTAATTGTAGTGGGTACCTTCACAAACTTGGAGAAATGATTTCCTATTGTAGCTGGACTAAATTCGTTGCGGATTCTCTGTATTTGGCAGCAGTACCACTCGATAGATTTCGACAGGGACGGTGGACGGTGTCACTAAATTCTAAATTACTTGAGGTTTTCAATTGAGAAGAATCGACCTTCTTCTTGCACAATCACTCAGTTTTCGATTACGTTTTTTTACTCACTAGATCACATGCAACCTTTATCACTTCCTCGGCAGATTTATCAATTTGAATTATTGTTTTTTATACACTAGCAGTCTAATCAGATGCAGGCAGTTCACAATAACATGGTTTCACACAAGGTTCATCTGAGAGCATTCTGATATAATGTAAATAATTAAAGTAAAGATACATCCTAGAAACAGTTTTTGACTTGGTGGCTGCCAAAGTTGAGATAGAGCAGAATTCAGAGGCGGTGTTGCAAAATTTCCAATTTTGATAAAGGGAATGAATGGTAAACTATGCATTGTAACAAATCGACGCCTTTATTGTCCACAAAACGACTCGCTCTATCTGCCGACAGCTGGGCAAGGCAAACCTTTTTCAGCTGATCCAGTAGGCGCAACGTTCCGAAGACTATTCAAGGTGAAGATCCCAACATAGGCGCCCTCCGATGGTAATGAAGAGCGCCCTGCTGAACCAAGTTGAGTGATCGAATTCTATCAACCTGGTTGTACTTTTATTTATAAAAAGATAACCGTCGAGCGGCGGCCGATTATCTTTGTGTGAGCACCTGACAGCAGTAGACTTGGTTTTGACGCGACTCAATATGGAATGAAACACACTCATAGATATTATGTAAATATATTGTATAAAAAAAATGTAAACTAGCAAACTATTCTACATGTACGTATATATCGTCCTCTATGACAGGACCCTGTGTATATAAAATATAAAACAAATATAAACAAAACTTCAAAATTCATATTAGCTACCTTGCCATAGGGGCAGACGGACATAAACTGGTATATACTTCTTAACTAACTAGGTGACATTTGGGCGCAATCAGGGTTTATACACCAACTTTGAAAACATTACGACAGAATAAGCATGCACAAACTTTCGATAATTTCATAAGTATTACCCAAAGAGACAAAATAATCACACAAAACGTGGTATTTCAACATTTGCAAAAGATCAACTCACATAAGCGAAGACTAGAGACATCTTTGCAATACCTGTGTATCGTAACGTTTCCAAAATATCAATTCAAATAAACGAAATTGTGGAGACAACTTCACAACACCTGTATACAATTGTACAAATTGGCTGAAATAGTAAACACAGTAATCATAAAACAAAAACACATACTGCAGAACAATACAAGATTCAACATTAGGTTAGAATTCATTACAGTACAAAAACTCTCGTTTAGGCACATTTGTCTTTGCATAATAAATCAAAATGTTTCTGCATTTGCGGCAGAAAAAATAAACAAAACAAACTATCAGGGCAAACTCCTATAAATAGATCATAATTCACACAATAGTTTCAGTTCGATTTACTCATATCGGGGTATTTCGAAAACGGATTCAGAACAAAGGCATAACCTTTCGTTGTAATATTATCCATGAGTTAAATGACAATCGGGAATCGGGAATATGATAACCATTTTTGTCGGATATGCACCTACCTAACAAAGCACGCATTTTGAGGGTTAAAAATATAAACTTGGATTCGTATCGATAGCTTTTTATCGGGCGGCGAGGCGATTCCCACTCAACGACGATGGATTGAAATACCGAAGGATTTTGCGATTGGGTTTCGATTACCAGTATCGTTTATAGGCTTGTACTTTTCACTAGACTGCAGACCTCATACCGGTTTGAAGACTTTTTCTAACAATTCTCGACATTAACATAGGTTCATATTTTTCGCGTATTATGAACTTCTCACTACTGCACATAATTTCGATGTTTCAATGACTTCATTGTCGAACATAATAACATGTTCATTCGTCGTTTACAAAACTAGAACTCTTATTTGTGAATTTCCGATAACTTGACTAGTAGGCACGACATTCTCGGAATGTTGGACTTGAAACCTATACTAAGTGATTTTTCCGAAAAGCACAGAAAACAAAGACATCTCGAAGTGTCTCCAACACTTTACTTCAACTAAGGTACACCATTACGACGTCTAAGAACTTGAACGTAGTAATAAGTTCATCCGAGGCACGCAAAAATGAGATTGGAACTGTGAACGTAGTAATAAGTTCATCCGAGGCCAGCAAAACTAAACTTGAAACTGTCTGTGAACGGGTCAAGCGCTCTTTTAAATGATCGTGTTGTGACGTCATTCCTTTGTCTTCAAATTGAGTTGTTATTCCGTTTTTTGTGCAGCTGTGAAATGATTCATTAGATTGAACACGTGTTCACAAAGAGACCGTTATCAGTTGTCGGTCTACTTCAACCGATTGCAATTTAGCCGTCAATTAATTGAGATGAACTTCGGCGGAGCGCGCTTTTGTTAGCGCTAATTGAATACATGGTGGCTCGCTTATTATTCGCGGAGCTGTTTCCGTTTACTGACTTAGTAACTAACTGAATTAGCGTCAGTGATATGTTTTAATTGATTTCGCGTTTAATTTAACCAGTATGCAAATTGGGTTTGTCACAGCATTATTGATGAATAGGTACAAAACGGAAATGATTTTGTACAAACAGATTAAAGAAGACGTCTGCTTTCAACAGAATATGACTATAACACGAATGTTCAAGGAGAGCCAATGAGTGATTACTTTGAGTTATTACGTTGAGTTCGTTGACGAAATTCATTGAAAAAATGTAAGCACTACCAAATGGTACAGAGGAAATAATAATGAGATAATTGAACTGAATTATTATTATTTCCGAAGCAACTACTTCTTGCACCGCCAAATCGTACAGAGCAAGCAATGAAGATGTACCTAACTGACTCTTATGTTCATTCTTTCCGAAACAAACATTTTCATTACTTCCGAAATTATGAAGAGCTCGGAAACGGAGTCGATACATTGTCATTTGGGATAGAAACCATACATAGTGGTGAAGTTTCATGAACTGCCAAAGCGTACAGGGCGAGCCATAAGGGGATAAGTAAACCTAATATTAATTTTTTTTTCCGAAATTGGTAAGATTTAAAAAACGGAATCGATAGAGTGACATTAAAAATAGATATTATACACTGAGCAATGGGAGGATAACTGAACAGAATTTTCATTACTTCCGAAAGTATCACGAGTTTGTAAACATATTCGATATAATGTCATTAGGTAGAGAAATTATATGATTTTACCGAAGGACCCGCAAACTCCTTATGGAATTTGGCCTCAGTGGATTTTTTCGAATTTTTGGTGTAATGTAGTCCGTGTAATTTTCAACCAATGTTACCATTGCGCCAACCCAAACAAAATGAACAGTTTTGCAGAAAGGGGGCGTTAAAATCACCCCTCCCGCAGATCAGACTATTTATTTTTGAATCCGGTAACAATATTTTCACTTGTTACATTGTTGCTAATGTTGCACAATATTGTGCTATTTCATAAAAAAAAAAATATTTTCCTCTCCTTCTTCCCCCCCCCCCCCCAACTCCTATTACGAAACGCAAAAAAAAATTCTAGAGTGCTTTTAAATATATCGTCGATTGTTTGAATATGCCTGAATAAGGGAAATAGCAGTTTTTTTATAATTATCCCCCCTCCCCCCAAAGGGCACAGAACGAAACATATTCCATATATTCCACCAAAAGGTGGAATATCCTGAATTTTCAATATGATGAAGTCCAAGTTAGTTTGAATAAAAATTAATTGTGTGACAAACCCCAAATTCGTTTTTGGGGTTTTGATGCCAGGGGGCGTTGAAATCATACCTTGCTCAGAATAGACTATTGATTATTATAAGCGGAAAGAATATATCTAGGTGTTTTAGTTTAGATTATGCTTAACAATTGTGTACTGTAAACGCCAAACGTGATGACGAGCGATCGCGCAGGTATCGACTCCACCCACTAAGTTACTATTGGATTACGACAAGCCCTTTGCTGGCCAGTGTCGTACCTATAATTAGTTTTGATTAGGGTAGCAAATGGAACATGACTTCTTTGTAATTTCTTGTCATATTTTATTTAATATCATAGGTAGTAGTACAGTTCATTAAAATGTTATATAATGATACACTTATCAAAAAATTAACTTTTATCAGTCACTATCTGAATACAAATTTTCTTCATCTTCACTGCTGCTTGTGCTGCTATCGTCATTTAAATTTATAATAACTGGATTCACCTCTGTTTGAAAGTCTGTGAATGTTTCATTTTCCCAATATTTCCGCTCTATATCTACTACATGTCGGCAACGCTTTTGTCATTCCTCGGAAGTGATTTGATCAAACTCGTGCTCCGCCGGTTTCCTCACATCTTCCAACTTGAACGTCACATTCTTTTGGGATACATTGTTTTTGACAGTAGCCCAAATGAAATCAATGGGATTCAAATCCGGATGGTAGGGTGGAAGTCTCAAAACGTTATGTCCATGTTCAAGCAAAATCTCATCAAATTTGTATCTAATATGATGCTTTTTATTTGCCTTGATCAACTCGTATAATTCGGGTTTGAGCTTGTTAGGGGTGAATATAATGTTTTTTTCTTGCAGCCACTTCACCATGTCAGCCTTTCTAGAATTTGTGTTGGGGGCTGGATTAATTTGAATATTATGGTATGGAGCATTATCGGTCACGACTACCGAATTCACAGGTAAATTTGGGATTAACTTCTCTTGTATCCATTTACCATAATTTTCAGAATTCTTTTCTGAATGATAATCCCCTGATTTTGTGCCTGATTTAAATATAAGCAGACAATAATGAGTCTTGATCCCTTCGAAATATTTTTAAATAACCCTTTGGTTGATTCATCCGTCCAGTTCTTGATAGATGTATGTCCACTATGAAGGTACGTTTCATCAAGAAACACAATAGGTCGTTGTTGGCTACGAAAATAACTGATTTTTTGTAAATACTTTATCCTCAATGCTCTAATGTCCATTTTCTCTAAAATTCTTCTATTATTTTCAGTCCTTCTCCATCTGAAACCTATTTTCTTTAAAAATCTACGAAGAGATGTTTCGGAAGCCACAATTCCCAAAACTTCATTAATTTTGTGTTGGAACTTTTTTACCGTAATACGACACCCTTCCGTCTAATGAAAGTCGTAAATAATCCGTCTAATATTGGAATACTCATACTCGGGAATATCAATTACTGGTGCTCTTCTAGGCCGCTTCTTTTTTGGTGTGGAAAATTTTACTTGCCCATTATTTGCAGATATTAGTTGCTTCCCTTCTTTAACCACTCTTTCAATGGTTCTTATTGAAACACCTGAAACAAAATTAAGATTCGTGTTGAAATTGTGTCTTTTCAAATTTATTTAATGTTACCTGTAGCGAGAGATGTTTTATTTTTCACATTTAATAACGTATCCGTCTCATTTAACACTTTGAAAATAATTGAAAACTTTAAAAATAATTTCACGTGCCTGACTCTTGATGACTGGTTTTTTGTTAGGCGATGACATTTTTTCAAAAACAACACAAAAATTATTTAGAAAATTTCACACCTCACTTTTAGAGAGAACCAAAACATTCGTTCTTGTTTAGATGCCATGGCAACCCAAAAAATTTCCGGAAATTTTTATCCTCCTGGGTACCCTGGCCGAAATTAATAAGTGGAAATTTTTCTGTCAAATATTTGACAGGTGATAGTTTATATTTTGCTTTTATGTACAAATGGAATTGTATTTTTCATTTGAAAGGAGATAATATTTCAGATTTATGTATTTATTAAATATTTCGAATGTGTCTGTGAATATTTTCTTCACGATAATCGCAGAATTTGCAAATTCTGAAATCAAATTTCAGAAACACTTCAATACACCAGTTGTCTACATGTAAATCAAAGGCCCCGTGGCGAGTCGGTAAAGTGTCCGCCTCGTGGTCATTAGTTCAATTTCCAGTGGAGCAAAACATTTTTACTTTTTTTTATTAAATTTGAAAAAATCAAATTAAAATTTTGTCAAGTGTGTTTTACATATCAATATTTTCATGCATCTTTTTTGTACTATGTACATAAATAGTTCAGGTGAACCATAGTTAGTTATTTCTTATGAATTGTTGGATATATTTTGGTGTGAAATTTTCTTACCGAATCCCCCGCGTGCTTGAATTAATTGCTGGAAATTTATCTCGTACATGAATTTTTTGAAAATTACTCGAGTTGCGAACTCGAAAAATTTCCGGCAATAATTCAAGCACTAGGGAGATCACAAGTGATGTACAGAGCATTTATATGTCTTGCAAGAGCTGTAGTGGGTGTCACATTGAAAATGAGTTTGTACGCATGGGGGCGGGCTCGCCATCACGTTTGGCGTTTACAGTAATCTTATATGAAAAAAGCATAAAACCCCCCCTTTACCCCTAACCCCAATTTATAACACTAAAAAAATTGATTTTCGACTACTTGTGAATGCTTTATCAAAATAAATGTTTTAATCAATTTAAGGAAATCGTACAGTTGTTTAATTTTATTATTTCCTCCCTTTTATATTGGTGGATTCTGCTGACTTGTCAGTAGGGCGTAGTTCATGTTATTTGAATATCAATTAATTGGGACAAAATCATGAAAATAAATGAAAAGTAGTCATCAACAATTTTAATTTGAGTTGGTGCCTGAACGAATTTTTTTCGTGTTTTAAAATAGGGGTTGGGGGTAATGGGGAGGTTTTAGATTATTTCTATGAAAAATACGACAATTGTTCATCATAATCTAAACTAAAAAACGTAGAGATATTGTTTCAACATATAATAATGAATAGTCTATTCTGAGCAAAGTATGATTTCAACGCCCCCTAGCATCACAACTATTGAATTGAATTGAAAAATTCAGAAAAATCCACCAACATTTTTTCGTTTTGTGCCCTGCAAAGGATCTCGTTATCTCAGGGTATTTTTGGGGTCTTGGGAGCAAATAAAAATGACCTGGATCCGGTTGGCTTTGCCGATTTATTTGAGTGGTCAAGAAGGTGCTTGGCACGTGTGGCTCCAATGAAAATATCAGATTTTGTAGACAGCTAAAACTATACAAATGTGTTAATACTCAGGGTGTATTTTAGGAAATAAAGTTATATACCCCTGAAACAAACTGATTTAAAACCTACCTATACAAATGCAGGCACACCATACGAAATATGAGCTATGGCTTATATTTGTGGATTAAAACCAAAAGCATTTAGAATTATTTGAGCTATCTTAAATAATTATATTTGGAACGTGTCAATGGCAAACACTTATTTCTCACTGGAAACCGGATTTATATTTCGCATAAAATAAACGATATTGTAAAAAAAGCGTAGATAGCGTTTTTTTACAATCCCTCCAAAGGAATGCGCTCAATTCACGAGAAACGAAATTTATTCGCAATTACTGACCTTTAGGATATGCAACCATCCATACTCACGGACGGCATAAAGATTGCCTAACGCTAATTTATGACAAAAGTGACGCCATACTTCATACCTACCTAACCACAAATAAAATGATGCGGACGACGCAAATGGTAAACAAAACAACCGATAAGAAAAAAACGGCAGTATACTAATAAAAAATATCTGTAAATAACAGACGATACAAAAAAGGACAATGGTTTCGTCATAGCCCTTTGGGGGGAAAGAGGATAATAGATAATAAAAAACTGCCATTTTCCTTATTCAGGCATATTTGAACATTTGACGATACATTTAAAGGCACTCAAGACATTTTTTTGCGTTTCGTAATAGGAGTTGGGGGAAACAAAGGGGGGTTAGATTTTTTTAGAAAACATCACAATATTGTGCAACAGTAGCAACAATTAAACAAATGGAAATAGTGTCACCGGATTCATAAATAAATAGTCTCATCTGAGCATGAGGTGATTTCAACGCCCCCTAGCAGCAAAACTTCTTTTTTTTTGGTTGGCGCAATGGTAACATTGGTTGAGAATTACATGGACTACATCATACCAAACATTCAAAAAATTATACCG